>OY757051.1:9430210-10030210 GCA_963582015.1 Xanthorhoe designata
TTCTTGGAGGACAGCGCGCATTACCTCTTCTACTCGCTTATATTCATGAACGCAACGCCTAACTTGTGTATCCTTTTACAACATGATGATGTCAATCTTACTAGAACATGGTATGGTATGGCTAACTGTACCTATATTATTAATATACCAAGGTGCCTGTATGGGTGAAACTAGCGCCACCGCCTATTTTATTTTTTGTTTAACGTAATAATAAATAAATAAATAAATAAATATCCTTGGACATTTCACACGGCGTTATCTAGTCCCAAGCTAAGCAATTTAATGCTTGTGTTATGGTAACCAGATGACTGATAAACTACATAGATACATTTTTTTTTGTAAATACATACATATTATACATAGAAAACACCCAGACACGAAACAAATATTTGCAGATCATGCAAACATTTGTCCCGCAGCGGGGATCGAACCCGCAAAGGCGGTGGCGCTAGTTTCACTCATACCTTAAGACCAAACATAGGTACAGCTTGGCAAAAAAGTCTTGAATCGGAACTATTTTTTTTGTTTAAGGTAACATTCTCAAAATAATGACGTATCATCATTTTTATGTAAACATAGATTACAAATTCTCAAATTAATAGCTTGGAGCGGTCAAACGGTGATATATACTTTATTGGAGGTCCTAAATTTTTTAAGCTTTCTAAAAAAAGGTAGTTAAAGGCGGATCCAAATATGAAAATCAGATGTTACATTTCTCAAAACCAAAGTTAGTTAGACTTTAGTTTTAGAATTTCGATTTACCTAAAATTATTGACCACGCAAGCACGCTCATTAAAAACATTTTGTTTAACACTGAATCTTGTTAGTGCTACTTTCTTAAAATAAGTAGGTAAGTACTTTATGCAAGCATTACTCATTCGAAATGTCTTTTGAACGCTGAATGTCCACACAATAGCCTTTGTTAACCTTCGCACAATCTTTATGTACTTTTATAATTACTTCTGTAGGTAATTTTTGTAGTTACTTATTATGACTTAGCGGATTAACTTCTAAACAAGAAACAATAGTGGCAATTCGGAGTGTCACAAAAGCTAAACTAAACTAACTAAAATTAATGCCATCCTTTTTATTCAACATAACATTTTTAGTTAGTTAAGTTTAGCTTTTGCGATACTCCGAATTGCCACTAATAGGTTACAAAAACCGTGGCTTTGCTCGCATTAAAAGACAAAATTAGTGTATTGTTGTAATGCTCTTAGTACGTATCGTTCGTAACCCATACATGATTCTTTAGTTAATGCTATGCAGCATTTGGAAGATTTTTTGAAATCGTATGAGTATGTTCAGCCTATATTGGGGGCAATTCGGAGTGTCGCAAAAGCTAAACTAACCTAACTAAAACTATTGCCATGCTTTTTATTCCCATCGCTATGAAAGGGACGGCAACAATTTTAGTTAGCTTAGTTTAGCTTTTGCGACACTCAGAATTGCCACTAATGTCCTTGATTTTAGGTACTTGAAACTTGCAAACTTAAGCTTATTATAAGACTAGCTGCGCCCCGCAGTTTTACCCGCGGTGAATAGTTCCCGTTCCCGTGGGAATATTGGGTATTAATCCAGGGTATAAGCAATTCTGGTACTAAATTTCATTCAAATTCGTCCAGCCGTTTGAGCGTGAAAGAGAACAAACACACTTACACAATCACAAATTACACACATACTTTTACCCTTTAGGTATAATACCTAGTTGTGTGATATACGAGTAGGTACCTGTTCTGTAACTTGACTGAAGTCACCTAAATCCTCTACAAAAGATGTCGAGGCCAATGACGATGACCTATGTTACACCTACAATTTGTGCAAAGATTATTTCCTTAGACATAACATCAGTGATATTGACGCCCATCTTCCTATTCGCGCTTCTGCACGCCGCATCTTACTCATTGACCCTTCTTGACGTAAGTATAATACATTAAACATAGGTATAGGTCGCGCCACGTAAAAAGAGCGCTGGCTCTCAAACTGAGCAGTGGTCGATGATTGGTGGAGAGGTAACGCGGCGCACTTCATACCATTGATTTAGCGAATGCTATTGGTTCGTCAACGAGTGAACACAGGCGCGAACATACCCCCGCTACTTCCCCTCAGCGCTCTTTTTACGTGGCGCGACTTATACTACTAATATTATAGTAAGTACATATACTTACTACTATATAACGAGGCATAATTTGGAAATACATGGACAAGGGATATGTAATAAATATGTTTAGCTTTATTATATAAAGTTATCACCATAATTTAATGAACTAGGTATATGAAAATATATTTTTTGTGGTTGCTAAGTTTGACCACAAGAAATATGTGCTTAGAGGTCATGCTAATAAGCTAAGACATTGAACCTGATTAAAATGAACACACGAGGCCTTATGAGGCCTAGGGAGCCTAATTTAGCTAGCCTTATGGTCATTATAGTTCGTTATTTCACGAAATTAAATATGATCACGGCCGATCTTTGGGTATTTTAAGATTATTTGATGATGTCTAACTACCCTAATATATTTTGTAAATATATAATATACTTTCCGTAATATATTTTGTTACATGCCCACATTTTGCAGAAGTTAACATTCCATACGTGTTAGAAAGCTAACTGGTTTCGCCGCGATGTTTTCCTTATCCTTCACTAGATTATTCAAATTTTATTAGCACAATATAAAGTTTAATTGACACAGATCATAACCTCGACCGGCAAGGTTAGTGGTTACTACATTGTTTTACAAACATGTACCAATCCATAAACATGTAGATTGTTTTATATGAAGATCTGATAAGTTTATTCATACAAGTTAATTTCAATTTATTAGACTCTTGATTTTGAAGATCACGTATGGAAAGTTAACTTCTGTAAAATGTGGGCATGTATCAAATATGTATTTGGACATACCTCTGACTACCCCCTTAGACATCTTCAAAAGTACTAAAAATTGCCTAAAAGATATGAAAAGAAATGTCTACCGCTCCCTGGGAATACGGTCGTGATCATATATATATATATATATTTTTTTTACATTATTAAGATTGAAGCGGCTGCTACTTATGTTCCTCATTAATATTCCTTTGTGTCACATGACTCACTAATTCAAATGTGAAAACTAATGGTGATAATTGTTGCGGTAGCGACATTAAGCTGAGGCTGGACCTGTTTAGCCGCACACTTAAGGAAGGACCAATATTTCTACTAATTGTTTGTCTATATGTATTTTTCTGTGCTCTTTTTTTATATTCTACGTTTTCTTTTTGTCTTTCTATAGTGTGCGTGTGTCTTAACGTGTACACTGCCTTTGACACACGTGGGCTAGTCGAGCGGCCGGTCACGGTCCTCTTTGGAGACGACCGTGGTCACTGACCAGTAGGCCTAACATGTGCAACGCGTCGAGACGACAAATGCAATATCTCGATAATGTCTCCTGCGTACTATGTATGTTAGAGCAGGAGATAATATTTTGTCGACGACGAGATGATTTCTCCTATTGCACATGCTAGGCCCAGGCAGGGAATGGGTTATTATTATTTTATTATTATTTTTAGCCGTTAGTGTCCCACTGCTGGGCAAAGGCCTCCCCCCACTCCTTCCAGACAGGGAATGGGTTAACAAATAAAATCTATATCCTTATAATTCTACCACCAGACGCTTGGCCAGAACTCCCTGTGGGTGGCCCGTCTTCTGATCTCTCTGGTAGAGTTCCAGTCCCGCAACATTCTCCGCGCCGCCGCGCTCGCGGAGATCGTACTCTTCCCGCTCGTGGCAATGATGGCGTTATTGTGAGTATTCTATAACCTTATTATTACTAAATCGCTTTCAGCGATAAGGCCGCCCATTGTTTTAAGTACCCTTTTTTTTTTTTTTTTTACTGGCATTGTTTTTTACTTGTTTAAGTGGGTATTTTTAATTCAATAAAGATAACTTTCTTATTATTACTAGCTGCGCCCGCGGTGTTAGGCTCAACTCACACCAAAAGAGCGGCGAAGAGCAGCGAAGCGGAGCGCAGTTTCAGTGTCATACGAATTTCAACTTTATTTTCATTACTATAATACTTATTATCGCGTGAGAAACTCGAACGAGTCGCGCGGATGCCCAAGTGATTTTTATGTTAAGTGGTTTTCCGGACCTTTATAACTTCACCGGGCTAAAGAACCCGAGGCAGGGCAGCGCTCTGCTTTTATAGGATCGCAACCGTCATAATTTTAAAAGTAGGGATCTTCCGCTGATTGTATATACAGGGTTAATTTTTGAGACGGGACAGTAAGGTCCTGTAGAGACTTTTAATCCTTATAAGAAACAGGATCGATTGGCATCAAAAAAAGTTTTTGTGTAAAATTACCATTTTCTTGCTGACTGTAGGGTAGACCGGGTACAATAGTAACACTTTTTGTTTATCGGTCGATAGCACAAAATCTGTCAATATATCTTGTACTGTATATAAATATTTAAGAACCTACATTCAATACCTTCATGATTTTCTGTTTAAAGTTTCAGTAAAGGTTATAGAAAACTACGAAAACTGAGGTTGAATCAAATAAGGTCCAGTGTTACAATTGACCTGGAGTCCGGGTCAATTGTACCAATATTTCAAAAAGCAATAAAACATGGTAAAAATGTTTAAATGATATATATGCTATTTTTGGCAATCAGAAGCACATTTAATTAAAAATAAACAATTTATTAACATAAAAATAAATTACTCAAACAATAGGACAGATTTGATTACAAATTAATCCTAGCAACAAAATAACAAGGTAGGTACTCCACAAATAACAATAAATCACAATGATACAAATTACGCAAAAGGTTACGTCCGAGCAGGGTGATGGTTCGCAGCAGAATGAGAGAGAATGAGAGCCCGTCCCTGGTTTCGTCCGCTTTTATAGTCATCGCTTCAACGCTGGTGGTGGGGGAATGCTAACACGGCCTCTCCTGACACCCTGGCGTCCTCGTCAGGCTCATCGCTTGTGTGAGGGTCGGTACTGGAAGGGATCCCCGGCTGATCTGCCTCCGATCTCGGTGAATGCCCAGGACGAACATAATCATCGTCGGGACAGTCTAACTAAATTATCAGATGTGTCTGAAATGATTTCCAACAGTTTAAAACAAGATCAAATATTGAAAATACGCAACATTAGTCATGTTTAGTTTGTGTTAGGTTTAAGTTAGATCAAGTTATTTACACGTAACATCGGTAAAGTAAGGCAACAACAGAAACGTTTCCATGCAAATAAATAATCAACACTGAGTTCTTACACGGTATAGGCTCATGAGTTAGCATACCACTCAGTGACTATTCGATCTAGGTTCGCTTACCAGAAACCCTTTACATATTACACACCGATTATATATGGCAGAGGCACTTGCATAGAAGCAATATAGGTAGCGTACCGACGACACAGGGCAGAGGCACTTGCATGAAAGCAATATAGGTAGCGTACCGACAACACATGGCAGAGGCACTTGCATAGCAGCAATATAGGTAGCGTACCGACAACACATGGCAGAGGCACTTGCATAGAAGCAATATAGGTAGCGTACCGACGACACAGGGCAGAGGCACTTGCATGAAAGCAATATAGGTAGCGTACCGACAACACATGGCAGAGGCACTTGCATAGCAGCAATATAGGTAGCGTACCGACAACACATGGCAGAGGCACTTGCATAGCAGCAATATAGGTAGCGTACCGACCGACAACACACATGGCAGAGGCACCCACAGTGAGTAGTGACGCAGCGCGCGCAGAGACCCGTGCAGCGCCGCCTCGTCCGCCGGCAACCACGCGCGCCGCACCGGACCCGCCACGCGCAGCGCCTCCACCACGCGCGCCGACGCCGCATCCTCCGACAGCACCGCCACGCCATGGCACCATGAACTGTGCCGCGGCATATATGTAGACTTCACATACGACCTGGACATACACATCAGTTTATATCGCTCATGTCATGAGGCATTATCAAAGGTGTTATCAATAGAAATTTCCAACTACCTTTCGAAAAGAAATTTTAAGCGTGTTCTCAAGCAATCTCATCAAAATAGGCTGCATAATACAATTTGCTTTACCAATGAGAGAGTTCCGGACCTCAATCATTACCAAAACAACGGCAAACTCGCCTGAAGTTATTATTGAAATCAAAAAGGTAGCTAAAAATGTCTAAGCTACAAAACACACACGTTGCCACAGTTTTAACGCTCGCACAACTTTATAGGGACCACGCATGCCATGGTCAAGCTTACCCGTCGACTGGGCGTACCTGATCACGAATACCAGGTCACCTTCCTGAAAAATACAAGGAGGACGTCTGCCTCGGTTAACACAAGTTTCCATTGATGCCTGATTTTCGTATAACCGTTCGGCCGTCCTTTACACACTATTAGTTCATTATGATCTGGAAAATGTGCTAGACCATTCCTAGTTCATATGTACATAACACCCTCCCTACTAAGCACATCCGTAGGTACCGATTATAATGGGCGCGTTCATACGTCGACTTGAACTAACAGAAGATCAACCTCCAACGAAATACCGTCTAACTCAATCGTAAACGTGACGTATGAGTCAACTTGAGTAACCGATTCACCTACCCCTTTAATCTGGCAATCAATCCAATACTGGGATCGAAGTTCGACACATTAATGTTGAGTGCATCCTATAGCTTCTAGTCGCGATAAAACAGTATCAAAAGACTCACAGTTACTCCGTGGTGGTACCGGCAGCGGCGGTATGGAAGTAGTACGTACGCTTCGCGAAAGCTCGAGGGTGCATAGTTTGGTGACCGCGGGAAGATGGTCACAGGCGTGTCACCCATGCGCGTACCGATGCGGTAGACCACACGAGCGACTGCGCAATCGCTGGCCACGGGAACGCTGGCGCGGCAAATCATCGCGCAAGTAGCTGCGCGACCGCCGATCGCGTGAGCGCCGACACGGCGAGCGATCACGTGAATAGCTGCGTGAACGCCGGTCACGACGGCGTTGATGTAGGACTCGCTCAAGCGAGTGACTGCGCGGGATCGCCGACCACGAGACCTCCTGTCCCGCGAGCGATCACTCCGCGATCCGGACGAGCGCCGTTGGTGACGTGACCGAGTGCGGCTCGATCTCTTCATCTCTTTACATCACTGTACAACACACGATAACGGTGCACAAACGCACCCTGGTTAAGTAAAAATGTACGAAACAACAAATAAAGAGAAGTTATAGAAGTACCCACACTTGATTATTTTTTTGATAAAAACCTTTTTATACGTTTAGAAAAATGCTAAAATTATCAGGATGATAGTGGACAATGAATCCTTTATCCCACGTCTGATTTTGGCAATCAGAAGCACATTTAATTAAAAATAAACAATTTATTAACATAAAAATAAATTACTCAAACAATAGGACAGATTTGATCACAAATTAATCCTAGCAACAAAATAACAAGGTAGGTACTCCACAAATAACAATAAATCACAATGATACAAATTACGCAAAAGGTTACGTCCGAGCAGGGTGATGGTTCGCAGCAGAATGAGAGAGAATGAGAGCCCGTCCCTGGTTTCGTCCGCTTTTATAGTCATCGCTTCAACGCTGGTGGTGGGGGAATGCTAACACTATCGTATTAGTTTTTTTATTTAATAAACAATCAGTCTAATACATTAAGAACTCAAATTGTAAATATTTTTTTGACAAAATCAATACACAAAGTGTGATGAAATTCAACATTAAATTTTCTCCGCTTAAAACAAAACAAAATAATAATTCTTGATTTATCATAATCGTCTTGGCTTAAATATTTCTTCTGCGTCTCTAATTAGTCTCTAAGCTTTATAATAATAAAAATATTCATCAAGTTGTTTTTTGTATGGAGGTACAATTGACCCCTGGTACAATTGCCCACATTAGAATCATCATCATCATGATCATAAAAACAGAATGTTCATAATATTTTACAAAATTAAAATGATTTAAAGTTCTGAATATTAAATTATTTGTTTACCTCTTTAGATAATGAAATACCTAGCACGTATTTTTTGTCGTTTTACTATTATTTTACTTCTTTATATGCTTTTTTTATACAAAAAAAAGGTCTTTATAACTACGGTCTGTTTTTTTTTTATTCTGGTTTGTGGCATCTGAAAGAAATCGTTTTATAAAATTAAAATAAACGCATACATAGTGACTTATTAAAAATAAATATATAAATGAGTGTTGGGTCAATTGTACCATGGGTTCAATTGTAACGTTACAATTGACCCCGTTGATGGTGTTACAAATGACCTCAAGTAGACATTTTGGAAACATCACTAAATTTTTCAGACAATTGTTAAGAATTAGGCACAAATTATACGCAATTGTAAAGTTAGATATCTACACGAAGTCATGGTAGCAACAGTTTTTCAAAATATTATATAGTAATCGAGTGACAGACTAAAATATCGAGTAAAAAACTTTACTCGGTCACCTCGAAAATCGAAAAATCCTTCCTGACACGTCAGTTTCACAGATAGCGCGCTGCTAACTAGTGAGCAGGTGGGGACATGCAAGGCGCTTCTTCTGACGTTCGCGCATATAGTAAAAGTTGCCTAGTATTAGAAATATCGTTGATGGTACTATTGACCCGTGCTACTATTGCCCCCGGTCTACCCTACATTTTTTCCAAAATCTGTAAATGCAGTTCAAAATATCCTAAAAATTAATGGAAAGTCTCCTAAAAACGTTTTCCTGTAACTATAACGTTTAAAGGTACCCGCCCTTACTGTCCCGTCTCAAAAATTCACCCTGTATACACACAAAAATTGCTCGTTTGAAGCTCGTTTGAAGCTAATAAGATAATGTAATGAACTATCTGTTATTCCCAGCGGCTACTGCGGCCTGATGTCCCCCTTCGTGTACTACTACTTCGTGACGTGGCGCTACGCCTCGCGCCGCAACCCCTACACTCGCAACACGTTCCGCGAGCTGCGCGTCGCCGCGGAGAAGGTGGGGGCCCGCGAGGGGCTCCCCGGCCCCCTGCGCAAGGGGGTCGCCACGGCCGTGCAGCTGGTCTGTCGTATGGCGCCCCCCATGGAGCATGTGCAGCAGTGAGTGTTCAGAAAGAAAGAAAGAAAGAAAATTCATTTATTCTTGTAGGACCTCAACGATCACTTAAGTTTCGTTTTACATGCTAGGTGATTCGCCTGTTCCAACGCGACTCCCTACACAAGTTCAATCTGACAAGTGCGAGTCGAACTTGCGCACGAAGGGTTTTGTGAATATTTCAAGCGTTTACTTGTTGTCGTTATTAGTATCGAGTGGAAAACGGCAAAAGAAATCGCGTTTGTTGTGGGAAAATATTTAAAAATATTTTTTTATACCAATTTTAGTAGTTGTTATAGCGGCAACATAAGTACATCATCTGATATTAAAATTAATATTAATAAAATTGTATAAGATCGGACAGTAAAATTGAAAAATTCCGTGTGCACAAACGACGAGTTAGAAGTTCACCTTCCAGTCAGTTTTCAGTCCTTTAGAGGCCCTGCAGTAAAGGATAAAATTAAATAATAGGGAATGATTATTTTAGGAAATAAAATCAAGATGAACTAATATATTTTTTCTCTCCTCAGGTAACTAAAATAATAAGTCTGCTCTGGTGTCAAGAAAAGAACATTTTCTACATAATATATACCTAGCATTAAATGAAATGGTGTAAGAATTTATTGACATAAGATACCTCTTTACAGTTTTCACTATAAATCAAATTATATTCACGTGTTCAGAGTGCATATCTGTGAAACTGCGAACAAATTCGACTCTGGCAGCATTAGAGTGTTGCCAGCTTTAAAATACTTTGTATATTTAAGGAAAAAACTGCCCCTGTGAACTGTCGCTTCTCCTCTCCCCACAAACAACTAGCATCTCATATTATGCATAATCTTTGGTTGTATTAAATCAGTATATTTTTATCGTTTACGGGAAGAATGGTATTTAATTTTATATTTAAAAGGTCCAATATTGCGTAAGGATTAAATAATTAAGTTAGACTGATAAGCGAGTTCGGAGATAAGTAGCTAATTTAACTGAGGACTAAGTATCTTCTGTAGACAAGAATTAATTAAAACTACGATTATTGTACTTTTCTTGTGTTGCTTTTGAATTAAACGACCATTCCAATTATATTGTATGTTCTATGAGTTGTGCAATATAATGCAATGTAAGTACATCGAAATTATGTTGAAGAACCTTATGTATTCTCATTTTACTATGAAATATCTAATACGTTTGTATGATGCAAAATATTATGTTAAACAATGCACTTGGTTTGGGGTGTATGTAGTCAAGTTTATAATAAATGTTGGTTTAATAAATTTCCGATTTTTTTTTTCTCTAACAGCCTAAGTCAACTGTAAGTTATTTTTCTATTGTGAGGGTGCCAATCTGAATAATGGCCGGGACTGTATTTATTATAACCCGTTAACTATGAACTTTTTATAGGCACCAGATCTGTGTTAAAAATTCGACACCACACAATGCTAATGTCGGCATGGCACAGACTACTACTAATAGATGTCACAAATAGTCACAAGCACAACACATTATTGGCAAAGATGGTCATATAATATCGTGTATAACTTTTCGCAGTTTTGCTTTTATTCGTCGCGGAAACAAAACTCGGAACATTTAACCAACTCAGAAGCTGAATTACATTGAAAGCCGGTTTTAGATATAGAAGTACATAACGGGATAAGAATCTACATTTACAAATAGAAGTTATAAATTTAAATTACTCAAATTCAAAGTTTTCTTTAAACAATATAGATAAATATTAACGGCGCGGACTTTCCACGGTAAGTAAAAAAACTACAGTGGAGGTTGTTTTAAACTTCTTACCGGTTTTTAGTCTGTGGTTTAAAGTTGATGTAAAATTTCTGAACGAAACAACAAATTTGACATTGACATTTGCTTGAGCGGAATACGGCCTTTTCTCCGTTCCCTTTGCAATCATGGCGGTGAACAACATTTCCAAAAAGCGAAAAGTACGTTTTAATTTGTGATTTAGAAGCTGAAATACTTGTGTGATATCCAATTACGATTCCTAATTATCGTGACTATGTAAAAAGTAGCTCTGTTTCTGTGGTGAAATTTGTGATGTCAGTGGATGTGTTCAAAGTTTTGTTATCAGACAAGATGTTTATCTGTTGTAACTCCTTACTTACAAAAGTTTCTATACATTATTTTGCGATCTCCCTAAAGTTCCATAAGCCTTTCTGTTCTTGTGGACTAAATTCTCAGCAGTGACAAAAACCTGATAGTCAAAACATAACCTCTTCGTAATATTACAGTTCGTCGGTGACGGAGTTTTCAAGGCGGAACTCAATGAGTTCCTCACCAGGGAGTTGGCCGAGGATGGCTACTCCGGCGTGGAGGTGCGCGTCACCCCTACCAAGTCTGAAATCATCATCATGGCAACAAGGACCCAGAGTGTGTTGGGAGAGAAGGGCCGTAGAATCCGTGAGCTGACTTCTGTAGTCCAGAAGAGGTTCAACATCCCGGAGAAGGCAGTAGACCTGTACGCTGAGAAGGTCGCGACTCGCGGTCTCTGCGCGATCGCTCAGGCTGAGTCTCTCAGATACAAACTTATTGGAGGTTAGTTTCAATCAAAACAATGTGAAGCTGTGTAAAGTGCTTGTGGTTTCTAGCAGGTTTACCTTTCAAATCTAATTACTAAAGTACAGTGACAACTATCCTGAAAACTATAGTGACATTTTATCTGAATTTTTATCACCTAGTAAACCTATCATGGAATTGTGTACTGCAAAATAAAGTGAACTCCCTGTTCGATAATTCAGCAGAAACAGTGGACTCTTGAAATAGGACTAATCAATAATTCATTTTATCGAAAATGATTTTCATTGTTTTTATTGTAGTCTCATTTAGTTATTCAAAGTGTGTAGATTTCTTTCCATTTACTGTCACTGCTGGTATAATTTCTACATGCCCTGAACCTGACATTGATGCGTTAATGGCAACAATGTTTTTCTATAGGGCTAGATAATATCCTTTCCTTCAAAGAGCTTTATTATTTCAAGTTCTAAAATAGGAAAAGAACATTCAAGTCTTAGAAACTAATTTGAGAGGTTTTCATAAATATAGTGATCTTTCATCAACTTATTAGTGCAATTTGGTACTTCATTTATCAATCTGTTATTAAAATACACTGATTCTTTCTGGACTATTATATTTGTAGATTTAGACTAAACTAGGAAAAAGAAATAGAACTAAACCTGACCTATGTTCTTAATTTTATGATCTTTTCACTTCCAGGTTTGGCTGTCAGACGTGCCTGCTACGGTGTGCTGCGATTCATCATGGAATCTGGTGCCCGCGGCTGCGAGGTGGTCGTCTCCGGCAAGCTCCGAGGACAGCGTGCCAAGTCCATGAAGTTCGTGGATGGCCTTATGATCCACTCGGGTGACCCCTGCAACGACTACGTCAACACTGCCACACGACACGTGCTGCTCAGACAAGGAGTACTGGGTATCAAAGTGAGTAAATAAAATAAATAAATATCCTTGGACATTAGAGTGCTGATATATAATTTTCTTACTCTCTGTGTGATTATTTATCATGTAGAAACATTTTCTATTATAAAACCATATTCTGTCACCTAATGAAAAGTAAAAAAAAGAATTCAGGTAGTACCAGGGTTTGTTTATTAAACATTCAAATATTATTCAGCATTGTTTTATAATTGTTAGTGTCTGGAAAACAGAGTTTCTATACTCTTTGATGTCTGGAACAATGCCTAGATTGACAACACAAACACAGTATTCCTCACTATACTTGGCAGTGGGTTATCAACAATTTATATATTATAATACCAAAGAGTTACCTGATCAATCAAACCATATTATTATGGATGGAGTTAGTAAAGCATAACATTTCTGTTAAATATGAATGATTTGAAATGATGTGGACATACACATTGTCATAAGTATTGTAGCACAGAGGTTCTATGTTCAAATCTCATCTGCATGCAACTTAGGAGAAAGACTTTTAAAGTTGTTTAGTAATAAAAGCAAGTTTATTTTAGTTGTGTGCCACCAAATCAGGGATTGTGGGCCACACAATGGCTCAGGATCTAATTTTGCGTGGCAGAGAAACCAGCTTGTTTATTGGAGGGTCAGTCTGTATTGGCTCTGGTACGGTGCAAGCTGAACATTTTATCTATAATACCTAGTTTATTCCAAAATCATAAACACATAAATATTTATGATAAGTATCTGCTTGCTTCGCTCGCGTGGAGCTGGATAAAAAGTACTCATGTATTCCAAGCTATGTAAATTCCAATTTTTAGCCAAATCCGTTAAGTAGTTTTTACATGTGTGTACTGTGTAGCTAAAAAGCATTTATCAATTTCTTTTACTGGTTGATTGTCGGCAAAATGTGTCGGTTGTAGGACTAGCGTAAAATATCCACTCAGCTAGCCCTTATATTTCCCTTTATTTTCTTAGGCACTACCGCTTGGCACTACTAGTAGAGTGAAGGGAAATTTTACTTTCCCGTTCCTACATCAAACCATTTTCCATTGCTCCAGGTGAAAATCATGTTGCCGTGGGACCAGCAAGGCAAGAACGGCCCCAAGAAGCCACAGCCCGACCACATTCTGGTGACGGAGCCCAAGGACGAGCCCGTCCCTCTGGAACCCACCAGCGACGTGCGCCCGCTGGCGCCCGCGCCGCTGCCGGCCCAGCCCGTGCCCGCTGTTGCTTAGGTCTAAGCTAATTAATAAAAAAATCGCAAAATGAAGCTGGAGTTTTCTTTGGATGATTCGCGCCTGAAATAATATAGCTCCTCTAGCATGAGTTGACTGAGATTGCGTTATGATAATTTATGACATAAATTATCATAACGCATACATAACATAAATTTTATGTTATGGATGCCGCTTTGTCCTACTAAATGACTTGGACCAATCTAGAAAGGGACCTCCTATGAGCCTATGGATACTACGGTTTTCAAACGAACAGTCGCTGTGCGTTTTTGTATAGCCGTCATCCGCTAGTTCGCAGCTCGTTTTACTTGAGGATAGTGTGCATGGGTTGCTGTCTGCCTTTGGTTCGCCGTGCGTTTGTATATCTATAAAGGTGCATTGCACCAATCTGTACCCACCTTAATAATGGCAGTTCCAGCGCGTTTTATTTGCGCGTTAAGTACTGCATGGTACTTTTTTTATTTATTTATTTTAGGAACAACAAACGATTGTACTCTAAGGCTAAAGTATACTTATACGTGTGTCGTGTCGTGTATTATAAATAAGCTCTAATGTGCAGGGTCAGGTACAGCGGTTAACTGATTGGGGATTATGGAGTGGTGCAGTTTTTAACCCATAGTTCAAACAAACCCCTATTTTTTTTATTTAGCCTGGCAACATTATGCTTGTGAACTTCCGTTTCCATAAAATGTCGATATCACAGAGAGCGCCTTTCCGGTTTGCATTGAAAGAAATGAGGGTCGTTCCGAAACTTATAATTTTTGTTATGACAAAAGTACTGTCATTTGTTCTGTGAGTTTAGTTAGCGGAAAATTCATGTAAGTGCTTTTTGAGTTCCATTATTAAATAAATGTAAACTTTTCTATATTGTATACTGCCAGCTACTTGTACATTATTGAGAAATCTATTCATAAGTAGGTACAATGTATAAAATACAATTAGAACCAGTTGAGCCGCCTAAGGATCGTTACAAACTATCTATAGGTAGCTCAACTGATCTAGAAAGGGTACAATGTGTTTGAATTGAACATTCAGCTTTCAGCCTTTTCTGTTTGCATTTTAAAGAAATGAGGGTCGCATAACAATTGTGATTTTTGTTGCATTGAAACGTACCTATACCTACCTACATTTTTCTGTGGTTTTTGTTTGCAGAAAATTCTGGTAAGTAAACTTTATTGTCTGGTTTAGGTATGTACAATAGATAATTTTTATATTGTTTTTGTATTATTTTGTTATTGCAATTAGGTCTATAAAAAAAAAAAATATAATGTGTATCAACTCATCCATCATTCACACACACAGTGTGTGTGAATGATGGATGAGTTGATGAAGGTAGGTACGTCATGTCGGTTCCTACTTAGGTTTGATACTTAATTATTGTAGATTCGTAGGTAGGTACCTACTAACAAATAAGTGGAAACTTAAATTCAACAACATCCCAACATAAACTGACCTGTCATTATCAGCACGATGGTATCGTTTTGAGCAGGCAGCATCGGCGGCAGTGCGTCGCAGGCACGGAATGGAAGTAGGGTTAGGAAAGTAAAGAAATAAGAATCACTCTGTTACTCAATGCAATTTATTACTCAAGATCTCATTACATACAAACGCACCATATACTTAGCGTAACAACTTATTCACGGACTCTACTGGCCGCATTACAGAAATTATGTAGAAAATAATTTACAAGCATTATTGTGTAAATCTGAATAATGTGTAATATAATAAACTTTACATAATATTATACATCGAGGTGCTGATTTGGTACTTTTGGTAGTCTTGAAAATAGCGAAGAAATAGGTTCGAATAAGTTTCGTCACGCACTCTCCTTAAATTAAGTTTTCATATTATAGAAAGATCTTTCTCTAAAAAGGAAAAAGCAGTAGGTACGAGATTGCATGCAATTGATTCTGCATCTACCTGCTATCAGTTGGTGAAAATAAATAAATCCTAACTAGCTACGCTAAGTGAAAAATTATGCATGTAAGTAGGTACACTCACATATTTGTCTTTTGGAAAAGACAATAGCAGACATAACGGTATTGTAACAATTTTCCCCTCGCATCAATAAATTACAACTACAATGTTTTGATCTAAGTAGTAACAAAATGTGAGAGCTTTTACTCAAAAGAAACACTTCAAAAGTGCGTAAAAAATTGCGCTACTAACATCTACGTAACCTAGCATTTTACATGACTATTTTCCGACATTACTCGATTCAATAATGTTATTTTATGTATTTTTCATTAATTTGTAAGCAAATATAAGGTAGGGTAGGGTAGTTGCATGAAAAGCTATTTTCCTCTACGTTCAAGAAACTTTCTTAAAAATAAATGGACAGTGAATATCATACAAGTGTGTTGCTTACGGCTAAAAATGTATAACGTCGTTTATTTTCTAATCCAACATCCAACCTATTTTACATCTAGTTTATTTATCTAAGCTTATAGTAATGGACAGAATTGCGTGTCGCGTGTATCGATCAAAATGGTGGCGTGTGTGCGTTAAGTTGTCAAAAAGATGGATTCAAAATAATGTGGGTACTTGTAGAAGTTATTGCTGGTGCAGATCGGGTCAGTATTGCCGTTTGAGAAAGGATATAAAGTTTTTAAAAATAGCATAGTGAAACGCAGTGATTCAAGGACTAGTAAAATAGAAGACTCATTGCAAATATAAAATCTACAAGCGCAAAGCTAGAGAATTAGGATACTAGAAATAGGATCTAAGATAGACACTACAGTGGGACGTGAGTATAAGGGATCGAGTTTTTGTACAATAAATCTAGAAGTAACTACAATAGAATTGGGACTATAGAATTTTCTAGCAAGAATGTCTACAGATTAACCTAACTTCGCCTTTTTTCTACATTAAGCCCTAAATTTTATATCAGTTATTCTACTTCGGATTATGAAAGCTTAGTGAACAATATCGGACGAGGATACCAAGGGTTTGACCAAGGGGATGGCGAGTAATTAAAACGCATACAATATTGAAGGTTTGTATATTACTCAAAAATGAATTATAAATTAATCACCGGCTCGCCAAGCGGTTGGCAAGCCAGAACGCAACGATAGCGCGTTCTATTATTGCTAGTGGTGCCATCTAGTTCTGTTCATGGACACTAAACTTAAAACTACTTATTGGTGTTAATATCATCCAACATACTGCCCACCAAGAACAATATGAACCATTTGTTCTTCACTCTACGATTAAAACAACAAAAGAAACTTAATGTATTATAACAAATTGCATAAAACAACAACAAAACATTTCCATTCTCATAAACAAACTTATATAACCAACGAAAACAAGATACAAACACATTACATTAAACAACCTCATAACTATAACATTACATGACATAACTACTAACCTAAAGAAACACCTAATCTAAACACAAATATATCAACAATCTTCAGCAATAACATACCTAATAAATCCTAAATTAATAAAAAATAAACATTAAACGTTTCTAAAATTATAGGTACATTAGAATATCTTGATTTTATTATTTCTCAGTCACAGACTGGAAACACTACTAACTTTGAAGTTGGACGTTTAATGAGTTTTTGTGCACATAGTAAGTATTCGTTACGTTGTGGGCATCGGCAGGTTTGTCTACAATAGACCTATCAAAACATCTACTCATACTCCTAAACCAATATCACAACCTTGTTTTTATCTTTCCACTTGTATCGTTTTTGTAACTGGTGCACGTAGTAGTATATCTGTGTGAGTTGCCAACGTACCAGCGTGGATCTCGGTGCATTTGTAGCAAAGCTTACAGATATTTCTCTGCCCACCGTGGACTTGGTCGACTTTACGAGCGTGCCGCTGCCAGTGTATACCACATAACGAGGAATGTTCACCCGTTCTAATTTCTTCCGGTTTTTGCGGTAAGTTATTCGTTCTTTTAATAAATTATATGGAACTACCTCATCCCATGACCCTCCTGCTGGCCATAGCTTTTGAATTCTTACGTTTGCTTCAACAGTAAGATGTGCTATCGAAACAAGTGATTCTACAAATCTCGCAATATCTGATAACATATATCCTTTAGTTACAGATCCATCTAGCTTACGAAGAATCATTCTGCAATGGTAAAGGTCATCACATCGGTTCCAGGTAAGTTCAACAATGGTAATTATTGAATTTATTTTAACTTCTAGTTTTATGTACATATTATTGTAATCATGTTCATTCTTCAACAACTCTTCATTATCATCCATATCTTCATTCATTTGCTTGTAAAGTTCAATGCTCTTCTCCAAATTACGACAGCCAGTGTGCAACTCTTCTTTATAGCAATCCGTTGTCACACATTCTGCAAATGGTGGATATAAATGACCTTCATCTGCGGCTACATGCATGAGAATCTGAACCGCAAAATGAGGTGCACACGCTGTCCCGAATAACACATTTACTAATTTAAATTCCGTAATTTCTGTTTCAGAACTGCTTCGCCAGGGATTACGTTGAAGATTAGCATCATTTTCATCTCGAAACGGAAGTTTTACTGCATACCGTCCTTCTTCATCACTTATTGTTGTCTTTTCAAAAAACCCTTCACACGGTTTTTCTTCTTTTGTTAGTGTTTTCTTTTCTTTATAAACCATTTCAGCTTCTTGTTTCCAAAATTCTTTTGGAACGTTGGTTTCATCTGTAAAAGTGTTGTGCATTATAATCATAGACCCATCAGATACGTTGTTGTTTCCTACTATTCCAGACAATATCCAACCAAATGACGTTGCCTGAGCTACTAATAGTCCACTTGGATCTCTACGAATTCCTTCTTTTATGATCTGACAATATATGTCAGCGCCTAATAAAATATTTATTTCATTAGGGGTATAATATTCGGGATCCGCTAAACAAAAGTCAGCTGATTTAAGCCACGGTACATCTTGGTCTTGTTTTCCTGGATGGAAGGATGTGATGGTTGACAACACATGAGCTTTAGCATGTATTATTTCATAAGGCTTCACTTTAGATGTTAGGTTTATGTCCACGACATATTTAGATTGGACCGTCTTTCCCCCACCTACTCCAGATATTGTGCCTCGAGCTGGCGTCTTTTTAAGCTGTAAAAGCTGAACTACCGCTTCAGTCACGAATGAGGCTTGCGATCCCTGGTCGAGTAGGGCCCTTACCGTTTGGTATGATCCATTTGTTGCTTCAGCATTCACCAATGCCGTTGCTAGTAATACAGGTTTGTTTTGCACACAAGCTGTATTTACTTGTATTTCTTCAGTGGGTTCTTCCACTGGCTCCTCCGCTTGTTCTTCCTCCTCGTCTTCAGGTTTCATAGCGGCCATTAACTTTTCTTTGCTTTGAGTCCTCGGATGCAGCAAGGTATTATGACGACGTCTACAAATCCTACATTTAATTGCAAGTTTACAAGCCTTTGCAGAGTGATTTGTTCCCAAGCAGTTGAAACAAATTCCGTTCTCCAGCACAAATTGTCGACGATTGTCACTGTCCTGAGCTTGAAATAGTTTGCACATAAATATCTTATGATTTTCAGAACAGTAGGCACAATGGTAGCTGGTTGCAGGCAGTGAAGCATGCACTGATCTAGTTTTATCAACGACTTCTGTACTAGATTTTTGTCCTACAAATTCTAGAGCCCGAAATCTATTTGTTATAAAACTGCTAAATTGCTCGAAAGTCGGTAAAGTATTTGATGCAATACTTCCAGTAACATGAAACTCCCATTGCTTTCGAGTCTCATCGTCCAACTTGAAAGTCAGTATGTGTATCACAATAATGTCCCAAGTTGAAACATCAACTCCTACATTGACCAACGCACTTAGGCACTCAGATGCAGTGTCTATCAAATCCTTTAGACCTTGTGCCGACTCAAAGAGTAGACTTTTTTGACTGAACAACATTTTCAGTATACAATTTGATAAATATTGTTTGTTATCGTATCGGTCTATTAACAATTTCCAGCACTTATTGTAATTATCTGCTGCTATTGGAATCTGTCTAAGAAGCTGCTCAGCTTCTCCTGTTAAATATGCTTTTAGGTAGTGCATTTTCTGAACATTATCTAAGTTATCATTGTTTTGAACTAGTGACGAAAACAAATCTCTAAATGTAACCCATTCTTCATATTTTCCGGAAAACTTTGGTATTTTGATTTTTGGCAGCACAAACTTTGACACTGAAGGTGCGTATCCCCCCCCGACTGAAGTTTCCGCTCGAAATGATTTGTCAAAATTATTTAAAATAGTTTTCAACTCGGTTTTGTACTCTATGTAAATCTCTTCAGCCTGGTCATAAATATCGCGTTTGATATAATCATGTGCCATAATCTTCACACCATAGGTTTCCAGCAAATGTTGATGAGTCTTTAAGAAAGACAGCCATAGCTGTTCTAGCGATTCTAAGCGCACTTCAACATAAGCTTCAGTTATTCTCTCTTTAGGAGATTTTTTGAAATTTCGTCTAGCCTTACCCAAATTATTATAATTGTCAGTTTGCACTACAAGTTTTTCCTCCATCTTTACTTTACAATAAAAAGGTCTTTATATAAATTTAAATTAAAAATATTGGAAATTTTACAAGTCTTTTGATAAAAATCAAAAATTGGGCATAGGTTCCCCGTCTCAACCAATTTCTTAAAATTATTCTAAGTCTAAACAAACTTCTAGAACTACTTTCTATGTTCCACAATTTTCCAATGTACTCACAGTTTGTCCAGACTCACTTCACTTTATTTATAATGTATATACGAGCTGACGACTCCTTTTCGGTCAGCAATCGGTTACTTCCTGCGCACACTTGGCGCTCTCCTCCTCCGCAGCACTCCGTCCAGGATTCTTCCACCAGGGTAAGCTTCTCTGATTGTGCTACCGCAAACGTCAACGTAGCATCGGCGTCGACTCGGCAGACAATCCGGTATAAGCACCCAGTAGCGTAGCGATCCACTACTTTTTCCGGGCGCGCGCGGGGCTGTGGTCTGTTTGTTTTCTCAACAAACCACACAAAAAAAGGTTCCTGCCACTCCTTGTATCCTGTATCCTTTCAAATCCGGCTCGAAGGACCATGAACAATATCGGACGAGGATACCAAGGGGATGGCGAGTAATTAAAACGCATACAATAATTGAAGGTTTATATATTACTCAAATGAATTATAAATTAATCACCGGCTCGCCAAGCGGTTGGCAAGCCAGAACGCAACGATAGCGCGTTCTATTATTGCTAGTGGTGCCATCTAGTTCTGTTCATGGACACTAAACTTAAAACTACTTATTGGTGTTAATATCATCCAACACTTAGTAAGATTACAAGTAGGTACGTAGGTAGTTCAATTTTATCTCATTATTTTGGCACAGAGATAGGAAAAAGACGAGTTTTTCTGATAGATATCTAGAAGTGCATTTAAAGCCTAAATCACAGAGCGGAAAGGGCGTGCGGGTGAAGTGCAAAAATACTTAGTTCACAATATGTGTTGCGTAAAAAACTATGTTTTTCGACTTTCTTAACACTTGTGGCGTCGCTTAGCTAAAACAACTTTTAGCATACAATTAGTTCTAATATCCTAAATATTGACATAGTTCAAGCGAAATGACTACTGTATGGCACTTTCGCGTTGCCGTACTTATCACTTAACTTACTTCACCAACGTGCATGTCTTATAAAATATATTGTTCAAAAACACATAGGTACAGCTATATAATATGTAACGGTATTTCAAAAAGAAAAACAAAAAAATAATAAGAAAACATTTAATAAAAACCAAAAAAGAATTAAATACAACAAAATCAAATGTTTAATCAAATTAATTAAGTAATTTTCCCACCACCACAGAGTAGAAATAAATTAAGTAAAAATGGAATGCATTCAAATAAAATACTTTTTAAGAATATTCTGGAATGTCAGCAAATAAAATAATAATTAAGTAGGTACAAGTTGCCATAATACACACATAAGTAAAAAATGATCATTGCACTTTAAATCTTAGTTGATTATAAATAATTTAAAGTACCTACTTTGATAAAGTTAGCAAAAAGCAAAACTGGACGTCAAATACACAGAGATCGTAATTAGGAATACTTTTAGAAAATTAATTAAGTATTGCAATCACCTATGGCACTAAATTATAAATATTTCATACTAAATAATATTCATAAAATTAATTCATAATAAATTCTAACAATCTTAATTTTCTTGTTTTTTCTAATAATATAAAACTATCAATACAACATCATGGAATGTCAATAATTAAGTACAAGAGTCGAATAACCAGTTAACTACGTAGCCAAGTACACAATATTATAACAAATTTTTACAACCCAAGTTCTTGCTAATTGAGTGGATATTCGTTGAACATACATCTTTCAAGTTTATAAATATTTGACCACTCATAGCATTACATCTCAGTACGTAGTTATTACTGCCCTTTTTTCTTTGGATTGCATTACAACCCAAGTTCTTGCTAATTGAGTGGATATTCGTTGAACATACATCTTTCAAGTTTATAAATATTTGACCACTCATAGCATTACATCTCAGTACGTAGTTATTACTGCCCTTTTTTCTTTGGATTGCAAACGACAATTCGCAATTGGCGCCAAAATCGACGCATGTCAATCAGCTATGGCATGGATACCGATCCTTTGAGCCGAACAAAGAACAGTTACGTTCTATCGTCATCTAAACCTAACGCCTTACTTAAACGAGTTTAATTGAATTATTTATTTATCTAACGTTTCTAGTATCGTTGCTGGTACTCGTGGTGCCATCTATTGAAGTCTATGTGGAACACTACGAGAGAACCGTTCTCGAGACCCGCTAGTAGGTATCTGAAACAGAGAGAAATCTGTTATAGAATGATCGAGAAAATGAAGGTTGAAGAAGTGTAGGTAGAGTATGTTATGATATTGTGTGATTTTTTTCTTAGTTTCAGGAGCAGACGGCTGGCGGGTAGGCGCAGCGTACAGCAGGGCGTACTTCTGATTGTGCGACAGCGCGTGCGACAGCGCTGCCAGACGGCGGGTACAGCGGGGCCCGTGCGACAGCGCTGCGAGGCCCGTGCGACAGCGCTGCCAGACGGCGGGTACAGCGGGCCCCCGTGCGACAGCGCTGCTAGACGGCGGGTGGGCCCCCGTGCGACAGCGCTGCCAGACGGGGTGCGGGCCCCCGTGCGACAGCGCTGCCAGACGGCGGGTACAGCGGGCCCCGTGCCACAGCGCTGCCAGACGGCGGTTACAGTGAGCCCCGTGCGACAGCGCTGCCAGACGGCGGGTACAGCGGGCCCGCGAGCCAGCGGGCCCCCGTGCGATAGCGCTGCCAGACGGCAGGTAAAGCGGACCCCGTGCGACAGCGCTGCCAGACGGTGGGTACAGCGGGCCCCCGTGCGACAGCGCTGCCAGACGGCGGGTACAGCGGGCCCCGTGCCACAGCGCTGCCAGACGGCGGTTACAGTGGGCCCCGTGCGACAGCGCTGCCAGACGGCGGGTACAGCGGGCCCTCGAGCCAGCGGGCCCCCGTGCGATAGCGCTGCCAGACGGCGGGTACAGCGGGCCCCCGTGCGACAGCGCTGCCAAGACGGCGGGTACAGCGGGCCCCGTGCGACAGGGCTGCCAGACGGCGGGTACAGCGGGCCCGCGAGCCCCCGTGCGACAGCGCTGCCAGACGGCGGGTACAGCGGGCCCCGTGCGACAGCGCTGCCAGACGGCGGGTACAGCGGGGCCCGTGCGACAGCGCTGCCAGACGGCGGGTACAGCGGGGCCCGTGCGACAGCGCTGCCAGACGGCGGGTACAGCGGGGCCGGTACTTACTTCTGGTCGTGCGACAGTGCGAGCGAGCAGACGGGCGCGCCGGCGGGCGGGAAGGCGTACAGCGGCGCGAGCGTGCAGGCGCGCCACACCTCCACTACGCCGCCGTCGCCCGCGCACACCAGGTACTCGCCGCATCGGGACAGCACCAGACACTGGACCACAAAATGCTAGTTAGTTAACAGTACAGATAGAGGAGGGAAAGTTTGGATAATACAAGGTACCTAAAAATAAAACGAGCAGGACTCGTTTTGAGCTCTACTTTGGTACTTAATAATACGCTTCAATATCAATTTTTAAACACTGAGCGGATCCCGCGGTCTACCACACTACGGTTGTTTCATTGAACTTCACGAAACAACTAGGTCGATTTCCACTTGCAATAACATTATGAAGTGACCTTCTCTCTTTCTATACTTACGTCATGCCATGTGTCAAGTTCGGATTCTCTCAAGAAAAAGTCAACCATCGACAATTAGATCTTACAGAATCTTTTCAATCTGATCTAGCCGGCAGGCAGGAACGAGCAAGTGACTTTGCTCACCCACGAGAAAAATAAGAAGAAAAATGTTATATTTCTATACTAAGTGCTTGAGACAACACCGCCAAGAGTGGCGTGATAGAGAAGAGGGCCTTTACCCAGCAGTGGGTGTTACCGGCTGAGTAGATAAGTAAGATAGACAGTGGTTGTATGTATCTAAGCGATACTATAGGTCGCACCACGTAAAAAGAGCGCTGGCTGTCAAACTGCTCCGTTGTCGATAATCGGTGGCGCGGCGCACTTCATACCATTGATTTAGCGAGTGCTATTGGTTCGTCAGCGAGTGAGCACAGGCGCGAACATACCCCCGCTACTTCCCCGACCGCGCTCTCGTGGCGCGACCTATACACAGTGTTGTGTGTTGGTACCTGGAAGTTGTCGTTGTGCGTCTCGTGCCGCAGCCGGCGTCCGTTGAGCGTGTAGGCGGCGAGGTGGCCGCGCGCGTATGCGACCACCAGCACGCCCTCGCGGGAGAGTGCCAGCTGCTGCGGGCCCACCACCCCGCCCGCGCCGGCCGCGCCGCCCGTCGCCGCCGCCGCCGGCAGCGCGCGCAAAAGCTCGCCGAATGTTGTGTGGATCAAGACGGGACCGTCTGAACACAGATAACAATTTTGCTAACAAAGCGTGAATAATTAATATAACTCGGTGAATTTAAATTTTACTACCGGCTGCGCCAGAACTAGCGGCTGCGCCAAGTATCTATTGATGGATGGTAAGCATAGTGATGATACTTCAAGAGGTCGCGTCACGTATTACAATGCTGAGGGGAAAAGTTGCGCAGTTGTCGATTTTTATGAATTTGAGGTCTCATTGGTGCGCGACGCACTTCATGCCATTGATTTAGCGAGTGTTATTGGTTCGTCAGCGATGTACGCATGCGCAAACAAACCCCCGCCACTTCCCCTCAAGAGTTATTTTTACTTGATGCGACTTATACTTATATTTTAACCTTCTTTTCAAGGAGCTGACTGACATTCATTTTTATGGCAAGCTGTCCTGGCACTCCTAAAATTATGGAATTTGAATATGTTGTTAAACAGTTAAATTGTTATTTTTCACACAAAAATCAGTTCAGTAGAAAATTCGAAAGTTTTTAATTTTTATCTGGCGCAGCCGGTGTTGTTTTGAATAATTGAAAAGGAACATGTCAAACATTATTTTTTAAATTGAACTAACAGGATTTTATCGCGCAATTAGAGTTTTTTCTAGTTCATCCGCGACCACGGTTGTTGCAACACAGCCGAAACGTATTAAAAGGTAAATTACGCGATAAAATCCTGTTAGTTAAAAAATATGAATTGAGATCGCGAAAGTTTAAGAAAGACATAGTGAAACAGTTAATATAACAGTTAATATGACAGTATATACTCACTAAGCGAGGAGGAGACGACCAGCCCCAGCTCCGCGGAGACCAGCACGCCGTTGATGGGCGCGTCGTGCCCCGTGAGCGTCACGCGCGGCGCCGGGGTCTCGCCCTCGCCCACGATGCCGCCGTGGCGGGCAGACCTGCACACATCACACTATTATAGTATTATAAAGGTTAAAGTTTGTGTGTGTGTAAGTATGTGTTATATCTCCTAACTTTGTTATTAATTAAAACCAGCAAATTTATTAATTGCTATTTATTTTACTAAACCGAAAAAACTAATGAGTTGACACATAACCTTCAAACTGCCGCAACCTAGTTTGCGGCACTAGGTTGCGGCAGTTTAATCTAGTTTGATATATCAAACTAGATTAATATCCAACAGTATGTGAGTGTTTTTGTTACTCTTTCACTCTCAAACGGCTAGACGGATTTGAATGAAATTTGGTACCAGGATTGCTTATACCCTGGATTAACACATAGGCTACTGATCCCGGTATTCCCACGGGAACGGGAACTATTAACCGCGGATAACACCGCGGGGCGCAGCTAGTAAATTAATATACATAGTTAGCTACGGAACATTATCTGTGCCATCGATCGGCATACCGTTTCTATTTGCGCCTTAAACCGTGCCGTTTCTATCTGGCTATAGCGCCAGCGCCTTCTCTATCGTTCGTAAAAGGCGTCAACTCGGACATAATGTTTCTAACACGTTAAAACTTTTTAGACAAAAAGAAAGATTTTAAGCAACAATGTGCGATTCACACTTCTCAGAATGCATCCGTTCAATCAATTAATCCAAATACCAGAATTATAACTGTTTTTATTTAAACTTTCTGGCAATTTTTGTACCTTTTGTTGTAATTCAGTGTTGTGTATTTTGTGTGCTTAGTAGCAAATAAATGATATGTCTATGTCTATGTCTATGTCTATGTCTATGTCTATGTCTATGTCTATGTCTATGTCTATGTCTATGTCTATGTCTATGTCTATGTCTATGTCTATGTCTATGTCTATGTCTATGTCTATTATATTACCAATGCCAAAGCAGCACCGTGCAGTCCTCTGAGCCGGACGCGACGTAGCAGTCGGAGGTGATGTTGCACTCGGACCGACACACGCACGTCACTACGCCGTAGTGGCCGAATATTATCTGCACTATTTTCGCTGGAAGAACAGACAGACAGCTTTAGCATAGAATATAGGTGTTTTCTATGTATAATAAATAAATAAATAAATATAAATAAATATCCTTGGACATTTCACACAGCGTCATCTAGTCCCAAGCTAAGCAATTTAATGCTTGTGTTATGGTAAGCAGATATAACAGAAATTTTAAATAACAAAACCTATCATAAGCTATTTTTTTAATACCTCTAATAGTTTCATTGTACAGTTTAGGAGTAGCGAAGTTGCACTTGGTGGCCACCAAACTCTGTTTTTGGTACTCTGACTTATTCTCTTTGTCATACGATACCTTATGGTGCCTGTATGGGTGAAACTAGCGCCACCGCCTATTTAATTTTATTATTACGTTGAACAAAGGAATTTTAAAAAACTGAATGTACAGTTTGTGAAACCTAAATATAATAAGCTTTTTTTTTTAATACCTATGTACCTAATAGTTTCATTTTGTATAGTTTAGGAGGAGTAGCGACAGAGTTTGGTGGCCACCAAGTGCAACTTCGTTATTCCTCCTAATTAATAATAAAATAAAATAAGCGGTGGCGCTAGTTTCACCCATACAGGCACCTTAATGAACATTTTAGCTAAGTAGGTATAATAGAGTTAAGTTACTTCTGTGTTTTGGAGAAAGACGTGATATGAAATTGTGTTTTCATAATTAA
Organism: Xanthorhoe designata; assembly: GCA_963582015.1. Lineage (NCBI taxonomy): Eukaryota > Metazoa > Arthropoda > Insecta > Lepidoptera > Geometridae > Xanthorhoe > Xanthorhoe designata. The sequence continues at coordinate 9,457,504 of OY757051.1, forward strand.
AGCTAGTGAATTTCACACTAATGATGTCTCTCTCACCAGTCTCCGTGGAGAAGACCCTGAAGCTGTTATCCCAGAAGCCGGCCGCGATGAGGAACCTGGAGTCGACGGTGGTCACGAAGCAGTTGCTGCGAGCCTTCACGCGCTGCGAGAAGTTGTCGCCCAGCTGTCGGCGAGCTAACGCCTGAGCGCCGCCCGCCGCTGTAACATTACATAATAATAATAATGTTTATTTATTCTCTCACACAAAATGGTAGGTACCTACTACAGCTTATGTATTATACAGTAAATGGAACAGAACAGTTTTGTGTGAGACTGGTGCCTGAGATAGGTTTGTAAAAAACCTGTGTCACAGGTCACCAGATGCTCTCACTCTACGGTTTGTCATTTTATTAACATTAGGCTCTTTGAGTGTAGTACATAAATAAACAAATAATGCCTTAGGCCTTTACATCTTGACGAGATGATCTATACAGAGTCAGGAGGCAAGCTTTGCCTACACTTAACGGGACACTGTAGTGCCTGGGACATTGTTGAGATGGAATAGGCTTGCCCAGCACCTAAACCATCCTCTCAGCTGTCGGCCATATCCACAGGAAAGACAATGGTCAATACGTGTGGGGCTGACTAGCCGCGGGTTTCCTCACGATGTTTTCCTTCACCGTTTAAAGCTCGTAAATAAATATAAATTTTTCGACACGAAAAGTCCATTGATGAAATAATAATATTTTAGCTAAAGTAGGTTTACTAAACCAATATGCATAAGGGGGTAAATGTTTTGTGAACATTATGGCCTTTATTCATAAGGATTTTACAAAATGCATAGAAATAAAGTTCAGGACACACGGTATGTTGTTGCCCATACGTGGTTATAACGCGTCATTTCGCCTTGTTCTCGCCCGATGTCAATGTATAATGACTTGCGCCTCTGGTTCTTAGAGGAAAGTAATCACCCCAGACTTTTATACAGGGTGTTACCAGACCACTACCGAAAACTTTAGGGGGTGAAAGTACCCATCAATATGAACAACTTTTTCTAAGAAACCAACACTGTGAACGCGAAAAAAAAAACAGCTGTTTCATACACTTTAGCCAAGTAGGTATTGAACTTATGTATGGACATATTGATGGGTACTTTCATCCCCTTAAGTTTTCGGTAGTGGTCTGGTAACACCCTGTATGTGGCTTGCGCTGCGCCTTAGTTTCTTAGAGTAGGTACTCACCCCAGACAGGGTCCATGAGTAGCGGGTGGTGTGGCGGCGGCGTGTCGGGCGCGTGGCGCGTCACGTGCGCGCACCCCCCCGCGCCCCCCGCGCCCCCCGCGCCCCCCGCCCAGCGGTGCGCAGCGAACGCGCGCGCCGCGCTCACCTGCACACAACATGTTATACATTTAATAGGTATAGTCCGCGCCACGTAAAAAGAGCGCTGGAAAAAAGTGGAGGGGGTATGTTTGCGCATGGCTACACTCGCGCACGAAAGTACTTATCATAATGTAGGTAGTATTGTAGCTGGGCGGCCGGCTCGGGCAGGCTAGTATACACCGTTTTAACACCTATTTTTTATTGTCAACAGTTGATCTGACTACTTTTGTCAACACAATAAATATTAGTGTGTGTAATAAATATTTATCTCATTTCAAAATTTATGTCACTGTCTTTCATGAATAAAATAAATAAATTACTTAGATGAATATATGGAATTATTATTTAAAACATGTTTTAGTGTTAATTGTTAAATTTAAATAAGTAAGTAAGTACTAACCTACAAAATTCAGGTATTGTTAATACATTGTTTTATTATCATCAACAGCATTTTTAGCAGCCTCTCTCTTCATAAAACTATATACCTACGTCATAAATAATTTTTCAGATTTTTCTATGTAAAACCATTTCGTAAGCGAAAACTTTTGTACGCGATGATATTTTGCAAACGAATTTGACGTAGTGACAGCGCGGGAAGCTAAGGACTGCTGACGAACCAATAGCATGCGCCGAATCAATGACAGCGTTACCCCTTCACCGCGCGCCGCAGTCCACACCACCAATCAGACCTAAAAATCGACTCTGCGCAGCTTGTCAGTCAGCGCTCTTTTTACGTGGCGCGACCTATACCTACTACGATTGTCCTAATTCAAAGTTGGACCTGATTGGTGTGTTTGTTTATATTACTACTCTTTCATATTCATATTACTCTTTCACGCTCAAACAGCTGGACGAATTTGAATGAAATTTGGTAACGGAATTGCTTAAAAAATAGGCTACTTTGGACCCCGGTATTTCCACAGGAACGGGAACTATTAACCGCGGATAACACCGCGGGGCGCTGCTAGTGAAAATAGTTAGTAACATACAAAAAGACGAGATAGATGCCCATCTGAAGGATTGGTTCACAGTGACCCAAACCAGGGATGAATGAAGAGAAGGAAGGGAGGCCTTTGCCCTGCAGTGGGACGCTACAAGCTCATAATAATAATAAATAGTAACATACATGTAGTAGATGGAGAGACGAGCTCATCAAATTCCGTGCCGACTGGACTATTCTTGCACAGGAAAGGGATGAATGAAAAGAGTGGGGGGAGGGCTTTGCCCAGCAGTGGGACATTGAGGGCTGATAATAAAAGATTGACCTGCCTGAGAACACTTTTATAACAATGCAAAAAGCTGCAATTCCAAATACCTACATGTCGAACTGTTCGAAAGTTTTTGCAAGACGAGAACTACATCTCCTCAAATGATACCCACTTGGCTTAGGCCCGTGTGTATTTTTGAGAAAAAAAGAAATAATAATAGTAAGATACCGTGACAGCAGCCGGCATGGCGAGCTGGGGGTACGTGTTGGCGGAGACGTGGACGACGGCCGCGTTGGACGGCAGCTTCAGCCGCAAGCAGACGTCGTCCGGCGCCGCGGAGAACATCAGCGGCGCCAGGTGCATCGTCGACGCTCTGAGGACACAATTATGTTCTACAACGAGCCTAAATAACAAAAATAAAAAAATATGATCACGACTGTATCCTAGGGAGACATTTCTTTCAGATCTTTATTCAATTTTTAGATCATGAGAAGATATTATAAAACATATGCAAACGGGTATTTATCACGAATTTTACCTTTAATATTACCTTTAATACCGCCACAGCAAAGCGAAAGCGTTTATTCAACTACCCTCACTTGATCTTCATTAGAACATATCTAGTAGGGGGTATGTCCAAATATGTATTTGGACAAACCTCTGACTACCCTCTTGGATTTCCCCACGCATAAAGGACCACCTTTGAGTCTAAATGCGGAAAAGGGAGTCCCCATACATACATACATACCCTCTTGGATTGGTACATGCCAACATTTTACAGAAGTTAACTTTCCACACACTATCCTCGCTTTAAAACGCGCAGCAAACTAGCAGGTGGCGCGAACAAAATCGCTCAGTGACCAGCTCGCAAATGAGCAGCTTCGAGGCGTCGTGGGCGGTGCGTGGTCTGACCTGGGCGGGTGTGGTTCGCTGAGCAGCTGCGCGGGCGTCTGGCCGAAGCTGCGGATCTGGTCCTCGACGGCGGCGCGCGTCACCGGCTCCGCCACCTGCTCCAGCCGCACGCCGCCCTCGTACGTCAGGTAGTAGAACACGTTGGTCGCGCGGACCGCTTCCGGACCTAGTAAGTAAGCTCGTATGAGCATGTGCCCAACTCTGGTGACTGAGTTTTTAGGCCGCCTTAGGCTCAACTCACACCAAAAGAGCGGCGAAGGGCAGCGAAGCGGAGCGCGGTTTCAGTGTCATACGAATTTCAACTTTATTTTCATTACTATAATACTTATTATCGCGGAGAAGTCGCGCGTATTCGAAATCGCCGGAATTCCCACGGCGCCGCGGGTGTCCTCGCGACTCGTTCGAGTTGAGAAACTCGAACGAGTCGCGAGGACACCCGCGGCGCCTTAGTACTATTATATAATACTACGCGCCCTTAGTATAATACTTAGTATAATGCTATAATAAGTATTATAGTAATGTTGGGGGATTGGGGCTTCTCTTCTTGATGTAATGAAACTCCTGAAATGTAAATAAAGTTGAAATTCGTATGATACTGAAACTGCGCTCCGCTTCGCTGCTCTTCGATGCTCTTTTGGTGTGAGTTAGATAGATATGATAGATAGATAGATAAAAACTTTTTTGAGTTGAGCCTAACTTTATCTTACTTTCATTATTATTCCAAAATGAAACAGCACTCACCTCTCTGCTTATACCCGAATATAAGATCTATCCACTGATGCAGTTGGCAGCTCACGAACTCGGACTCGAGCGCCATGCGGTTGATCCTCACGAACTCCTCGGGCGAGGCGGCCCAGGGGGGCAGGATGACGTCACCGGAGGGGGAGTCGGGGAGACCGAGTCGGTAGCCCGAGCTGTTCACCAGCATCTCCGGGAGGAAGAACAGCTCGGGAATCAGTTCCTGGTGGAAGTAAATAGCATTTTAGTAAGTAAATTAATGTCATTGGATATTCAGTGTCTTCTAGTCATCTTTTCAGCTAATTGCTTGTACCTATTATGGTAACCAGTTGCCCAATTTGATAGTTTCTGTAATTACCTCCAAATGTTGTACATAGAAAAACACTAGAAACGAACAAACATCTGCAGAACAGACAAAATATTTGTACCGCGGAAATTCTCCTGTGCCGGGCAAATAGATCAACATTGGACTCGTATCCATGATATCTTGTAGCTGATCAATTAATGTTATTGTGAACTATGTCTCACCTTGACATCGGAGGTGTCCCTCTGGCAGTTCTTCCAGGACATGGCTATGGAGGAGAACAGCCGGTTGGGATGGTCGAACTTGCCGCCTTGCAGCGCCAGGAACATCGTCGTCATTGGCTCCTAGAGTCAGATATCATCATGTGAGAATGTTAAACCTTGTAGGGAGTCGCGTTGGAACAGGCAGTCGAATCCTCAGGTTTAAGGATGTGACGTGTCAAAGTGGTCTATAAACGATCGTACTGAATAAATAATTAATAATAAATACATTTTGAGTTTGATTTTCGGCTCCTGGAAGTCTGACTTCCACATTAGTCACAGGAGAAAATAGTTAGAGAAAATAACCTACTTAATAATATAAGGTTTGACACCTTAAACCTAATTTAGAATTTAAATTGATTTTGATGTTGAATTTAGGAGTAGAACTTTTCAAAGATCATTTTTATCGGGACCAATCATATCTTGCTTAATTTTCAATCGATTATCTGACTTTTCAAATACCTACTTAATATGTTTTTTTTTATATTTTAATATTTTGAGACAATGTAAGAAAAGTCCTCCATGTTAACTAGTTTTTCTGACATTCAAAAGAAAGAAAGAAAGAAAGAAAAATCGTTCATTTTGGAAGGACCTCAAGGATCACTTCAGTTTCGTCTTACAAGCTAGGTGATTTTAATGCCTTAATCTTTCTAGTCAAACTAAATCTTTTCTCGTTGTCTTTACCTTATATTTATTCATAATCTATACTTAGTTTATACTAATGAATAAACCGAGCAAGTTAAATAACAAACTGACCATGAAACAAACAACAATTAGCTTCTCTGATGCATTTCTTTATCTCTTATACAACTGTATACCTCTTATATAACTGTAATGGGTCGGATAATAAGATAATTGTGTTTAGTTGCAGCGTGACGGCAACATAGGTGAGCTGATAGTTTATATAATGTGAACCTGTGACACCACGTTTTTCGAACGAAGGAGATAGAAGTAGTCTTTTTTAAACTTTCGCGATCAGAACACATGATTAAACATACATTTACGGGTATTTATCGCTATTTACCTTTAATTTATGTTTGTCCTTGTATTTATGTAACAAATGTATGTTTTATCATGAGATAGAAATAGGCTCTCTAAAAACTTGCCGACTGGCTTGCGTTCGCTGGGCGTCCGTATCGCGATACAAACGCGCTATAAAAACGTGCGTGCATTAGGCTCTGTTCAGGCTTTTCAAACGATCATTATGTCAAGTTTTTTTGTCAAGTGGTTAGCTATATTTAGATGAAAGGATCAGCATTGCTATTGCTATTCAGCGTAGTAATGCTGCCAGTGTCTTGCAGCGGCTTGGATCACCTATAGATTGGTTACAACGATTGTAGGACCCTTTCTTTAATCATTCCGGAACCGGATTTTTTATAATCTATGTCCATTTGTTTTTCTGTTTTCAATTTCTGCTTTCAATTTAACATAACGACTTGAAGAAGTTAATTAACTCAAGACAATATGAAAACTGTTACAAAGTCATTACGTTTATCTGAAATCTGAGAAACGGGTACAATTCTTCAAGATATCGTTTGTTAGAAAATTCGCGACTGAATTTCGCTTAAATAAGTCTAGGGGGTTTGACAGAGGCACGATTAAATATAGGACGTATTGATAACTTTACATGACAGCTTGCAAGCTCATAGTCATAACTGTGAAGAATACCAAACGTTTAGCGAAATTTTTATAAATGAAAAATTTACTGATTACACAGCGTAGATCTAAACCCAATAAATATGTAGAGATAGGTTAAGTACTTTGCAAGTTCAACTCTATGAAAACTCATTTTTTTTGCTAGTTATCCTTACAGTTAATTTCAAGACATAATAGGATGTTATTGTAATGCATCGGTTGAATCTAGAATTAAGTTAATCTCTCACGTTCACTTACCGGAATAAACATACCTACATGACACGAAGATACCTAGTGAGTTTGGTCCACTAACTTTAACCACAATAATGTCTTTTTTAAACTTTCGCGATCAGAACACATAAAAAACATACGAACAGGTATTTATCACGAATTTTACCTTTAATATTGCACGACGTTTCGACCGGACTGCACCAGCCATGGTCGCGGGAAGACTGAAGTATTGGAGGTACCGCCACAGCAAAGCGAAAGCGTTTATTCAACTACCCTCACTTGATCTTATAATACACTAGCTAACTTGCCCGTGGCTTCGCTCACGTGGTGCCTACCTTGATAAAATATAGCCTATGTTTATTCGGAAAGTCAGCTACAAATTGGTGAAAGAATTTTTGAAATCAGATGAGTAGTTTCGAAGATTACCCCAAACAAACAAACAAACCAACATTACCCCTTGTATTGAGTTGAGTTTCTTATTTAAAGTGAGTTACTTACAATTCTGACAAGCCAGTTAAGCACGAACGCAGCGGTGGAGTAGTGGGTTCCGTAGTGGAAGGGCGGGGTGGACTCGTGCTCCCACGTGTTGTACCGTTCCTCGAAGTACGCTCGTCTGCTGGGGTTCAGTGCTCCGATTGGCTGTTGGGAATAGAAAAGTGCCCATGAGAAAAAAAAGATATTAATTTGACAAAAGGACGAAGTATACAATGTGACCTAGTTGACAAATTGACGAAGTTGACATTGTCAAAATGAAGTAGTTGACAAATAGGTGTGATTTCTCAAATTCCCGTCAAAAAGCCCTTAATTGTCTGGATGTTATTTAAGTCTAGTATTGTAGGTAGGCACTTATGGCATTTATTTACCTAATTGGTCACTTACGTAAAGTATACCAGCCCAATTTAAAACAGTTACTTGCTAAAGAACTCAATATCAATTTGCATAGTTAGGTAATTTTGTAAATTGGCATTAAAATTTTATAAAAATATAATGTTTCGTATTCTATCAGTTATCGGGTTCCCGTAGCACAATATTTGCTTAGTTTGAGGCTAGATGGCGCTGTTTGAAATGTCCATCAATATGATTTACTAGCTGCTGCCCACGGCCTCCCACGCCATGACAAAATGTAGCCTATGTCTATGCCCCCAAGGTCTTGTCTATATTTGTACCAAATTTCATCAAAATCGGTTGAGTTGTTTAGGCGTAAAACCACGACAGACAGAGAGATTTACTTTCGCTTATAATATAAGTAGGGTGTAGGGTTAGCAGGGAAGCAGGGATTTATATCAATCAAAAATATGATTTTAGTCTATTGAATTAATTTCTTGCGGAGGAAAAATTTAGATTCACACTTGTATCTTACATTTACCTACATCTTTAGTTTAAGAAGTGGTTTCTTTGTTGGATTTCCTAATTAAATAAAAGGAGGTTACCTTGGAGAGGTCCCGGTAGTTGGAGGGCTGGCTGAGGTCCAGCTCGTCGCTCTCGTAGTTGGTGAGCACCCACGGAAAGACGGGGTACTGGTTCAGGTCGTTGTACGTGCGACCTGTCGACAACAGTAACAATTAAATACGAAAAAATGGAAAATTATTGTCATGTGTTTTAATAAAACAAATTGTTTTTAAAAATATTTTCTCAAAAATCATAATCATTGAGATTGCATTATCTGTTATAGGTAGGTGAGTACATAACCATAAGTCATTCATAACATAAGTAAAATGACGCCAACTAGGTACAGTCGGCCAAAAATGTGGTCTACCACCCTACGGTTAAGTTTCATTTGAATGTCATGAAACAACAAGGTCTATTTCCGCTTGCAATAACATTATGAAGTGACAATTGCTCTCTTTACTAAATTTACGTCATGCCATGTGTCAAGTTCAAATTCTCGCAAGAAAAAGTCAACCTTATCGATATTTAGATCTCACAGAAACTTTTGGCAAAACTGGTAGTCCGCTTTCTTGGCCGACTGTGCCTACACCAAAATTTTACGCGTTTCGGCAACTGACCGCGTTTCCCTTCATTGAGTTTCAATGAGCTCAAGAGCCGTGGTATTTGTGCAAATTCAGGTTGTTATCTTGACATCGATTAGAAAATATACTTAGTTCGCGGATAAATGTGAACACAAATTTATAAAAAAATTGCAATTTACACAAAAAAAAGATCACATTTGTAAAGTGTGTACTTAGGTACCTAATCTACCTACCTACTTACCTAAAGTCCGTTAAGAGCTAAAGTGGCAACTCTCGTGATGATGTTTCTATAAGTAGCAATTTCCTTGGCGGAACGTTTGAAATACTCAGGTAGGTAGGTACCTACTTACTCAAAAAAAACCTCATTATTTGCTAAATAGAATTGCTAAATTGGCCCAGGTAAAGATGATATGACAATCTAAATGCATTTAAATAAATGCAAATGAACTGTCATCGGACAATTGACACTAAAGAGGAAATAGAACGTAACGCAGCCGACGGCCCCGATAGAGTTGTGTAATGTTGGGCAACACATCCTTCACCAATATCTTGACATTGTTCATGTTGCGTTGGGAACCGCAATTAGCATTGTGGCATTGTGGAGTAGGTCCTACATCTATTTATCGATGCTATTAATAGTTCTAATGATGAACGACAGCCGTACTTACCCTAGTATTCATTTTTAACTGTCAAATTAGCACAGCTTTAAACACTGTTTTAGCTTGTCACTTTTATGTAAATACAAAAGAGATGGCAATAGATTTCGAAGCATGTGAGTAGGTACAATTATCTCCATGACTGGATAGTCGTTTATGAATAAGTAGATACCTAATGCTTTATATACCTACCTAAATTTTTATAATAATAATAAAATAATAAAAAACTATATTATTATTATTAGCCCGTTGTGTCCCACTGCTGGGCAAAGGCCTCCCCTTTGTCTCTCAAATCATCACGTAAAAAGTACAAAAAATAGATATAGATAGATAGATAATAACATGAGATGATCAACGTGTAATGTTCCATTTCAAAGTGCAATGGATTTTAATGTAACAATGTGAAAGGCACATTGCGATAAATAAGGAAATCTAAGATTGTCAACATAACTTATATAACATCTAGTAGGTAGGTACCTACAGACGATCTTGCTTAGTAACTTTAATTACATAAATCTTAACATTCTTTGTAATATGGAGATGTAGTTTTCATTACTTCCCTTGTGATGAAAAAGCAGATATAAAAACAAACTATTAGGTACAGTTTCATGTTTTTGCCCTCCTATTTTTTTTACTTTGCCCTCTAATTTGCTTTCCTCACCTAACTTTTTAATAAAATTTTACAATTTAGTTAGGCTATAGAATGTTAAGGTAACCGGCACGGTGGAAGGCAAGAGACCAAGAGGACGAAGCCCTAAACGATGGGTCAACCAGGTGTCGGAATATCTGCAGATGCCGGTGAATGCAGCCCTCCAACAGGCAACCGACCGAAATTCCTGGAAGAGAATACTGGCTATGCTACGTCGGCCAGAGTCACGATCCTCAGCAAGGAGTCAATTGATCGCGAATCCTCCTCATAGAATGTTATTTTCTCGTCACTCATATTTAACTGAAAAGAGGTTACAACAGAGTCTACCAGCTCAAGTGAGCTTAGCCTTAATAATTGCCAATGAAAGCATTACAATAATCATGAGCGATTTCGCGGTCAAAATATTGGCAATAATCGCACAAAATGATCAATTACTGAAAAAAATGAGATCAAGAACGTTTTACCGATTATTAATGTGAAAAGCGGAACCAAGGTTGGATATGGTATTGCTTTTTAAATTTTTTATAATTACGTTTTATTAAACTTTCGCCATCAGAACACATGATAAAACAAACGACGGGATACAATTAAAATTAAATAAAGGTAAATAGCGATAAATACCCGTAAATGTATTTTTTTTAATTATGTTAAACGTTGCGGGCCGATCTCGCCACCTTCGATGAAGGATGGTGGGACGCAGCTAAAGATAGAGATGATTAGAAGAGTTTGGGAGAGACCTTTGCCCAGCAGTGGGACAAAATAGGTTAAAAAAAATGTTTTTCAAGTTTTGTTATTTTTGCTTTATTTTTTATCATAATACAGCCATTGCTGACTGATTTACAGGTGATCGAACTTACGATTTGGCGTAGCGCCATAAATGATCTCTGACACTGGAAGACCGGAAATGTCGAGCGCTCTGTTTAATTTAATATTCAAATTTTTTTATAGTCTAAAGAAGTATCTATATCGACTTGACTTTCGACTTCTGCATTGATAATAAAACAATGACACAAAGGTAGGTTGTTGTAATTGACAGCTGCGCGATATCTTAGTTAAGGAAATATCACTTAATACCTACACGTAGTTATAAGTACTACCGTTCCACGCACAAAGGACGACAAAAATAGAAATTATATCTAAATAAAATGTAATAGATTATCATATCATACGAATTAATTTGAAGCTGGATGAATACACCGGCAGGAGTAGGCCAGAAGAGATGATGTATACCTTACTGTAATGCTGTTTTAATACGGATTTATGTGTGTCATGATGAGTAGGTACAGGTACCTAATAAAGTAAAATTGAGGAAAAATATGCTGTTTTCACCATTTAGTGGAGTAAAGTTAGGGAGACGGTGATGATGATGATCATCATACACTCAAATAAAAAATAATTTATCGAGTCTAACTCTCAAATTCCTTAAACTTGACATTACCCACAGAAAGTAATGTGATAGTTATGATTCTTATGTTGCCTGAAAAACGAATCAATTTTTAGGAAATTCACGGACAATATCTCGTCTATAGGTACCTACCTAACTACAAATGTTTTTACCGCCGTCCTCATCTTTTAATTCTGTTCTGTCCATCCAAAAGTTGCCTGGAAGTGCTTTCAGCGATAAGACAGCCAATAGTCTGAAGTACCCTAGCTAGAATTTTATATTTTTCTTTGTATTATTGCTGTATTTGTGTTAAGGAACTATATAATTTAGTTCCGATTCGACGCGTCGAATTCACCTTTCAACTTTGCCTTAGACGTTCGTAATAGATTAGCTAGTGCATGACAACATCGTTATCAGCCAACTGTCAGTGCAATGTATTGTTGTGGTCACGTGGCCCTTTCCCGAGTGTGACGTCCAGTCCTCGGGCGATGGTCAGCTTTTGTGGTCGTATCGCGGGTTCGTTTTGAGATGTGATTTTACACGTGGCTTCGAAAATAATATGAACGTTATTGATGTTGAAAGAAAGGCATTTCTATTGTGATTATAAGGGTTTTATCTTGAGTTTAAAATTAAATATTAGATGCATTTTGACCTGGACGATTTTGAAACAATCTTATTGTCAAGTAATGATATTTCTAAGTGTTAATTAAACAGTTTTCTTCATCATCAAGTGGGGAAGTTTAATTAAACTTAAATTTCGCATAATAATTGATACCTTTGACCTCTTACTCTCTTAAGAGTCGAACAAGTCCAATTTTTTAGCTATTGCAATACAAGAACGAACTAACAAGTAACAAATTGTGACTGAAATACTGAAATATAAGAAAATGCCATAGTGAAAGTGAAGTGAGAGAGTGCCAAAAGAACGTCACGCCAATGCCGGAGTGCGCGGTCTGTGGAGTGAGTGCCCGCGAGGAGGGCTGACTGATATGGAGGACTTGAAAAGGTATGTGAATATATATCTAATTACACACATAGCTAAGTAATAGGCCTCCTAAATTTTTGCAACTGGCCTTTCCTGAACCTGGCCAACTTTGGTGACGGATTTTAAACTTGTAGTATTAGCGTTATAAACTGCAGTGTCATATCGAAGAGGAGTACCTATTATGAGTAACTCAAAAATGATAAAAGAACTCAAAAAAAGTATTCATCGCTTTGGTCTCGAAATCGTGGAGATCAAAGCGATAATTACTTTTTATATATAATTAATTTTTGCATCAAAATCTGTCCAACCAGTTCTTCTTTTTAAAGAAGCTACCGTATTTTACAGTACCTTTCCTATACCTATAGAATTTGCCTCTGCCCCACGTTAGCTCTTCATTCCACTATAGCGCATTCTTAGTACCTACCTACGTACCTGCTCTTGTCATTGTTTATCATCAAGTAACAATCATCAATTAATATGTAATTATCAACAAATTACTCAAAACACCCATTTATCTAGCACGTGCCTCGCGTCACGTTCGGTAATTCAACTAAGGTGTGATGTCCACAAATTTCTAATATTCAAAATGAAATATGATCACGACTGTATTCCCAAGAGTCGGTAGACATATTCTTTCAGATTATTTAAATTATTTTTTTTTAAATAATGTAAAAAGTTCATAATATTATAATACTTTGTGACGCATATTGTAAACAAAATAAGTACTACTTCAATAACAGAATGATGTAAGTAACAATAAAATAAACACATGACGAAAGATTAGTAATTTTCTTCAAAATAAAATTTCACAAATACCTAAATACTTTGAATTACGAACTCTACTTGTCACTTGTCGTCTTCCATGTTTACAAATTGCGCTATCCCTTTATTATTTTGATGTTTGATTAGCTAATAAGTAGGATAAGGACTCCGAGATTGAAATGATGATCAATAGATCTTTACTGTCAGGCGTGAAATTAATTTTTGCGATTTGCATACAACTTTTCTCAAGTAAGCACTGACCCATAACCGATAAACAAGTAGAGGTAAGTACTTTAACTGAATGATTGTCCAATGATTGTAAAATTGCAAGTAATCAAGTACGTTGCCTACTGAACCATTGATTAGTACCAATACTATCAATATGAGTTGAGTATTTAAGCAATAACTTGTTGATAGGTTGAAACTGCTTCTAAAATAAATTCTCCTTTAGGTATAATTATTTCTCCTTTAAGTTTTAAATGATACCTCCTTATGGTTAGTAAAAAAAAAAACTGTACAGACTGTGTCTTTTCTGACAGTAACTGTGTCGTATCTGTGGGTCGTAATCTTTTATTATAAGGTACCGTAACTAGTTCTCATTCAGTCAGTCAACGTTTTTGCATCGCTACAGTGGACTATGTACCTAACAGTAGGCACCTACTTAAAGTACAAGTGGAGAATTCCTCTTATCCGCAAGACTCGCTCTTGGCCAGTTCATTGTATGCTAATTGTTGATAGCTCGCGGTATCAAGTTAAATTATATTTAAGTTATATTTGTTTTCAAAACAGGATGTCTTATATTTTTGGTTATGAAAAAGAAATTTTATGACAGCAATTTGTATAATATGGAAATAACCTGTACTATTATAAAACGAATATTAACAATAATGAAACTGTATTGTATACGTTTTTAAAACCATAATATAATATTAAAAGAAAACTAGATGATATATATTCGATCAAAGGTACTGTCGTATTTCGAATATCAAATTCACAAAAGTAGCACTTTCTACTTCAACTCTCAAACGATTTGAAACGGAAAGTATATAAAATTGGAGATTGTCGGTGCTTTCAGTACGGTGTACAGTTTCACCATTGTTCATTCGCAAAAAAAGTAATATTCTTTGGCAGTATGTACCGCTATTCGATTACACAGGCTTGTGGCCTGAAACCGCGGAAACTATTATAGTTATATTACCTACTAGAAGCGATAGGACTACAGTTCTTAGACAGGTCGATAGAGAATTTTGAGCTCTATAAGATGGCATTTAAAAGTGAAAAATGACCATATGTCACTTAACGGCATTTTAGCTTGAGGACGGCAGAGCTATGGTGCGAGCGCAGTCAGCTAAACTTTTTTACTGTCACTTGATTTTGCTTACGATTTTCATAAAGAAGCTGACTGTTGGTCGGTTCCTATTATGGTCTGACACAGTTCAATTTGCTTGCATAATATATAGGAAATTTTAAACGGGCTTAGCGATTTGCTTGAAACTCTGTTGCAATACTTAAAAAACAAAAGCTTTGAACCAAGAACTTCTTTGACTCAGAAGCGAGCCGAATTTTTTTAAGACAAATGCGTCATGTGAAACTTGGTTTTGCTTGTAGTAGTATGGTTATCATAGAAAAGACTGGCTGTTGGTCGGTTCTTAATCAATCGTCTGATACAGATAAATTTGCTTGCAAAATATTGAAGAAGCTACCGGGCGAGCGAAGCGAGCTTCAAAGTTTGCGAGCGTAGCGAGCCGAATTTTTTTTAGACAAATGCGTCATTGACTCTTAATTTTGCTTATAGATAAGGCTGGCTGTTGTTCGGTTCATACTCTATTGTCTGACACAGATAAATTCGCTTGCAAAATATTGAAGAAGCTACCGGGCGAGCGAAGCGAGCTTCAAAGTTTGCGAGCGTAGCGAGCCGAATTTTTTTGACAAATGCGTCATTGATTCTTAATTATTAAATACAAATACAAATACAAATTGTTAAATAAACAATTTGTATTTGTATTTAATTTTGCTTATAGCTAACTAAGGCTGACTGTTGTTCGGTTCATACTCTATCGTCTGACACAGATAAATTCGCTTGCAAAATATTGAAGAAGCCACCGGGCTAGCGAAGCGAGCTTCAAAGTTTGCGAGCGTAGCGAGCCGATTTTTTTTTACACAAATGCGTCATTGATTCTTATTTTTGCTTATTCTGCTCATAGATAAGGCTGACTGTTGTTCGGTTCATACTCTATCGTCTGACACAGATAAATTCGCTTGCAAAATATTGAAGAAGCTACCGGGCGAGCGAAGCGAGCTTCAAAGTTTGCGAGCGTAGCGAGCCGATTTTTTTTTACACAAATGCGTCATTGATTCTTAATTTTGCTTATAGCTAAGGCTGACCTGTTGTTCGGTTCATACTCTATCGTCTGACACAGATAAATTTGCTTGCAAAATATTTAAGAAGCTACCGGGCGAGCGAAGCGAGCTTTAATGTTTGCTTTAAAAACCGCCGCGTTTCACTCTTTAAAGGTTTTTTATTTTGTATTTTAAGCGTTACAACTGATTTTGTCGTACAAATCGCTCCACCTTTTAATACGTTTAAATTCACTTCAGACTTTGTCACCGAATTTCACTCTTTATAAGGGTTTTGTCGAAAAACCCTAAAACAATTGCCCATTTATTTTGTAGTATCCATACCGAATTTCCAGTCAATCTCACCTCGCTTTAATACATTTCACTTAAAACTTTTAACATCGGATTTCACCCTTTTTAAGGGTTTTTTGGAAAAACCCTTCAACGCGTGTCTATTTATTTTGTTTTTTAAGCAACAGCGTTTCAAGCAAATCGCTAAGCCCGTTTAAAATTTTCCATACAACCTTTGACACCACTTTTTGCCCCTTTTTAGGGTATTTTTTGAAAATTCCTGAAACACGTGTCCAACCATTTTGTATTTTTAGTATCCAAACCGATTTTCAAGCCAATCGCGCTTCCCTTCAATACGTTTCACTACAAACTTTGACATTGCATTTCACCCTTTTAAAGGGTTTTTTTCGAAAAACCCTAAAACACGTATATATTTATTTTGCATTGTTAGTGTTGTAACCGAGTTTCAAGCAAATCGAACTACCCATTAAAAAGTTCTCATACAAACTTTGACACCCCATTTCACCCCTTATCAGGCTTTTTTTTTTTAATTTCTGATTAACATGTAAATTTATTTATCATTTACCATATTTAAACCAAGTTTGAAGAAAATCGCTTCACGCATTAAAAAGTTGCATACAACGGTTTTCATCCCTTTTCAACCCTTTAGGGGTGGAATTTCGAAAAATCCCTTCTTAGTGCTCACTTTTGTTTTAAAAGGAAGCTACCTTCCAAATTTCAGCTTCATAGCTTCAGCGGTTTGGTCTGTGCGTTGATTGCAGAAAAATGCTTATTGTTTTATATATATTGATTGATTTACTAAACTATTAGGTATAGTGCAGGTCACCGCACGCGTCCCTAACACAAGTTTCTGACGTTATCGAAGCTCAAAATAGGTACTGATTAATGAGCACATCAAGAAACGCTCTTGGTGTAGCTTGACATGTACCTACTGTCATAAGATGACTACAAGTTCTCAAAACCTTAGCTGAAACGTGTATAAAATATTCCAAAATATTATTCTTTGTATAATCCATTACAGAATGAATGAAATTATATTCTACAGCTCCACTATCACTTTTTGAAAGTGTTAGTAGAGAGAGTTGTAGAAAATCCTTTTTCCACAACGTCTTTGACTTGAAGAGGGTTGAACCAATTAAGAGATTTACAGTCGGTTTCTCTAACCCAGATCTTCTCCAAAATTACCTAATCAATGGACAAATAACGTGGCAAGTGTCAAATCATTTTTTATTTTTTATTTTAGTAAGTAAGTTCGTATGAGCAAGTGGCCAACTTTGGTGACGGAGTTTTTAGGCCGCCTAAAGGCCTCCGTCATGGCTTAACGACTTTAAAAGCCGGGACCGACAATTTAACGTGCCCTCCGAAGCACGGAAGCGCTCAGTTGATAATGCCACTTGTGATCACCCATCCAAGTAGTGACCGCTCAGAACGTTGCTTAACTTCAACGATCTTTCAAGAAATTCTTAGCAAGCTTCGCCACGAGCTCTTCCGTTTTATTTTAGATAAAAACATAATTATATTATTATTACTAACTACCTAGTAGCTAACAAGTATGAGTGATAGAGTGCTTCGATCACCTGATTTCCTACTGTAATTTAACAATTACATCAGGGGAAGTGAAGATAAGATAAGATAAGATCATTTTATTGTAAACTGTTGAAATTTTTACAAAGGTGGTAGGTTTGTGTTTAAATATAAGTGCAAACAGTTTGCCCTTTTCGGACGTACAACATAAATAAAAAACTTAATAACTACTTAAGCTCACAAATGCAATCAAAATCACAATGCTCACAATACCTTCAATCACTGAAGAATTCCTGCAGATCGTAATACACTTTGGAAATAAGCCAGTTCTTAAGTCTACTGCTAAAAGAATCTACACATAGAGATTTTAAGTGTTGAGGTAAATGGTTATAAATTCTAATAGAGGAGTAGTAAGTACTCTTGTGAAACATACAATTATTAACTTGAGGAATACATATATTATATTTATATATAGTACGAAGGTTGCGTTTAGATTTATTTGCAAAGAAGTATCCCTGGTTATTTTTTACAAACAAACATGTTTCTAAGATATAAATTCCCGTAAGTGTTAAAAATTTCTCATGTTTAAATAAACCACGTAACGAATCAGTGCTGTGAAGGCCATATATAGCTCTTAAACATCTTTTTTGAACCAAGAAAGTAGTGTTAACATTAACTGAATTTCCCCAAAAAATGATCCCATATGTTAACTGAGGGTAAACATAACCATAATATGCACTTTTTGCAATGCTTCTGGATGAAATATTTGTTAGTACAGAGAGAGCATATGTATATTGTGATAACTTATTATTAACTTTGCTAACGTGAGCTTTCCATGACAAGTGAGAGTCAATGGTAACGCCCAGAAAATTTGTAACTTTTGCTTCTTTTACTAAAATGCTGTTGTATTTAATGTCAATAGTCAAAGGTTTAGTTTTGTAGTTTTTAAATTGCATGTATAAAGTTTTATTGACATTTACTTTTAAATTTATTTCATCTAACCAGTATACAATTTTTTCCAGAGTAGAATTAATTTCAGTTTCGAAGTTCTGCAAAGATAAATTTAGTTTTGGTATGAATATTGTTGCGTCATCTGCATACATTACAGTAAGATGTTTTGTACTAAGTGGAAGCTCATTTATGTAAATTAGGAATAGAAGGGGACCCAGTATGCTTCCTTGGGGGACGCCCAGTTCAACTGTTCCATGTTTAGGAGCCACTTTATCGATTGTTTTTGAATGCTTATTATAGGAGTCAATAACGGTAAACTGTGTTCGACTGTGAAGATATGATTCAATAAGAGATAACGCAACACCTCTGATGCCAATATGTTCTAACTTTTGCAACAAAATGCTATGAATAACACAATCAAATGCCTTTGATGAGTGATTAGTAGCTGCTTAGCAAATTTGAGACATTTCGTCAGAAAAGCCGACAAGTGGACGTAATTGTAATGGAGGAAATGACGTGTTTTCTAGGAACCTCTTTGCACTAAATGACAGATAATTTGGGTAGGAGGCAGCATCACGGATTTAAAAGAATGCTCATGAGACAAAATTAATCTCGGAAATTATTAATGGAAGCAAACCTAATTTAATGTAAGATTTAGAACTTTTTTTATCATTTAATTATTAATATTATTTTCAGCAGATTGTGTCCCATTTCTGGGCAAAGGACTCCCTCCATTCCTTCATGAAATTAGTTGTTTAATTAATTTAGCCGTATTCTTTTTTAAATACTTGCTTGTATTGGTATCACTACAATATTATTGATTGAATTTTAAAACGACAAATAATTTTGTTTGGTTATTTAATTAATTCGTTCGTTCGTATGAGCAAGCGGCCAACTCTGGTGAGAGAGTTTATAGGCCACCTAAAGGCCTCCGTAATGGCTTAACGACTTAATTACTCGTACTTGTTGCTGAAAGAACCTACACCGTAACCATATTTTAAACACTGGAGATTTAACACAAATATTGTCTAACCCTGTTTTATCAACAAAATATAGACTATGAAGTTCGTAGACAAGACTTCTACGAGACCACAGTGTCTCTCCATTACGCCTAGAACACGTACAATACATGCGTAATCAGGGCGTCTACTCTGCAAAACGAAAAACGAAGTTTCGTGACAATTTTCGGGTTCTAATTATGTTGGTGAACTATTACGAATTCAGTAACCACCAACATAAGCTGACCCCGAAAATTGTCACGAAACTTCGTTTTTCGTTTTGCAGAGTAGACGCCCTGGCACAGGGAGCCCCGCACTGTGACTCAGCCTGATAGCGTCGTTTTGTCATCAACACAAGGAAGCATTTTATTCTTCACGCACTATTTAGTTATACCCTACACTTACTGTTTGGCCTCGGGTCGTTCTGTCATAAGAGAGACCTTCAGGTGGCCAAAAAACTACTAAAATTAGAATTAAGCTCATACGAAAGTAGGCGTACAAAAGCCTTACAAGCAAGTTTGTATGCCTTCATCATCATCATTTTCAGCCTGTGTCAACCCACTGCTGGGTGTAGGCCTCCTGCAATGACTGCCACTCGTTTCGGTGTTGAGCCGATCGCATCCAGGTCTTGTTGGCGACCCTAACAATATCATCCACCCATCTAGCAGGTGGTCTGCCAGCACTGCGTGTATTCCCCCTGGGATTCCATTCTGTTAAGGCCCTACTCCACCTGCCGTCACCACGTCTCGCCAAATGTCTTACTTAATTAATTGTATGCCTTACTATTAAATAAATTTTTAAAAATAAAATACATAAACATGGCCATTCTAAAGATATGACAGACAAGTAAAGCATAGAATGTACTCACCGGCGATGGTGTTGAGAAACATCAGATACTCGAAGTTGGATATTTCCCGCCGCTGCCACTTCTGCGTCATGTTGGAGTTGCGCATCAGCTGCCGAGGAGACATCATGGACGCGCGTCTGCAACAAAGAAAGACTATTTTAAGCATTTGACTGTTTAACAACCGTGACAGGTTTTAAGAATCCGTACGCGTTCCGTTCCGACGCTTTGCTCAGAGACTAGTTCTAAAACAAATCAGAAAGAAAGAAAAATCTTTTATTTTGGTAGGACCTCAAGGATCACGACAGTTTCGTCTTACATGGCTAGGTGATTCTAATGCCTGTTCCAACGCGACTCCCTACACCGTCATTAGGGAACGGAGGGTTGTACTGTCATGAGGGTAGTTATTTTATTTGGAAGTTATTACAAACAAAAATATTTTTTTCTACTTAGTACCTACTACTAAAAATTTGTAGGGGACCTAAAGCTACATTTTACGAATATTGTTAAAAATCGTATCTCAATATGGCTTCAAAGACACAGCCAGACCGAATATTTAAAGTGCTGAAAATTAAATAATAATCACGGTCCCTAATACTTTTTATGACTACGTTTAACGTCGTTTTATTTATTCACAAAGTTGCTTAAAACCCTTTAAAGTCATAGTGACACGAACCGTCTACTTCCTGCTGACAGGCATTTTATATGTTTCGCAGTTGCTACATTCCAGAAAAGTAAAGGAGATTTGACATCTTTCTCGAAGGGTCACTGTGATACATTATTGAGGACAGCCTCAATAAAACGACCTCTAAGTATATTACAATGTTTGTGGACCCTGGACTGCAAACAAATTGTCCAATTACCTACAGATGTCAGCCGGGTGTTTGCTCGCAAGGGTGGAATTTTTTCACTGAGTAGGTATGTAGTTAACACTTTTAACTAATGCATTGTAAACAACATAAAGAGAAAAATCGAGTTTACAAAAACTAAAATCAGGCTTTGTCTTAACTTTTGACCTCGCCAACACGATCATAAAATGTACCCACATTTAACGGGTAATCCTGATAAATATACCATGATTACACAATTATTTTTATTTTTACTTTTTGTATAAACAAATCTCAAGGTCTCGATCTAGCCACTGAAGAGTACAATCAGCTATCACAATTACCATAATTTCAATTAAATTTTCACCCAAACTACAGAAGGTACAAGCAAAGTTTTATTCCGTTACGAAAATCCAAAATTACGAAATTTTACACGAAATTATCGACGTTTCGACTGTATTGCACCAGCCATGGTCGCGGGAAGACTGAAGTGAGGTACTACCGCAGCAATGCGATGTTTGTTAAACTACCCTCACTTGGCTCTAAACATTTTTTATAGGGCCGGTTACCACTAGGACAGCTGCGCACTACACTAACGGAGCACACTGATAACATTTCTCATAACGAGTACATAGAGTAGTATTGATCTGTGATACCCACACTATTGAGCCTCACCAAAACCGTCTTCGCGATTGAAATTAGGACATTATTCAATCGCATCTCGAACTAACAACAAACTGCATTTCTTTGAATAGTTCCTCTCATAAGTAAGGATTTTAAAAGTATTTAATGTAGTTAGTTACATTACAACTCAAGTAAAGCTAATAAAAGCGTGTTAAAAATACATCAACTTTAATAGTACAATCATTTTTAATGTAAATAAATAAAAAAGTAAATTGCAAAACAGCACGCCATTGAATTATGCAATATGACAGAATCCTACAATAATTAATTGAATACACATTCTTCCTTGACCGAGTCAATGAACGGTGGAGCGCGGAAATACACGAAATAATAACATTACTATAAAAATGTCACAACATAATATAAATGTCATGTTTAAAAATAACGACACATAAATATAGTTTTATTTCCGTAGTGGGTGTAAGGGTCAAGTAGAGTGCAAGTGAAAGAAACCTGAGGTCAGCTGGTTCTTGTAATTTCTTTGATTAAAAACTAATTTTTGGAACAAGTTTGTCGGTAATTTTGAAATTGATCATTGTAAATCATATAAATTAGGTAATTTCTTATATGTAAAGGGATGTCTTTAATGTTTGTTTTAGCGGCTTCTTTTATTTTGCTTAGAAATGCTGACAGGACAAGAAACGTGGTTAGGAAACTAGCTTTATTTATAGTCAAGTTCCAATGGGGTGTGGGTGCCAATCCAACAAAGTGATGTTCGTCAAATTAAATGATCTTCACATTGGCTTTCATTGGGATGATGTACGCTCGAAATAAAAATATAAAAATGAGATTTAATTTGCATAATTCTCAAAATAAAATTATATTACCAAAATTATTATTTCAAAATTCATAACCAAAAAGTACCAGGCGCGCAGACCCGTGGCAGAGGTGAGCTGGCGCGCAGTATGTCAAGGTCAGCGCGATCGTTGACCCGTAGCAGTGTGAACACGCAGGGTCAGATGACACCGTTATCAGAAAGAGTTGGGCCATTTTTTTGCAAAATCCAAAAAGAAAACTACCAGGCGAGCATATCTGCGCAGAGGTTGGCACATTGTATGCCAGGGTCGGTCGGCGCGGGCATTGACCCGCGAATGCGATCACGCAGGGTCGCCGCGAATTTGCCGGTAAAACTTACTGTCGTGCTATATTTTTTCTAAAATCCATAAAAGAAAGTACCAGGCGGACATGACTAAGGCAGAGATTGGCATTTTAGCAATGTTAGAGGGCGTTGACTTGTAGGACATAATTTTATAACACTATTTGGCTTCTTTTTTGGTTCTGTTTCAGGCGTGGTTCAGTTATTTACAGCACTCGTTGGTTACTTTAAGTTATAATAAAAAAATAAGTTTAAAATTCTTGAATTTTATTATTATAGTAAGTACCTACCTACATTAGTAACCAAAACTAGAAACGCACAGACTGTTTCTTCGATCGATTATCAGGAATGATCACGAAAAACATTACACTGTATTTTTAAATACGAACTCATTATTCATCCTTTAAAATTCGGTGAGAACCATCACCCGGAAGAAGAGATCCAACCAAAATATAAAAAAAACTATATAATGTAGGTGTGTAGTGACATTATTATGTATCTTTGCCGGAAGCTTTCAGAGGTCAAACCTTAAACAAATAAACCAAGAAAAAACATTTTTTGTTGTTCAGGTGGTCAGAAAAACTATTAATTGTGATATCATTTGTAATAACACCGAATTTGATAGGTTGCAAGGTTGCGCCCACTCAGTGATAAATATAAAAACTATACCATAAATAATGAGCTGATTTTGGAAGTTTTAGTGGAAGGTCGGACATTAAACCTCTGCATCAGCATACTTATTACCAGTTTTGATACGAATTCGGAAGCTCAATGTAGTGCAGGAATGTCGTTCCTATTTGGGCTTGTATGTTTTGGTTTCCTTTCAGGTTTTGCACTACATTGGAGTTTCACTATTTGAAACGTAACCACTGTAACTAAACTACGACTAATTTTAAACCAGACATTATGAGTCACGACATTATGTATGTACCTACGACCGGGATTTGATTTTAAATTTGATCAATCTTTGAATGGTAAATACGAATGCATGACTGATGGAACAGGCAGTAGAATACCTTGTTTAAGACGTGTCTAACGGCCAGTCTCAATAATCTATATATAATTAGAAAAAAATAGTCGATTTTAATCAACTTTATTTTCCACCAGGAACACTTTTTCCAAAGTAATTTACCAAATCGAATCGTAAGTTTTTGCAATAATTAAAAAATACTATTCCCATAGATTTTTTATGAAAAATCGAGTATGTTGTGAAAAATAAGGTGTCACATAAAATGGTTCTTATTTTCAATTTGTGTCTACTTCAGCAAGGGCCCAAAATTTTGCCCCACCCTGCACTGATCCTACATTTATATAAATTACAACTTAGATCATATTTCTATTAAATGGAGATGGTATTTAACTTATAAAATATTACAATCATATTAGGAAAATACAATTTGTATGGATATCAATTATATCTACGACGATCCATTTAAGATGTATTGATCGATAAGTGGGTGGATTATTGATAAATTGTTGCGCATTCAGCAAATTGAAACAATAAACATATATGTCGAGCAGGAAATGTTTTATATATTATACTTCCTATCGAAAAGCATTTATTTATGTTCCGAGCGGAAGCTTACGGTATAAGCTCGAACGCACACCGGCGACTTATCGCGACAATATTGCATACCTACTTAGCTCGCGTTATGGGCCTCGGGTTCCGCCCAGGCGGAGATGGCGGGATGAATTTGATAGCTTCTCCGCTTGCTGGCAGACAGAAGCCTTACACCGGATACTGTCCAACAGTGGTATCCGGTGGGCTATTCAGATTAGATACTAAGCTTGGTGCTAAAATCAGTGTCGATCTTTTTTTACTATAATTGATATTTTTGTATTGTATGATGCATTTAATGAAATAAAACATATGGAATATACTGGCTGCAAAATACACAATAAAACTATTTTATCAAATTGTATCGCATCACTCGAGCGCCTAAAAGGTTTCTTGTTCGCACTCAATAACTTTGTGATTTTTTTCGGTACAAAAGGAAGTTCTTATTTAGTGAACGAGTTAAGCCGCTTGAAAGCTTAACAACTATCAGACGAGATCGCACATTGACGGTCCTCCCATTAAATCGAACGAAGCTGGTATATCACAAGTTGTCAATTTCGTGACACGCAAAATTGCTACAAATACAAATATCAATGAAGAGCGACTACGCCGCGATACAAAAAGTCGCCGAGTGCACGTCCACACTAGAGAGTGAGGCACGAGCGCGTCTAGCATGTCCGGCACTCGCCGACATTGAACTACACCCGAGTTATTGCACGCTAAAACATTTAAATGAACTCGTTTAACATTTTACGAATGAATACAACAAACAGCATAGTTTCTGACCTTTGTGAGCTTTCCAGAATCAATATATCTTAAGTGTAATAAAAAAGAGTCTAAAAATAAAACATCCAATCCAGTTCAAAGGTAATTTTTACAAAAACAACTATTGGGACTACCCAAGTCTCAACAAAGTTTATTTTCATACGGTAAGTACCTATTATTTCTAACCAAAATATTCATAATGTACTTAGATTTTTTCCAGAGCTTAGAAGGCTGCTATGCTGTCGTCTCTATTTAAATACATTTTGTTTAAATTGCTAAATTGACTAAATTATAATGCAAAATGAAACAAGTTTCATTTGACGCTTTTTAAATTGCCTCGAGATGACGCGTCACATGAAACTTCGTCATCGATAGGTGAGATATTGTGACACAGAAGCATTAGTGTGTAACGTAATGTACAACCACTGAACGACATTGTGGTTTCAAGAGCACATTGAACCATCGGTCACAGCTCAAAATGGAAGTATTTCATCATCAGCCATTTTGTACCCACTGCTGGGCATAGGCCTCCTTCGTGTCTGCCATTCGTCTCGGTCCAGTAGGTCTACGCTGCAAATGGAAAACGATGCAGCGTGTAAAAAATCGCAGGTCAGCTTATGCTGGTGGAAACTGAATTCGGAAGATTAAGAAACATAAGCTGACCTGCGATGATTGTCACGATGCATTGTTGGCTTATAGAGTAGAGGTGCTGCTAGCCTTATCCACGTGCAACTCACTGTCTTGCGGATATCATCGTCACCGTCGCCGGTGGATATACATTCTCTATGGCCGTTGAGCTCTACTTTGTAGATATCTAGTTAGAAGCAAGTCTAACGTCACCATTGGCATATTAAGACAGAAATACCCAAAAGCCCCTATAAGGGGGATTTCAAGTTGATTTTGAGACTAACCCCATTTTGCGAGTAGCAATCTGCGATAGGTTGCAAGCTCATCGCCGTTAACTAGACTGGTTATAACTGGTTTCTGAACTATATTTTCCTTAAAACATAATGTGTATGAACTACATAATAAAACAATGAAGATAATAATGGTTTACTTTGATTGTGGATAATCGATACCAGTCAAATGAGTTGCGGAAATATCGTGAAATTCTACAGTTTCCCAGTGAAATTTAATCCTTTATTGATATAGCAGATAATTAAGCTACTTTATGACGAACGATTAAATAATCGAAAGGTACTTCGTTTGCGTCGATACATTCAAAACAGGCTTATGAGTTATGAGTAGGTATGACTTCAATTTATTGTGGTAAAAGGTAAAAGTAAGCGAGTTTGTAGAAGCTAGTGACTAACTCTGGTGACGGAATTTTTAGGCCGCCTAAGCCTCTGTCATGGCTAAAAGTAGTAAGGTCTGAAAATATAAATTGTGTCCGTTTCCGAACCAGGGTTCATAAACTTTTATTGATTTTAGAATCACGTTTTTTGATGATGATAGGACCTTCGGGAATTAGCGTATAATATTCGTGCGTGCGATTCCCAAAAGCGACGCTAGCCGAATGTTAAACATGTCTCGAGGAAAATCCATGGATCAACCGCGATCGTTTAACGAATAATTGTAAATCACTAGCATAACCAACTCTTAAGGAACGCCTCCACCGGCGAGTGGGTTTGAACTCACAACCTTCGTATCAAATTATGTCGAGACACAATTCTACTCAACATGTCCCTTTGATAAAGTTATAAGTGAACTTTAGCCAAAACTAAGTACTTACGCTATTAATCTAAGTATTTACAAGATAAGGAAAATTCAAGAAGCTGTTTGTTTCCGTAAGTATTTAAAAGATAAGGAAAATTTAGTTTGTTTCCGTTTTAACTCATAAAATCAAAACGTACAGTCAACATCAAAGTCAGTTAATTAATGAAGTAATTATTGATGTATTTGTATTATTGATATAATCACATTTTTGAATCAGCAATGAGCCTTCACAACATAACACTGACAAAATCACACTAATATTATAAAGAAGAAAGTTTGTATGTGTGTGTGTTTGTTACTCTGGAATAAAAAATAGGCTACTTTTAATTCCGGTACTTCCACGGGAACGGGAACTATTCACCGTGGGTGCATGTAATAAAATTGAAATAGTTTTGACAGCTTTTGTGAAAATGAACAGGGCTAATAAGTCGGCTTTAAATATTTTTTTATTTTTCACTTACCTTACCTATACTATACCGACAGGGATAAAGTCTTTGAAAATCCAAGTTCCAAAAGAAATACAGTTCAACGAAGATCTCCATTATATTATTGAATAAATTATTTTTGAAATTGATTATTTGATTCTTACAGAAACATTCCGAAAAGTGATCCACTCTCGAAGCTGACTGTAATCATAAAAAGGATACAGTCACAAACCACATGCATATTTAATGTTAATGCAATGAATTCAATGCGTTTCGTGACGGGTGGAAGTCTGACTCAGCTTCTCAGAAGACCTCAAAACCTCAATGAAAAGAAACTTTTGCTTTGTTTCATGTTTTTCCAGTGATTAATTTTTCAAATAAAATATGAATAGGTAATGTTTATTTATTAATTTTACACACGCAGATGTCAACAAAAATACGTAGAATGAAGATGCACAAAGCTACGATGCCTCTACGCCGTAGACGTGCTACGAAAGTGGTGCCTATTACGAGTATATCACTTAAGAATTTTAATATTTTTTCTACTATGAGGAAACAAAACCGGAAACCTGATTACGGCTGTATATACGTATCTAAGAGCCTATGCATGCACACGGTGTCTTTTTGCGGCGCGTTTATATCTATACTAACGCAAATGAAACGCGCTGTTACTGCCCGTTTGGATCGATAGAATAATATAGAATATAAGGCGTGGTAGACATTTAGACAGATCAGCCTCTAGCCTCTTAAAATCCTTTGGAAATAGGGGTAGTCAGAAATATGTATGTAAAAATTTAAATTTGATAGGTAGTACCTACCTACAGGCTTAAATTTTGCAAAATTAGCATTTGACACGTGGCAGGTTGCCAACACAACATTCGCTCAAGATTATAATCATTTGTTGCTTTTGTTCGTTTACTCTTTATTCTGATGTGTGCTAAAAAGAAGGTAAACAGTGGAATCGATGAAAATTATTTAAGGTTTGTCTATAAATTATTATATACATCGTAGGCTAGGTACATTTTTGGTATGTGATATCATTAACATTATAATGATGACTATGACATGATAAGGCAAATCTCTTATTATAGTCAGTAGTATCTACTTAGGGAATACACAATACACAGTTTACTCGTATTTAAATATGATTAAATAATTTTATTTAGATTTTTTTAAGCACCAAAACGTGGTAAGTATGCATCCTAAGTATGCATATAGTATAGTGAAAACAACCGGTTTCTCATGGGTCACACTGACGCAGGAAAAATTTTATGGGGGTAGTCTGAAGTAGGTACCTATGTCCAAACACAGAATTTGGTACATGCTCGCGTTTTGCGGAAATGAGCAGTCAACAGTCACCCAGTAATTCTATATATTTAGAATCGCTCGCCGGCTCATCACAGACGCGCCAGTAAAAGTTATGACAACAATAATGCGTTATAAAACACCAGGTTCAGTCTAAAAGCCGATTCAGTGTGCGCCCGAGCTCCGCAAGGTCAAGAGCATATATGAACTCTTTTCAAAACAGTCGAACGCTTGCCCCAACACTGTAGTGACACCTCCTTGCATAAATAATAAAAAAAAATCGGAATAAAAACTTTTTCAGACGCGTGAAAGAACACGTGCCGTTCCAATTTTAAACTCAGTGCTTCCCGCCTTCCCGGCTTCCCGCGCTCGAGTGCCAAAAACATTTCAGTGTCTGAAAATTTCGTTTTCGTTGACGACTTCAGAGACAAAGTGCTCTGAATATTAAATAATCAAAAGTGTAATTTACAAAGTTGAGGAACAACAGGGATACAATTTCCGAGTAAGTAGCTATGTTGATATATGCATTTTCATGTACCTACACATTGTTTTTCTTTTGTTAAAACAAAGGCATGTGTTTAGTCATAAAAATGCTGAAAAGGACAACAAAGTAGCACGCAATTAATGAAAATATAATTATCTTTTTTCTTACTATTTAATGACTTAACTGCAAAAAGATAGGTTTTTACTTTTAAACAAAAACAAATTAGCGTATGACAATTGTATTTTTATATAATTACAATATAAATTTATTTCTGTAATTATCAAAAACGCCAAGTGATTAAATTTATATCGATTATATATTTTAATAGTGTTAAAACCATACTTAGGTATTTCATTATAAATTTTCATGTAAAAAACATGTATTTTTATAAAGAATTACAGTAAATTTATTGCAAATATCAATTATTAAAAAGATAATGTTGTTGAAAATAAAATATTATCTGCATGTACGTTTGATATTTATTCGAATATTCAGAAATACAAGTTTCTTGAAAGTTTGATAGGGGTAGTCAGATGCACATCCTTACATTTGGAAATTGCTAGCTTTCAGAAAGTAGTCTTTTTGGGACATAACTATTGTCGGTTATCAGAAGCACTAACAGATTTCCTCAGGATGTTTTCTTTAATAATATACTTTCACCGAATGTTAGCATCTACAAAATGTGTGCATTAGGTATATCATATTTTGGACGTGTCAATGACTATCCCTTACATATTTTTAATGATCTTGAATGCTAGAATACTAGAATCTGAGAAAATTCTACGGTAAAAGGAATATAACCTTCGTGATTATTTTAATGAAAAAATAGACTTTCTGATTAGAAGTCTCACTTAGATAATTAATAAATTGATGTTAGGGAATACACAATACACAGATTATTAAAATATTAATAAAATATATACGTATATATACATACATAGTGCGTTAAAACTTATCGAATAGGTAATAACGATGGCATTTAATTTGGAGCGATTCGATTTGAGCGATTCGATTCATCGCACCTAGTTGAATTGATTCACTATTTACGATAAATATGAAGATTGGAACAGGTGTTTACGATATGTTTCGGTTTTACCTATGTACAGTACATACTAGCTGCGCTCCGCGGTGTTACCCGCGGTGAATTGTTCCCGTTCTCGTGAAAACCGGGATCTAAAGTAGCCTATGTGTTAATCCAGGATATAAGCTATCCTGGTACCAAATTTCATTCAAATCCGTCCAGCCGTTTAAGCGTGAAGAAGTAACACTCACATACGAGAGTTGACGAAAGATAGAGATGAATGGAAGAAAAAAACATGTTGTACCGACCACACTTAGCGTGGGATATGAGGGCAGGGGAATTATTTTTATTATGAAAATATTGGTTTGGTGGAAAGTATATCTACAAGTCGGTAAATGCAAAAGACTTTAGACTTTACAAGTTGGGACAGATTAGAAAACAATTAATATTAAATAAAACATGCTTCTTTTAGCCTTTTTCGAATCGGACAGGGTTTTTTTCAAATAATTATTAAGCAGTATTGTATTATATTTAAACAATAGTACATGCAGTTAATGTATCGGTGACGCATAATGTAATAAGAAAATGATGTTACAAATTAATAAATTACTATTGTATTGATATTATAAAATAGTTTTCGAGTGCTCACACTCGCTCTCAAGGCAACTGGCGCCGGAGATTATTAAGAAGAAGATTCAACTAATAAATCAATTGTTTTTCTGTTAGTTGACGATATTTTTACTGAAAAATAGCTTTAAGTTTCTGGAGTAAATATTTTAGTCAAGATAAAATATTATCTATACAAAAGTATTTACTCCAGATTTCTTGTTTCTCAATTCAATATGCTTCGATATATTGAATCTAGAACATTCTAAAGCTTATAAATACAAAATATAAACATACTATTAATAACTTCTCATCTAAATGTAAACCAATGCATAAATTAGTAAAAAATAAGCTTACAAAAAATAGACTTAAGAAGTTAAGACTTGCTTATTCTTAACTTGGTGACTCATTTTATTCATTAATATTCAATAACTTAATAACATAATTTGAATAATTGATGCAGTTTCTAGGCTAATTAATGGTTTAATCTGGAAGGTATATACTCGGAGCATGTTAAATTATTTAAAAATATATAACAATTTCCCCCTTTAAAATATCTCATTTTATTACTTATGTTTTATTTATTCTTTAAAAAAACCATTACTATTTTTCAGTGTGTGCGTCTCTTTTAATCTTTTTTTCATACTCCATATAAAACATTAAAATTGTATTAATAAAAAACAAAAACCTAAAGGAAGCGGTTCCGCCACCGCGACCGGAGACCAGAGACCGAGAGAGGAGACTGCGACAAGGGAGCAGCAACCGTCGCGCAATCTCCGATATCGCTCGCAAACTCATGCTTATACATCGCCTAAAGTCAAGTAACGGTCGCGGTCTCCCGTCTCGGTCTCTTATCTCGGTAGCTTGTCTCTGTAGCGCCACGAACCGATACCTTTACAGTAGACGCTGTCACTTCTAACCCGAGCAATATATAATTGAACGTCGAAGATGGGTTTTTTAAAGCAAGAATTACATTCTAAGTTCTACGCACTTTGTATGATGATTATGTTGCAGAGTTATTTGGGAAGTAAGTAATCAGTCCCAGAAATAGAGAAACTAAAGAAAATGTATAGGTATTCGATAACGAAAACTCAAGCGATCAGAAATGTCAAATCAAAGGTAAAGTGATAGAAAGAGAATTAGTCACTTGTCTACGCGCCCTGATGTCCTTTGAATTAATTTAGAAATCTACTTGGTTTATGCGAATCAATGCTTTTCTTTGTGTAACATGATCTAAACCTATTCTGGATATCTGGCATAGGATTACTCGAATGACCTGTACCAGGGTTAAGGTTATGATGCACGTTGTCAATTTCTGCGAGACGGTGTTGTAATTTAATATGTTGGGTATTGTTTTCATAATCACACAAGCGTTACGAAGCCCAGCGTGATGTCGCTTAGTTTTTATAGATCTTTGGATCTTTTACCGTACAAAAAGGTCGCAGTAAAAAAAGCTAGGCCCTTGTGTTGTTGCCTCATTCTTTTTCTTGGTGTGTCCATCGACAGGCAGTAGAATCACCTAGCTTGTAAATCTTGTAATACGTTTCTATATATGTGACTTTGACTTTTGGTATGCAACGTATTGATCGATGCAATAAGTGACCGGTCTCGGTTGCAGCTTGTCAAAGGTCGCCAGACGTCTTAAAAACTACGCTACTAGGACAATTATGAATTTACTTTCCTTTGGTACAACTTACACACTACGAGATGCTGACCTGACATTTCGCTACTGGATCTGTGTTCTTGCACGATAGTACTCAAGGGATCAACTGTTTACTAGACTTTCAGTTGGTGACAGTAGCCCAAATTCTACCTCACGCGCTATTTCATATAACATTGTATTGTACTTGCGTGTATGCAGTTCAACAATAGCGATTGTGATAAAGTTATGAGATATTTTATTTATTTGTACAACATTCATGATCTAGTTGCGTGTGCATGAATGCAACGCGACAGGCATGCCAGCCTTGGTGAAGATTGCACCTTTATGTCACAAGACAGCAAAAGAACGGAAACAAGCATAGTTTTCTAATTTCAGTTATATTTTGCAACCTTACAGAACTTCTACCAATCCAAATATACCACGTAGATGATGCTGACTTTTAAAGTCCAGTAGTTTTATCCCCATATCAATTTGTTCATTCCAAAGTGTTTTCTTATTTAAAATAGGAATAATTTATGGTTCTATTAGTTTTTTTTAAGTTGATCTGTTTGAATGAACGGTCAGAGGCGTACACACGTGTCTTACCAACGACCTCTGTGGCGCAGTGGGCGAAAGCCCGCCTGAGACGCAGAGGTTGCGGGTTCGATCCCCGCTGCGGGACAAATGTTTGCATGATCTGCAAATATTTGTTTCGTGTCTGGGTGTTTTCTATGTATAATATGTATGTATTTACAAAAAAAAAAAATGTATCTATGTAGTTTATCAGTCATCTGGTTACCATAACACAAGCATTAAATTGCTTAGCTTGGGACTAGATGACGCCGTGTGAAATGTCCAAGGATATTTATTTATTTATTATTTACCAACCAGCTGGCAAATTGCCCGTGAAGTTTCTATACTCGTGCTAAAATAATACCGACAGAGTAGCTGTTAGTGACGTAGACAAATACTGCCGATAGGAGTCGTGACGTTGAGGCCATTTCGAGAAAGATGAATTTTGGATCACTTTAAACGTCAGTTTCGTTATGAAAAATGTATATGCACTTTAACACGAACTTTAAACGGTGAAGGAAAACATTGTGAGGAAACCAGATAGCTTTCTAGAAGCGTCGTAGGCTTGCAACCCTTCCTCTTTCCCACAGTATGGAATGTTAACTTCTGCAAAATTTCATTTCATTTCATTTGAACGTCATGATGAGCTACTAAATATTGATTGTATGAATGAGGACTATAATTGATAAAGTGTGCCCTGGTTAAAATCTTCATATAAGCTAGTCTCGAATGACGAAGGTTTTAGGCTTCCTGAAGACATTTGTCGTGGCTAAGGACTTAAAAGACGGGACTGACAATTTAACATATCCTCAGAAGCGCAGAAGCGCTCAACTGTTAGAGCCACTCACTGTTACAGTAATTAAAAACGACGGTCGCTACACTTAACGATCTATCAAGAAAGTTACTGTACGCGCTTCGCAATCTTCACTGAGCCAAGTAATCTGCCATGTCGCATCGTACCTAACCGTGTCACATTACCTTTCAATTATAAAATGTAGCAACCGTTCAAGTAAAAGTGACGTCAATTACAATTCGTCACTATTTTTCTTTTTACTTTTTAGCCGGGTTTGTGTCCACGGATCCCGGGATCAGATTTAATTGGCCACTGATACCGCCAAGTTTTCCATTGCTGTCCCATTGCAAGACATGGCCTTCCTTCCATGTCTCCACTCGTCTTTTCACTAAATGATCCTTAAAAAATCCACGCTTGAAATTTACTTATTTAGACGGTTTGATACCTTTGATGTATCAAACCGTCTAATCATGTAAATAAAAAAGAAAAATTGCTAATAATGCTATGATTTTTATCAAATTTTGGATAGCTTACGTAAAATTGGAGCACAAACATTAAAGAGACAGAAAGTCTTAGTTTTCAGCTCAATTTATTTTCTGCGTGTTTGAAAATTTTCCATTTATTTATCAGCTATTATCGTAGAAGTAATTTTATCTCAATGAGACGTACTCGCAGGTATCTATCGCATCGTTGCTATTTACATACATAGTTATTAGTATTACATAGTCATGGGCTGACGCAGTGGACTAAATAACGTTTATAGCCAGTAATTCATTAAAAATAAACAAATCTCTGTAACTTGAGATTTTAATTGTATATTATGTAAATGACGTAGGTAATCAATAATATTTATTGAATACTCAATTCACACAATAAAAATACTTGTAAATGTAGATAAATGATGGCTGAGACTTCGAGCGATAGAGAAATTAAATAAGAAGCATGTTGTTCCGACTTAACTTATAAGAGTGGAAAGGAAAATCTAAATTCGGGTTATCAACACTATCTTTAATAAGAACGGCTGGACCGATTTCTATGATATTTGATTTAATGGACTTATGTCTCCGCTCCGAATAACTATAGAGACATCGGAAAAAATTCACGAAGAAAATCTTATGAAATTTCATTATTTCTCGTAAAATTTGTTTGGGACGCCTTTTTGATGGTGCCTCTAATTCTGAGGTGGAACGATATTCGGCAAGTCTGCTAGTATAAGGGCGCTTTTAATTTAGACGTTTCGTATCAGACGGCTGCCGTGCCGATGCCGCACTGTTGCCGCACCGCGTGCTTTGTATAAAAAACGACCATCCGTGCGAAAACGACAAACGTACCGTTTCAGCACGGCAGCCGTCCGACAAATCCGTCTAAATTGAAAGCGCCCTAAGATAAAGAATACACCAATTCAGTTCAACATGCCATGCCATGTCCTCTGTACCCTAACAACTGCACAACCGAAGACCTGAATGCGGCCACGTCCAATGCCATAGACTTGGCCATATTTCTGGCCAAAATTAGATTTACTAGAACCATTGACCCGCAAAGAAGAAGAACATGCCATATCTTTTCTACAGATATATGATTGATTGAGCTGTCCCTGTGTCTCCTTCCCAGGGCTTATTGAGGTCTAAGAGATCGGGATGTAGATGATAATATTGATGTATATTGCAGGAGCGGCGCAGCGCGCGGGTCCTGCGCGCGCGGCGGCACGCGCGGCAGCATGCTGGCCAGCATCAAGGGCTTCTGGAAGGTGTGCCGCTATGGAGACATGTACATGGTGCGTATCCCTAGCTGATGTACCTAGTCCTTGGATTTACTTAAATCTGAAGGTTGGTCCCGACCATGGACCGCTACTTCCAAAATCGAAAACGATATATCGTGCCAAAGTAGATTGCAACTTATGTTGGTGGAAAATTAACATTTGTAAGTTGTACTACTTATATTGGCACGAGCAGGAACTAAGTAGCCACTGGACCCGTCATAAAATACAAATGTATGAAAACTCGTTCAACCAAGTGGAGCATAACGCGCACAAAGATTTTATAACATTAATCAAACTAAATTTTTATTCTGAAAAGTTTGCTACTTTTAGTAGAAATCTAAGAAAAACGCATTTACTTGCAAATTCAAACTCAAATTTTTTACTTATTCAATATGATAATATATGGACCATTTTGACACGTCACGTAAAAACTACCTGGGCGTCTACTCTGCAAAACGAAAAACGAAGTTTCGTGACAATTTTCGGGTTCTAATTATGTTGGTGAACTATTACGAATTCAGTATCCACCAACATAAGCTGACCCCGAAAATTGTCACGAAACTTCGTTTTCGTTGTTCCAGAGTAAGGGCCCTGTTCCAAACAGTAGTAGTGATGTCGGTTTTTCAGTTTGCTATTCAAAAAAAAATTCTTTACTTAATCACGCGTAGCGTAAGACAGAATATATAAGTACAGAATAAGATATAGTAGGTATTTGTGGTTGATCTGTAGATGTTATTTAAAAATATCAACAGTAGGTATCTGCGCTTGAATGATTGTTTACTGCCAATTTATTTACTAATAAGATCAAGGCTGAAATAACATTTTATCGATATTTGTAAATTTAGCAACATTTAACAATACGTTCATAAATTACGCAATATTTGTAAGTATTAAGTATTAGCGCCTACTTTGTGTGAATGTCACTCCTAACAAGGTCTTTTATAGTACCAATAAAAAGTGTGACGAAATTATGTTTTTAATCTAGACCAAAACAGATTTGTTTTTAACATTTGTTAATGACGTAAACGACAGCATATTACAAAGGATTCTTATTCCAGGGACCCTAATCCTAAAACAAAAAACGATACATCGTGTCAATAATCGCTTTATGTTGGTAAATCTCCCGAATTGTGTATCTACCAATATAAGCTGAACTTCGATTATTGGCATGATGTATCGTTTTCGGTTTTGGGAGTGAAGGTCCAGTCCAGAGTTCAATTTTATATTTCCTTGAAGGAATGATTCATGTTTTACATCAAATGAGACGAACCGAAAGTCGTGAGATTGTTTTCCACAATAGAACTGCGCTCATTACCGATCCGATGCAACCTCACAACAAGTCATTGTCAAGGACACGATGATAAAATAGTCATGTCATGTCATTTCAGCATCATTGTTTACATACTACACGTACAATTTTT
The DNA here is from genome assembly GCA_963582015.1 of Xanthorhoe designata. Lineage (NCBI taxonomy): Eukaryota > Metazoa > Arthropoda > Insecta > Lepidoptera > Geometridae > Xanthorhoe > Xanthorhoe designata. Next base: position 9,494,197 of record OY757051.1, read on the forward strand.
TTGATTGTAGGAGTTTTGAAATTTATTATTTTAATTTCAAATCAAAAAGATTTAATTGTAACTTAGTAAGTTACTTAAACACAACACAAGCAAAAAAAAACCTGAACTCTGTCATTTTGGATAGAATACAGAGTTCCTTTTATTTATTTCGTTGTTTAAGTTAAGTGTAGGTATTTTTAGTTCCAGTGTGTTTCTTTCTTTGTTTCCATAAAACTTTTAAAACAAAAACAATAATAGAACAATTAGTAACAAAACTTAGCTTAGCTATTAAAATCATTGTGGAATTATAATAATAAATCGTCTGTTTGTAGATTAAGTACATAATATACACATAGTTATTGTATTTATACTGATGCTGATATATTATAACTACTTATCATTTGCAATCAGTTTTACATTTTATTACTATTAGTTTATTGTGTAACAGCTAATGAAGCCACTATTCACACCTTATTATTAGCTATTTATCCAGCAATAGCAATATTTTGTTTAATGTATTAATATTTAATAGGTTAAAATGTTTTCAATAGTAATGTATTAAACAAAAAGAAAACGACACTAAAAAGTAAGTAAGTTCGTATGAGCAAGTGGCCACCTCTGGTGACGAAGTTTTTAGGCCGCCTTAAGGCCTCCGTTATGGCTTAAGGACTTTAAAAGCTGGGACCGTGCCCTCCGAAGCACGGAAGCGCTCAGATATTAATGCCACTTGCGGTTACCCATCCAAGTAGTCACCGCTCAGAACGTTGTTTAACTTCGACGATCTATCAAGAACGTCTTAGCAAGCTTCACCACGAGCTACATCGAAACGACGAAAAAACAAAGCCTCTGATTTATATTATCTACAATAATAGATACCTAATAATGCAGTCAACAACGTCATTGAACTCTTCAATATTCGTAAACGATACAACAAAAAATGTGACAGTTTTTTGTTAGACTGTATCAAACTACTCTTTTTTAGGTCCACGAATGTCATTTAATACACAGCCATCTATATTCATAACGTATTAAAAACATGATTAAAATAGATATTAGTGGCGATTCTGAGTGTCGCAAAAGCTAAACTAAGCTAACTAAAATTATTGCCATCCTTTTTATTTCCATCGCTATGAAAGGGACGGCAACAATTTTAGTTAGCTTAGTTTAGCTTTTGCGACACTCAGAATTGCCACTATTATAAATGTGGGAAGTATTGCAGTAGGTATCTTAACGCTTGACCGAATCTAGGTGATTTGTGAAAGATACAATTTTTCCTAAAGATATCTAGACTTGTTCGGGGAAAGCGTAGAGAGGTTTTTAAAAACTGATACAAAAATAATTGAAGTTGAATTATTTAATGTAAAGTTAAAGGTGTTTTACAATCAGTGGCTTGAAACAGAATGAATAAAATCTAGAGTGAAGCTCTGAGAGCGACAGCGCTACATCAGCAAAAATCACATGTCTGAATAACAGGATGCGCGTGGGCGATTACTGAGAACCAAGCCTTAAAATGCATGGTCAGCTGTAAAGACTGTGTGAGTGGTCGATGTAGGCAACGTAACTCCTCCCTCCATAAGTTCGAGATTATCTGAAGGATGAGGATTATCTTGAATTTTTCCCCCCATACACAATTTTTTGAGTTTAAGCTTAAATACTAACAATAAAAGACAGATTAATACAATTACACAAAGCACGATGCTTCCTATACTAACACTTTTATGTTCTAGAGCACTATAATTATTTTCACTATCACTAATAATTTCACTTCCACCTTTCTGCAATAAATGATTCAGGAACTGGATATCAGCTAGATCGATTCCGTTGATATTGACAGGTCTTCTTAACATGTCTGACGGGGTTAATTGTATTTTAGGCAGGTTGATTACTGGAAACTTTGTGTAAACTATTTCTTTTCCAAAATTCTGATGTTTCTTTAGAATCAGATCCTTTATCTCAACTTGGCAATCATCGTCTATAGTTAACAGGTAAGTTCCACTAATTGTTTCTTGTGTTATCTCGTCTTCACAATGTTTTGTGAGCAGCGTTTCGGTTTTTGAGTAAATGATCCAACGATTTGGCTGTATGAGGTTGGCTTTTATATCGTTGATAGTAACAGGAACCAGGTGACAACTCGAGATATTTGTGGAAAATTTCATCAGTTCAGTGATACAATCGTCTTCGATTAGCAGTGAGAAATCTCTTTCGTAGCACAGGAAACGAGCTTCGTCTATCTCACGGCATGACTGGGAGAGCGGCCTTGCTTTCAACCCTTTCACAAGGACGTATGGGTATTTAGGAAGGATAAGAGAGGTAAGGTCATTGACTTTATTGTAGACAGGTAAGGGAATCAATTTAAAGTAGTTAAAAACTTCATTTATAATCAAAGGAATATGCATGATAAATTTTATCTGATTTTGCTTTATGTACGCTTTTATCTCTATACATTGCTCTATTTTAACTAAATTTTCAATTTTGACTGGAAAAACCAATCTTTCTGTCTTCTCGATTTCCTTTAACAATAGCACTAACTCATCCGTATCTATAATTGATTGATGTAACAATTTAACTCTAGCGAAAGTAATAGCCGTTTCAATTTCATTCAGTCTGATGTAGAGTATTTGAAAATTGTTTATGAACATGTTATAGAAATGTAATATTTTATTACTAATGTGTATGAGTTTAGACTCATTTAAATTTCGGTGAATATCTTGAATGTTTTCCTCAATTTGAATGAAATTGTTTTTAGTAGAGTTGGCTATCTGTGTGAACATACCCACCATTTCGGCAACGACTGTTAATTTATTTGAAATAGCTTTTTGTTTTGTCTTTACCTCATGAATTAACTTTTCGTACATTACAGCATCGTCATTATCTAGATTACCAGTGATAGTCTTGATAATTGAACCGATAGGGTTTATCAAACCACGCTTAGATCTTACTGATGGAATCAATTGCTTATACTTTACTATAGTCATATTCACAATGTAATCCGTTTGTGATCCTACTTCAATGAAGTCTGAATCAAAAGTTTTGATATCGAAACAGCTTTCAACTTGCCTTTTCAATCTTACGTAACTATCTATATTTAATTCTAGTTCCTCATGGAAAAGCCTTAAATCTAATATCTTAATGACAGTCCACGTGTCATGACTAATAACAGCTTGGCCTTCCTTTACAGGTAGCAGTCCAGGGTTCTTGTCAATCTGCTGCAGATGAAGGGCCTGGCTTCGGATCACTTGGACCGCTAGAAGTAATAACCTGTGGAGGACGCCTAATGTCTTTAATGGGAACTTTAGTATTCCGTTTATTCGTAATAATCGGTACTATGTTTCTTTCTATAGCTCCTGTAACCTGTGCTTGCTGGTATCGCGGCTTATCTTTGCTACGTCTAGTATTCACTCCTTTTATAAATACTGTATCGCCTACGTCTATATCGAATTCTTTCTCGCCACCGCGTTTCTCTATTACAGCTCTCTTTTTGTCAATAATTTTATCTGTCAAATATTCATATAAATATTTTGTTCTCTTAACGTGTTCTCTAACCAATTGTTGAGTAAACTGTTTATTGAAATCTACATAAAATGTGCTGTTGGATTCGGTGTGACCGAATACTACTTCAAACGGGGTAAGGCCTGTAGTAGAATGAATCGAGTGGTTATATGACATCACTGCATAGCTCATGACAGATGCAGCGTCCGTTATTTTCTGTTCGTACTTCGCAATACGATATATTTCTATAATGGTCGAATGAAATCGCTCAACAATCCCCATAGAGTTAGGATTATGTGGGGTACCAATGTGAAGGTCGATCTTATAAAATGCTAACATTTCCTTCATTAATGTGTTGTTAAATTCCGTGCCAGGGTCCGAGCTGATTCTAGAAGGTGTTCCGTACAACGAGAAATACTTTATCAAAGCTCTGACTGCTTCCGGGGTGGACTTCGTGGTGATTTCAAATGCTTGGCCTAATTTGCTGAAGGCATCTACTATTGTAAGGTAGTGTTTTCCATCAATTGAAAATGTATCTATAAATACTTCTTGGAATGGTCTAATTTGTGTTTGTGATAACTGTAATTCTGGTTTAAATGGTTTTCTGTCATACTTCATTTTCTTACATAATTCACAAGCATTGATGATGCTAGCTACCGTTTGATCCATGTTATTCCAATAAAAGGTTCGTTTCAGATGAGCTAACGTTTCCTTAATTCCCCTGTGACTGTTTTTTCCTATGTGATATTTTAGTACTAGGTCTCGTTGTTCTCGTTCGCTTTCTACATAAACTACTCTCTTCGTACATTCGTAAAACTTTACTGTTCCTTTCTGAAATAGCAATAATGAAGCCTCTGAAAACTGACTACGATGTATTTCGTCTTCAAAATAAAAGAAGTATTTTATTTTAGGCTTAATGTAAGATTTCAGAAATCTTTTTACTAGTTCCGTATTATTTAAAGGTAGGTGAACTTCTAAAACCTTTTGTTTGTCCCTTGATAAATCCTTAACTGCTAATTCATCCCTATTCCAAGTATGAATGAGTATTTGATTTGGCTTGGTGTCTATAGCCTCCTGTAATATAAGCATACCGTCGGTATCTAAGTTGCGAGACGTATGTACTGTTTTAATACTCTCATCGTCGCGTCCTTCAGATGCGGATGCCGTAGTACTGCCCAAAGATGGGTTTGAGTAAGGTGATCGCGGTCTATTATGGATTACAGATGTGTTGCTTTTCTCTGAACCTGAAGAAATCAATATTGGAGATGGCGTTCGCTCGCGTGGTGTAGAAGCGCGAGATATGTTCCGATCTTTTTTGTCTACATTCACTTTCATTGACACGTCATCATCTTCACTTAAAACATTTAATTTGATTCGCGATAAAGCATCAGCATTTAAATTTTGTTTACCCTGTTTGTGTTGAATGTCATAATCGAATTCCGATAGTTTCAATTTCCATCGCGTTAGTTTACTGTTAGGTTCTGTAATTGATTTAATCCAAGTAAGTGGTCTATGGTCAGTGTAAATAACGAATTTTTTTCCATATAAGTATGGTCGAAAATGCTTAGTAGCCCAGACTATGGCTAATAACTCTTTTTCTATCGTACTGTATCGAGTTTCGGCGTCGTTCAACGTACGACTTGCGTATGCTATTGGTTTATCGCTACCAATTGATCCCTGTGAGAGCACAGCGCCTATGGCATAGTTGGACGCATCCGTCGTTAGGACGAATGGTTTAGAGTAATCGGGAAATTGCAATAGCGGTGCGTTAGTTAAAAGCTCTTTACACTTTTCAAACGCATCAATGTACTCTTTTTTTGTCGGGTCAATTTTATTTTTCTTTTTCAAACACGAAGTTAGAGGTTGTGTTAGTTTAGCGAAGTCTTTAATAAATTTCCGGTAATACCCTACCAAACCTAGAAAACTCTTGATTTCGGTGGATGTTCGCGGTATAGGGAAATTTAAAACTGCTTTTATCTTATCATTATTAGGCATAAGGCCGTCTTTAGAGATAGTGTGTCCAAGATAAAGGACTTCCTTTCGCAGGAACTCGCACTTATCGAGTGTTACCTTAAGATTCGTTTTCCTAAGTCGATCAAATATCTTACGAAGTTTCTCAACGTGTTCCTCCAGACTTGATGAGAATACTATGATGTCGTCAAGATATACCAAACAGTGGATACCCTGAAGACCTCGCAGGACATTATCCATGGCTCTTTGAAAAGTTGCCGGGGCTGTTTTCAGACCAAATGGCATCCTTTTAAACTCATAATGACCTGATTGTGTTGTAAACCCAGTTTTAGCTCTATCCGCCTCATTTACTTCGATTTGGTGGTACCCGCTAGCAAGATCTATGGTGCTAAAGTATTGAGACTTGCCTATTTTATCAAAGAGATCGGTTATATTAGGCAACGGGTATTTGTCATCAACTGTAATTTCGTTTAGACGTCGATAGTCGATTACCATTCTAAATTTCTTTTCTCCCGATGCATCTGTCTTTTTAGGTACCAGATGGACCGGAGCACTCCACGGTGAGTGAGAATCTATGATTACGTTATCTGCCAAAAGTTTATCTACTTGTTTTTGTATTTCCTGATTTATAACAGGCGGGTGTCTATAAGGTCGGATGTAAATCGGGTCTTCGTTTGTTGTTCTGATGTTATGTTTCACTTGATTAGTGAAGGACAAAGGTATTTGGTCGCAATAAAATATGTCACGATAATCATGACATAGTCCGTAAACTGCATCACGCTCTTCCTCATTCATATGATCTAATCGCAATTTGTTTAAATTTTGTTTCAGTAACTCATCATCATTCATGCAATCACCAGTTACAAAATTCACCTTACATTCTGAGTTATCAAATTTCGTAACTTCAAATGGTTCCTTGAACGTGATAATGATTTTATCGTTAGATACATTCTGTATAATTGTTTCGGCAAAATAGTTTTTACACGTTACAAGAGCGGTAGGCATACGAACGCCTTTCTCGAACTGTAAATACTCTAATATTGCTTCGCCTTGTTGTAAATTAGTTGGAATCCTAACTCTTGTTTCAGATCGTGGCGGTACATCAATCTCGTACGGCGGGTGGTAAATGATTGGAATCGTCGCATTGTGTGTCAGTAGTAGTTGATTACGCATGTCAATATTAGCTCCTAATTTCGCTAGAAGGTCGGATCCTATTAAGCCATCGTATAATCTATCAACATCATAAACGAAAAATTTATGAGGGAGTGTACTTTTAAAAGTCTTGAGCAATGGTATGTATATTATTTCATCATGTATGCTTTTAGCATGTGTGCTTATTACAGTGAACGGTTCGATGTACTTGAACTCACTAAAAAACTCGGTAGCTATTGCGGGACTTATAAAAGATCTACTACTTCCAGTGTCAATGAGAAACTTTGCGTTTATTTCAGGAATTACCACGTGAGGTAATTTTAAAATACTTTCACAGTAATTCAAACTTATAACTTCTCCACATCTTTCGAGGCTGATTTCTGAAAATCCTGCGTTTCAGTTTCCGCACAGATGTTTTCCGGATTCGGGTATTTTTCCATGTACTGACACTCGTTGGACTGTACGTTATCGTTGTATGAACTATTTTCGTAGTCATAATCGTCGTAGTTGTAGTCGTCATACACCTGATTAGAGGTTTCGTCTGTATAGTAAAGATCGTTCATAGTCATGTTTTGTCTTATCGGGGCTGTTACCATGGTAATGTCAGAATCTTGCAACCTAGGTTCTTGCACCTGGCGTTGGCTGCCGAATTTATGATGATTGTTTGTTTGAGGTTGATTCTGAATACCGAACTTATGACCTTGCTGTTGAGGTATACCGAACCTGTAACCGTTGTGTTGGAATGGTGCGCGTTGTGTGAATGCCTGACCAAAGGTACGTTGGGGCTGGTTTTGACCTAACCCAAATCTATAACCTTGCGTGGGTGGCGCGAATCGCATTTGTTGAACAAAGTTTGGACGGAACCCACTTTGATTGTGTTGCGGAACCCCAAATCTAAAGTTATTTGGTTGTCTGAAACCGTTATTTGGCGCTGAATTAAATGCTGGTTTAAAACCTTGGGTTACTGGATTGGATTTCATTGTGTTTTGAGAATATAATTGCGATGACGTTTGTTTCAAAAGTTTATTTTTCGAATCATATTGAAATTTAAAGTTTACCTCTTCAGTCACAATGCTTAAAGCATTTTCCAGAGTAGAGCAACCTTTTAGACGCACAATTCGTAACATGTCTTCTGGTAAATTATACAAAAAAACATTAAGCGCGTTGTTGTTGTAAACGATCATTTTAGCTGCCTTGATTCCTTCATCGGTAAGTCTATTCACTTTCGCATACAAAGAACTCCTAACATTCTGAATTCTATGACAAAACTGTATGTACGTTTCGTTATGTTTTAACTTCAAAGTATCAAGTTGAATAGCGATGCATTCCTCCGATCGAGGGTCGCCGAAATGCTGTGTAAGAAGTTCTTTTAACCCTTCATATGTCGTAATATTCGGGTGATCACTCAATAGAGCAGCGGCTCTACCTGTTAATCGGCTTGATATGGCATGAAATAAATAAGTATTTTGTGCCGCATTTCCTATGATCTTACTACCACTAACTACATACTCACACTTAGATATGAATAAATTTAATAAATTCTCTTCTCCGTCATATTTAGGAATGAGCGACAATGTTTCTTTAGGAATGGCTTTGAATTCCATTTTTAAAATATACTTAATTATTCACTTAATTAATTGAATTACCGATTTAGTGTAAAACAAATTAAACCTAACTAAAACTATACAAATTAATTAACGCTTAGTATCTGTAAATGTGGTACAAATTAGCTTGCCAAATCACGTGCAAACAAAATCAGATAAACGTAATTAATAGGTTCGACAATGTAAGTTCGAAAAATGTTGGAAAAGACACAGGAATATGAAAAACAGGAAGTGAAAAGGTTTACTCACAAGCTGCTCGATCCCATGTCCTCCAGGTGATTCTGTCACTTATTATCACTGATTTCTCACGCTTTTCCAGAGACGAGGAGTCTTATTTATTTGGTTCGATATTTTCCACATCCGCTAATTAGTCGGTTTCATACGAATTTCTATGTTCGTGATACTGATGTGAGAGTTTCACGACCGTAGATTTCCGGGAAATCGTGGAAAATCCTACCGGCTGCGCCAGACTTGTTCGGGGAAAGCGTAGAGAGGTTTTTAAAAACTGATACAAAAATAATTGAAGTTGAATTATTTAATGTAAAGTTAAAGGTGTTTTACAATCAGTGGCTTGAAACAGAATGAATAAAATCTAGAGTGAAGCTCTGAGAGCGACAGCGCTACATCAGCAAAAATCACATGTCTGAATAACAGGATGCGCGTGGGCGATTACTGAGAACCAAGCCTTAAAATGCATGGTCAGCTGTAAAGACTGTGTGAGTGGTCGATGTAGGCAACGTAACTATCTTGTAAATACACCATCTTAATTCAACAATGCTGTGTATACTTATACCAAGAATTACCTTCAAATCAAATCAATAAAACATTTATTTGCAACAACACAAAACTAAAATATAGTTCAACATTAAACAATTACACATAGTTAATGTGAAAATAATTGTTGTTGGCTTAGTTGCAAGGTGCGAAATTATAATACCTGCGCTGAATTTTCGTTGGGGCATTCATTTTGTAAGGAGGAATCTCTAGTCCTTCTTTCAAACGATATTGATATAGTGTAAGTATTTCAAATTGAAAGTTCAAATCAGCAATGACATTGTGAAATATGTTATTTGTTGATACTTGAAGACGGCTAAACAAATATTTATTTGTTTATTTCTAGATATCTAAAGAGGTTAGGATAGTACAAAGTAAATATTTATAAAATTTTCTCATTTGATTTCACGGCTAGTGGTACATCCGTTTAATATTTACACAAATATAATTTATGTCCACAAAATCACTGCCAAATTTTAAATTATTTGCGAAATCACCTGTTTATATTTAGCATCCGCCAAAAATAACCAAATGCTATTTAGATGTAATGAGCGTGTAATTCGGTATGTATTGTATTGTGTAACTTTGGTTTTGAACTTGAACCATTCTCGTTTGAAAGTAGTGCTGCGCGTGATCCATTCTAACATTTTAAGATAGTGATGCGCCTGCGACTTACAAATAAAGATTATTTTAAATGTTAGCCGGACTTTACCTTTTACTATTTTACACGACGGAGGCCTTTAGGCGGCCTTAAAACTCCTTCACCAGAGTTGGCCACTTGCTCATACGAACGAACGAACGAAGCTATTTTGCAAATTTATATTGCTATTATGGTGTTGATGTTACGTTTATTTATAAAATAGTTTCTTAAACTAGTTATTCTAGCATGACCTGTTTATTTTGTCAAATTTAATTATCTAACCCACCCACATTTCTCAAATAACAATTACAATTTTCATTAGAACTTTGGTATTACCAATAGGAATACCAATAGGATAGGAATTACAAAAACAATACAATCACAATCACAGTCCGTTGAACAGCCGCTCCAGCTACGAATCCAATATCCAAGTTTGCATGCAAAGTGCAAACATGCATGCAAGCTGCAAGTTGCAGATAGTTGAGCTTCTGAACACAAAGCGCAATCGCCGTCGAAGCATATTAACAACTTGCAGACAAAGTGCAGGTTCTAGAAGTAATGAGCACACGCGTCTGTTTCAATCATCACAACCATTGGCAGCTCAAATAATTGCCCACTGCTGGGTATAAGTCTCATCTTCAACTGGTACATTTATCACTCCAATCGGCCTTGTGTCGTTTTCACCAAGTATTTTCCCTTAAGGGCTTCTTCATCATCTGGCTGATGGTCTGCCCTCTCTTGCGCGTTATGTACAAGTTCAATCTGGATGCAACTTGTAGCTTGCTTGCGTGCTTACCTTTCCACTGAGTAAGTAAGTTCTTAGCATGTGGCCAACTTTGATGACGGAGTTTTTAGGCCGCCTAAAGGCTTACGTCATAGCTAAACGACTTTTAAAAGCCAGAAACGACAATTTAACGTGCCCTTCGAAAACGCTCAGATGTTAATGCTACTTGCGGTCACCCATCCAAGTTGTGACCGCTCAGAACCTTTCAACTGGTGAATTTCCATGCAACTTGCATGGTGACAGTGGAAACGCGCTTGAATTTAGTAAATGAGCGCGTAATACCGGCGTGTGCTATTGTGTGACGTCACAACATTGAACTTGAACTGCTATACGAGTTCGGACGCAATGTCATGTTATGCAATACTATGCTTTTTGCTTGACCGAAATTTGCTATTTTTATTACGTTTGTATGAGCTAGCGGCTCACTTTAGTGACGGAGTTTTTAAGCCCCCTGAAAGCCTATGCCATGGGCCTAAAAGTCTTAAGGCTTCTGCGCTGTACGAGTTCCCCATACAAACGTAATACCATAACCATATGAAATTTGAGCATATCTTTAGCATAGTATGCTATTATTCGTATTAGGATAGCATTTATCTAGGTTTCTGCCAGAAGCTTTTTTCAAAATACTTAGCTAAAGTGAAATTAAACCGAATCGCATTTTGCATATTTTTACATCATAGAAGACATGTTTTCTTATTATTTATATAGTATTAAACACTAGGATATTTTAAGTTTCCTTCTGTAAGAAACATAGCTTATATGGTCTAGTAACAGAAAAACAACACTGTGTGAAGAATAAAAACAATTTTCAGTCATCATTTTTGGGACTACGGGAGACAAGCAAATTCCTTGCAAAATAGCCATGCATTTACATTTAATACATTTTTAACTTTTTCTAATAGTGCGTCTGTGTGCGTGTGTCACGCACGCTCACGCACACAGATGCAAAATGACAAGCAGACCAAGATTTTGTCGTGTGTCGATGTTAGAACGCGCGGGGTATTGAATTTTGCCGAGCCACGTCGCCGGACTCTTAAGGCAAATAAATGAATTTGAATTTGAATTAAAATTATTGTTAATAGCCTTGTTTAATATTGTACAGATAATTGAATATTTATTTACAGAAACTAAACTACTACATATGTACATAACTATAAAATGCAATTAGAATCCGTTGAGCTACCTAAAGATCGTTACAAACCAACACTTCGTACCACCATAGTCTTTTTTTTTACTTTTCTCACCGTAAACCATCCCTGAACTTCCACAAATATTTCAGGATCAAAACTAAACAAATCGGTCCAGCCAATATCGAGTTATAGTGTGACACGAAGAAGGGTTAATTTTTATATAACTAAGAAATAATTGGAGACTCACGCAATATTAACCCAGACCGATAGGTTTGTATATTTATAAAATGCAAAAAATAGTAGATTATTTTACAACTTTAAAAAATGATCCGTTTATAACCTATTACTCAATTTAATTAGGTACGCAAGTATGAAATTTATGTTCCATTACAAGATGTCAGACATGATAAAATACAACTTGAGCTACTTCTTACATAGTATGTTCACTGTATACCTATATAGAGTGGCTGATACGATAATAATGTATGTAATTAGAGAGATTTTATTACATAAGAATTGTATTCTTATTAAAACGAATAAGATATGGATGTTATAATGTAAAAAACGTACGAGATAATCGCATGACTAACGGCCGGTTTCAATATTAAACTTACGAATGATCGTAGATTGATCGCCATAGCAACTTTGTTTAGTCAACAAAAAATGTAGGACACTTTTTGACAGATAACAATATTACTATGGCGACAGATCCACGGTTATTCGTAAGTTGAATATTGCAACCCGGCATAAGATTTCTGGACTAAACTAATTGATGCAGTCCTAAAACAGCTGACATTTACAATTCTTTCCAATCCTTCCATTATATAATTCATAATTGACATTATATCATGGAACCGGTTCTTGTGAAAGATTACCATTATAAGTAAAAACCTTCCATTTGAACTGCTGGTATTTGAGTAAAGTTGGAACAACATAAATTATACGTTTTTATGAACAGACACAATTAGAACGAATTAAGTCATATACGAATCATTTAAATGAATTTCAAATTACACGAGGTATTGCTATTAATACTGACTTTTTGTGGCTATAACTTGACTAATAGCGATATCCGAGATCACGAGATAACTTCGAGATATTTCATAAAATCAAAGGGTTTATTTGATTCTAAGATATATAACAAAATACACACACATACAAACTAAACAATATCACAGTATACACTGGACGAAGTAGCGAGTTAAATGTAATTTTAAAATAAAGGCTTAAAACCATAAATTGCAGTAGGTCATCTGTGCTTATAAAACCTAAAATTGGCGAGAAATGCACTAATATTTAGACTATTTAGTCCACAAGTACCAGGCCCGCATAAACCTACAAGAGGTAAGAAAACGTGAAGGCGACTTCGCACGGTCAAGGGTATTCGCGCGAATTATATCAAGCGTGTAAATCTTAATACAATACAGATAGAGCTCTTATTTGAATAAACCCGTCTATGTTCAGTTTAATGCAAAACAGATTTCGATTCGCTTTATTGCTATTAGCATAAAGAACACAGTCATTTATTTGTAAACATTGCAAATCTTTCTGATTTATATTTGCCTAGTACACGCGCTAAACTTTTCCGCTTTCCGTTTCCGGTATTTATCGGTTTTTGTCATATAAAGCACAACAGGTAGACTCATTAATCATTTTGTTTATTTTTATAGGCTTATTTAATAATTATCTATTTTTGGTAGGTTTCACCAAGGTTAACGGAGCCGAAACAAGTTGTGGTTAGAAAAACTTCGAATTTAAGAATATAAATAACCTTTTTTCATTCACGTGTGTTTATTTCCTCCACACGTAAAGAAATAACTTTCATCTTTCAGTTTCTTAGAGTTTTTAGGCCTTTGATGATAATCAGTAGTTTTTTTATTATGTTATAGATTTCGATTTCAAACAATCTTGTCCCACATTCATCCTCTTTTTATAAGCACCTTCATTTCTATGTCGCTCTTCCAATCCAGAACCATTCGAATCAAGGGTTTTGAAATATTTATTGAATTATAATGATTATGACAGGGCAATTTACATACAGCACGCGCCGTACTCAACGGCACAAATAAGTTAATAGTTCATTAAAATGTAATAAATGGTAACCAAAAACGATAAGGAAGTACTATAGCCAATTTATTGACATTAAAGGACTGGTAAAGGAAATGTCTTACAAATAGGTACACAGAGTGAAATGTAATGAATTTTCGCCCATATTATTGAAAGATAGTTCGAACGATCATCGGCCTTTTCCACGTGGTTGCAAGGTGAGGTATTATGACCCAGAAAATTATTGTTTTCTAGAATTATCATAAACCAATGCCATGGTAGAAATGTACGACATAAACACCAAGACGTGTCGTGTCCTTACGTTCACTTGCCAATCGTGCCTCGTTATCGAGCACTGGAAGTGACATATACCAAATCATTTATACTCGGAAGTTTTCACAAGCTTGAGAATAGGGTCATGTGTGTCATTCTGTGTACAAAGGTGGTTCGTGTTTAAAATATCTCAGTTTTAGATAATGTTAAAAGCGACAGCGTTCAAATGGCTAGAGGCTTATTGTTATTGTATAATGCCATATCGTATTAAGTGACTAATCAAAATATAATTTTATAATTTACCCATCCCTGAGTTAGTTTTATTGAATTACGGTGAACCCAGTCAGACAATGAAGCATTTCATAGAATGTCCTTGTACACCTGGACGAAATAAGACCTAAAGGCAGCCACAACGAACGCCATGGACTTGGCTATGTTTCTTGCAAATAAAATCCTTTGACTCGCAAAGATGAAGAATTACTAAACGTGAAATCCCAGAAATAACTATGTGTCTATCCATAGGCATGTGACACACAAGGAAACATTTCTCCTGGCTTTTCCAGCACCCCTATGTCAAACCGATACCAAAAGCTATGATATACCAGCTCGCTGCGCCCTCATGGGTCAGTTTTATATTGACTACAACACAGTTTCTACAGTCCTCGAGTTATTGCGATTGTTTACAAACGTGGGAATGTATGGCTCACCTCATTTGGACTTATTCGATCCCAAATTCGGTTATTCTGTGAGTATTGTGTCACTAATAAAAAAATAGTAATTTAATGGTTCATTATAATCGTTTTGAGTTGCTGGGTGCGGCCAGTTAGTTATCAAGCAAATATACTTACATTTTAAATTATTTTAAAAAGTGCTTTGAGAAAACTATCATCTCCGTGGCTTTTTTTTTCATGAGTTATTTTTCATGTTAAAAGATTGAAGATTTGTATCACTCTTTCTTTTGTATAGGCAGGAAAGAGACAACTAAGCTCGTGTGGGCAAATGAGATGGATATTATTCATAGTTCTTGAATATACATAATGATACGTCTCTGTTATGTATAATACATCGATTTATAGGTGACAAATTACTGTAACTGTAAATAAATAAATTTAAATATGCAGATAATCAATCGATTCTAATCGGTGCGGGGGACAACAATGTATTTTAATTTAATGGTTATTGTAATGCGTTATCATCATCATCATCATCCACAACCTGACCTGAATATTGGTTAATATTTATCCGTTTCTCTGCTCCGCCTCCTCGCTCTGTATGATTATGATTATGATAATATCTGCTTGATTATGATAATAGAATATATTATATAAATTTTTTTTATTATATAAGGTAGAGAATCTGTCTTTCGATTTTTCTTTTTGATCTTCCAAAATATTTTTAAATAGTTTACAGGATTTTATCGCGTAATTTACCTTTTATTATTTCCCAACGTTTCGGCTGTCAGTTCGCCCGCGACCACGGTTGTTGTAACACAGCCGAAACGTTGGGAAATAATTAAAGGTAAATTACGCGATAAAATCCTGTAAACTATTTAAAAGTATGAATTGTGATCGCGAAAGTTTAAGAAAGACTTCCAAAATATATAAAATATATCCGTTACCTAGGTTTTCAAACATTAAATACCTATTTGGTCACTTATAAATCGACATTCTTGAAATATCTAACGTTAATGTACTGTACTAATCTACAAAGTAGACGAGTTATTTTAATAAATAAATCATTATTTTAATAGACCAGGAACCAAACACTAATTGGAGTAGATTATTGTAAAAGTTGTCGACAAGTGCTGGAGTTAAATCTATTTAGCATTTAAATGCAATCCACAATGAAGAAACTTAATTAGATTTTGCATCATTCTGTAGAGTTATTTTAATGTAGCCACGGGCGTTGCACGGATGCGTATAATGATGATGATGTTTAAATAGCTCAGTCATTTTTACAGCCTCCATATTTCATTCTATGTAATTTTAAATTATCCTATGACTGAAGTCGTTTATTTTGTGTATCATTTCTGCGCCCTTATTCTACTATTGGGGTCGGCACAAAATGTTTCGTTTTCATTTTCTTTTAACACTTGTCATCTCTGTATTCACTTTTTTCACACACAAATCCGCATTCACAGAGTCCATCGATTTTTTTGTAAACAATATTTGTAATAACTCCAAATTGATACATTATTTAGATTTTTTTTGTTAATTGCATTTGTGTCCGTCCATAGCTGGGCATAGCTCTACCCCAAAATACTTCACTGGTTCTTTCTTTTATAACTTTTTATGATCTATCAATTACCATACCTACATACTTAATTTGCCCCACAATATAAACACCATAATTAGCTTCCATGGAGTTTGCTCACCGTATCCTTTTAAAAACATCAATCAACATCAATTTGAAAATGTGTTTCTAATCGTTTTAAATTGTTTCTGTGTACTGGCTACTGTCTCAAAGATATCACTTAATCGTACCTACCGTAAGATTGCTGTGTTGTTTGAAAGGTACCCATTACGTCCCGTACCAACCGTCAGCTCAATGGTTTCAAATTGTAGAGCCTTAACTCTAGAAACTGTTACTTTACTAGATGATGTAGATAGTGTCAGGAGGCAGACTATGTCTGTACTTAACGGGACATTTGCCGGGAATATTGTTGAGATGTACTAGGGTTGCACAGTAAAACATCAGTAAACAAAATTAGCACGACATGAATAGATTCGTTCGTTCGTTCGTATAAGCAAGTGGCCAACTCTGTTGACGGAGTTTTTAGGCCGCCTAAAGGCCTCAGTCATGGCTTAACAACTTTAAAAGCCGGGACCGACAATTTAACGTACCCTCCGAAGCACGGAAGCGCTCACCTGATAATGCCACTTGCGGTCACCCATCCAAGTTGTGACCGCTCTGAACGTTGCTTAACTTCGATGATCTATCGAGAACGTCTTAGCAAGCTTCGCCACGAGCGCTTCATGAATAGATGAATAAGTGTGAATGCGCGCGCGTTTGTGTCTTGGTCATGTCATACAAGTAAACAAATAAAGTATACTTATATAGAAGTAAGCATGGCTACCATTATATTTATATTAACTTTATATTATTTCAAACATTAGAAGTCAAAACTGTAGTGCTCTTTAGAAAATTTATGTCTTTTAAATAAATAATACTGAAAACATACGCTGAAAGTTAAACAAAACATCTATAAATATAATAGTTGAGTATGACCGACAAAGACTAAGTTACAAAGAGTGCTAAATAACAATATTTCTTAGCTTTGAGACTTCCGTGAACATAAATAAAAGTAATCTTTAAGAAAACAATCGCTTATATGAAACCTGATATAAATTGAGTGAACCTTTGTTTTGAAATCAGGAAGACTAATGTTGTATACCTTGTATAGGTATACCTAACCTAACCTATAGACATAACAAGTTGCAACAATCTTGTTCTTGTTGTAAATACCTCAATGTTAAAAGCTATTTTAAGGGATAATTCCTAAGACATTTTTCATATTTCTTATGCTGGAAGAGTTAACAATGCTGAGAAGACCAGATGTGCTTTTTAGATTTTGTTTATACTATCTATTTGTAAATCCAAAATACCTACAATAAAGCTAGGCCACCAGGTTCTTGCCTGTCTCTTTTCGTTGTGTAGGGAGTCGTGTTGGAACAGGCAGTAGAATCACCTAGGACGAAATTAAAGTGATCCTTGAGGTTCTACCAAAATAAAATAAAAATCTTTCTTTCTTACCAGAGACATAAGCTACACGTTTTTGTACGACTATAGTTCGCAATATAACGCGAAGCTACGCAGCAATAAAATACTTAAGTATTTAGTTAATCTATGGGACAATCCATCTTCAGCACCATGAAGAAGCACGTGTCATTTCAGTGTTTTTCCAAACACGTGTCAGTCATTACAGTTGTGCGCGGTCATCGTATCATTTCAGGGAGAAATACCAGCAATTCAGACTAACTTGATTACTTGTACTTGCACAATACCAAGAGCATTGCGTAAGTATAAAATATGGTTCTGTGACTTGTAAAAAAACCCTTTCATTTTGTTTTCTTAGAAGTAAGTTCGTATGAGCTAGTGGCCAACTCTAGAGACGGGGTTTTCGGGCCGTCTGAAGGCCTAATTTTCATGATAGTGTTTCTCTTTTTCTTGTGGAAGAAAGAGTTTACACATAAAGCAACCTATTTAATGATATATTTAAAGGGTAGAAAAAACTTTAAGTTAGTTTGCGGAGAAAAAGTCTACAGATCCGTTTGTTTACTTTTATTATTCTTCAGTAATGTTTAATACATAGTCGTTTTTTTCTTTCGTCCGCCTACGATCTCTACAAATCGGCATTTTATTACGAAATTATCATGACGTTAGTGTAAACTGCATATTTTACTAAGTTGAAACACGAAAATTGACAAGATTTAACTTTTCAAGAGTAGAAGCTCGAGAAAACCTATGTTTTATTCCACGCTCGTTATGATTAGATGAAATGTCGTAAGTAAATTTTTTCAGCTGTGTATGACATCACTGAAAACGTGACTAAACCACATAGCATGTCATATTCATTTTTCCATATAATATAACAATTTTCATAATTTTCAGAAAAACGTTTTATAATCTTACAAAAACTTTAAACCTCTTGTGCAATTTCATGAAAAAGGTGCAAATACGTACATAGTAGACATTATAACAGCACATGCGAAATTACTCCTCCATGTCTTCACGATAGTTTTGAAAGTGACGATAGTAGTTTGAATTGTGATTACCTACATAATAATGGGTATATGGCTTGTGTTAGTGTGATTTTTGTGCAATGTTTTTTATAATACGATGACATAGGTTTACAAAAAAATAAGAAAAAAATGTAATGAAATATGATCACGACTGTATCCCGGGAGCGGTAGACATTTCTTTTAGATCATTAGGCAATTTTAAGATCCCTTCGAAGATGTCTAAGGGGGTAGTCAGAGGTATGTCCAAATACATACATAGTTGGTACATGCCCACTTTTTGCAGAAGTTAACTTTCCATACGTGACAGGTTGCAAGCCCATCGACGATAAAAAAATAAGAATTGTTATTAAATAGGTTCAACATGGTTTTATATCGCAAGATAAAATACATAATTTGTAGTACATAACTATAAGAATTAACTATTTTATTCTGTGGAACGGAAGTCAATTTCGCAGTAAATACTAGCCAATGTTTTATTGTAGGTAAACACTTGCCATATTTTCATTCCAATTGTTCCGTAGTAAAAACATTTCGATGCCATGACTTGTCAACTCAGCTCACGATTCATTTTGACCAATATAGATCATACTTGTTTGTGATTTGATTTTACGCACTGTTGTGTTTATAGGCCTAAGAATGCAAGACCCACCTCAAAGTTCTTGCCTGATTATTTTTCTTGGTTTGTCGCGTTTGGAATAGGCATAGTCTCACTAAGAATTAGGTATACAAAGATGAAGCGAATAGAACCACCTATATTTGACTTTTGACCTGTCTAAGTTTGTGCAATTCACTCACCATTCGGGTCTGGTCTTTTGATGTGTTCTGGTTTTTGATCCTTTTGTGTAAAGGCATATTTGATTCTGAATATAGGGTCACAGTAAGATTGGACGCGTCCAGTACTCAGCCCTCCTGCATCGTTGACCATTTCCACTAAAGGGAAATTGAGTAAACATTTTTTAAACGAATTGTCTGTTTCTGTTAAACCTAGATTTGATCTTCGACTTTTCCTAAGCGGTTTCTCTGTATTTATCCAGCTGCTAACCACGGCATCATAACTTTACAGGTGTGGGCAGCGCTGGCGGCGCAGTCCATCAACATCTCGGTGGGGTTCTGCCAGGGCTTCTCCGCGGTGCTGCTGCCCCAGTACACGCACGAGTATCCGCTCATATCTTACGAGCAGGCTTCATGGATAGGTGAGTTTATACTTTCCTATTCTAGTTTTTATATATTTTATTATAGTGTTAAACCACACTTAGGTATTTTATTATCTTATTCTTGTATTAATTGACATCACTATAGCTTCTTGGTAAGTTTGATAAAACATTATACATTTATCTATCTACATTACAATGCTGCCGGGTGACGAGATGTACAAAAACAGTATGTTTACGTTTTATTTTTAATTCTGAATCCGTGCCAGCGGCGGACATAGGTACAAGATTTCAGGTCAATATACACGCAGACTAGGAATCCTGGCCATACAAATAGATATGTTCACAAATATTGACGTAGTCACATATCATTGTACAAACGGAAAAGTATTTTTTGCTAAAAATAATAGTCTTTTAGAGTATGTAGTAGGTACTCATTGTATCTTGTATTTTGTTCTGTATGTCCGTAATATGTGGTGTGCAATAGTGTATATCCTATCTTGTAGCATTCAACGAAGATTGGTAACATTCTGTTATGCCTCATTCACTCAAAATCTCCAATTATCATATTCTTTACACCTGTTTGACATTGGGACAAGCCTCCTCAAGGACCATTAACAAAAAACGTTGTTGAATTACTTTAAAGAATGCAGTCCACTGTTAATTTTGTGGCTATACAAAGGGAAGTCTTAGTCAAATTCTTCCCATGTTTTAGCGTAGAAATGGTCAATCACTTAGTTATGGCCATGAATATTTATAGGTAAACAATTATCGTAAACCATACAAACAAAACATTCATTAAAATATTCGCTTTTTAAACAAACAGAAAGTTTGGTACATACCTAACGTGTAGTAGGTAGGTAAGATAGGTAGGTATAAGAAATCTTCAAACGTCACAATAACTGCAGAAAAATGTATTTCATCATTATAGCCACAGTATCAAGGTTTGCACAAGCAGTGTGCGCAAACAAGATAGCATTATTTGTTGTTTGCTAGCAGCTGTCAAACAGCTGTAGGTATATCAAACACAATAGCTAGACTGTGAGCTGATAAGGGTAGGGAATACGCGTGATGTATTCTTTGTCACGCATCATATTAAAGACCTATGATAATGATAATATTCCGTGCTTCGGAGGGTACGTTTAATTGTCATATTGATGCATAACACGAAATATGGCTAACCCATTCCCTACCCCGGGTCTGAAGTGCTTGCCTGCAAGGAGAGGAGGACACGGTACGTCATGGCAACTGAAAATATTAAGGGTCCCTAAAAAGTTAGAGAATAAATTAAGTACTTATAACTGAAGTTTTCCCTACTCAAGTCTTTCTTTCCTTCCAGCCAGCCTTGGCGTGATATCGAACCCCATCGGCGCTTTGCTCGGCGGAATGATGGTAGACGCAGTGGGCAGACGGCTGCTGCTGCAGTCCATCGTGCTGCCCAACCTCATCGGCTGGCTCGTCATCGCCTTCTCAGAATCCTATGTCTTCCTCTGTGTGGGACGATTCATCACTGGATTCACTATTGGTAAGCACTGACATCATTACTGTAATATGGTTACTAAGATAGTTAACCATAATTATCGAGCTGCAATTCAAACGATTTAGCTGGCAGATCATAATTCTATTTTCAGTTGTTTTGCAAAATAAATCCAGTCAGACAACTCTTCTTGTGTCTTCTGATTTTTCGACACTATTTGTCTTAGGTACCTATTTATACTGACCATCAACATTAATTTCAGGAATGTCAACAGTATCATACATCTACGTCGCAGAGATCACAACTCCTGAAAAACGAGGTGTTCTCAGCGCGTTAGGCCCTGGCCTGGTCTCCACCGGCATCTTCATCGTCTACTCCCTAGGAGCCTTCGTGCATTGGAGGAAGGTCGCTGCTATATGCGCAGGAGTTTCTTTACTCACCCCATTCTTAATGTATTTCGTCCCGGAGTCTCCTCTCTGGCTGGCGTCGAAGGGACAAATGAAGGAAGCATACAATGCCATGTTCTGGCTGAGGCAAAACAACAGCACAGCGCAACAGGAACTCATGGAATTCACCAAAGACAGAAAGATAGGAGAAACAATGTCCTTCAGACAAAAGATGGGGTTGTTTAAGCGAAGAAACGTCCTCAAACCTTTCGTTCTTCTTATCGTCTTCTTCATCTTCCAGGAAATGTCTGGGATATACGTTATTTTGTATTATGCAGTGGACTTCTTCAAGTCTGTTGGAACCAGTGTCAATGAGTTCACGGCTTCTATTATAGTTGGTGGTGTGAGAGTTTTTATGGGGGCAGTTGGAGCTTGTCTTATTAATAGCTTTAGGAGAAAGACCTTGGCTGCTGTTTCAGGGTTGCTATTAGGTATGGCCATGTTAGGTGCGGCAGTTTGTGATAGTTTAAACGGGCCTCCTTTAGTGAAGCTAGCGTGTGTGTTACTCCATGTTTCCTTCAGTATGGTCGGCTTTCTTCAACTCCCTTGGATCATGTCCGGGGAACTTTACCCTCAGGATATCAGAGGCGTCATGTCTGGTGCCACTTCTTGCTGTGCTTATGTTCTCATCTTCTTTAACATCAAAACGTACCCGCAAATGGAAAATCTACTCACCAGCAATGGAACTTTGTATCTCTTTGGAATATTTGCTTTATTAGGCGCCGCGTATTGTTTATTTTTCCTCCCAGAAACAAAGGGAAAGACTTTAACAGAAATTATGAAGCAGTTCGAGGATGAAAAGAAAGAGGTAGATCCAGAAGTAGGGTACAAGAAAGAGAAGGGAACCACTATGGATGGAAAGCCGGTGCATAGGAGGCATAGCGCTGGCGCGGCGTTTTCCTTAGAAAAGAAAGATTTTCCGTGGATGCAAGAAAAGAACTGAACTCCTTAAAGTTTATGCTCCCCTGGTACTTTTGGTCGATGGATGCGTAAGAAACAGAACTGAATGCCGCACCCAGTCCACAATTGACTCGATTTATAGTGTTTTTTATTCACAAAAATCCGTACAAAGTATTTACTAAAGAAAAAATTTAATAGATTTTAAGTTAATGTGATGTCTGCATATTTTTATGAACTCCTAGCATCTTATGCACGCCTGGTAGGCTACTGGCTGCTGAATGACTATTAGGAATAATGTTTTGTGTATGAATATTGTGATCAGTATTATAGTTAGTTTTTTTGATAATGCATTCCTTAGAATAAGGTGTTTTAAGAGGTGACGACATACTTTAAGTAGGTTTTAAGAGCTTTTCCGCGAAGACTGGCAGAATTTAACTTTTTAACAATTGTTTTTTATTTTATAATCTGTCAATTTATCTTCGTGTAGCATAAAATTGTTTTACCATCATTTTCCTGCTATTGGAAAGGGCCTAATTTTACTATTTTTATACAGTTTGCTAATAATGAAAATAATATTTTTATACAAAAGTGCTGTTAAAATTGCGTTTAACTCAAAACTTGTTAATGTTATTAAAAAAGTCTTGAGATGATCTAAAACAATGTAAATTATTACAGGGTAGATGTTTTTTGCACATAATTTACTTACAAATAATTGTTATGAATGCTGTGATTTAAGTTTGATTAAAAATAATGTGTTGTTTTGACAACATCGTTTTATTTTTGATATGCCCCCCAAAGAGTAGATCAATTATTGCAACTGTTGATAATTATCATGAAATATGAAATAGATGGACAATCCAGTTTATAGAACAAAATCAAAACAAATTTGGATACTCAAAGAATATGTGCGTACCTATATTTTTGTTTCTGTGTTTCTTTCTTTGTTCCCAATAAAACTCGAAATACCAGACATCAAAAGTCAAACTATACAGGCAACATTAGACAGTTACTGTTTTAAGAAAACGTCGTAAAGAAACCCGTAGTTTAGAGCTCAATAAAGATTGAATACTTTTGCTGTGAATAAGGCCACTTAGCTAGAAGGCTGATCTAGTCTAGAGCCTAAACATACCACGTTTTCCTCCTGCGCGTTTGTATCGATACAAACGCGCTGCGAACAAAACAGGCGGCAAGTTGTGACACATGCACACTATCCTCGCGTTTGTAAAACGCGCTGCGAACTAGCAGGTGACGCGCACAACAAAAACACACAGTGACTACGTGTTCGAAAACCGTGGTGTACAAAGGCTCGTTGGGCATGCCTGTGCCTACTTCAATTCAACAATGCCCCAGGCACTATACAGCGTCTCGATAGTTGTATAGAACCTGTAGTAACTATTATCATGATCTGAATCATGATATCATGATCTATAATAGAGTTAGAATAGAGTTAGTTAGGTTCTTAATGTAGTCTATACTAAATTAAGAATAAAATGAAATGAAGCCAGAAAGTTTCAAACATAACATACTAACGCCCTCTTTTGAAACAGTAGACAACTACTTAAAAATCTTGACAGAAAAAGATTACGTTCTCGAGTTTTTCGTTTAACAGTATTTAGTTTCAACTTACGCTCAAAGATGGCGCACTGAGTGTGCGCGTAAGCAATATTCAAGACTTTTAAATTCAACAATAGTTACTTGTAAGTTTAGCGTACTAGTACAGCTAGTACTGAATTTTGTTTTTACTATGAGTTGAGTAGTCATTTTTAAAATGTTTAATACTTTAATTTTAATAATAAAAATTAAATAAAACACAATAACATTTTTAAGACAGCTTTCAAATCGCAATTTTTTAATTCCCTTATTGTTATCAAAATATTGAAAATTCGGACCGTTCCTATTGAGGGCTTTTACATTTCAAATGTTACGAGTACTTTTCTGAAATTTAAATAGTAAAATACACAAGCACTGACCTGGTCTGCGGGATGCCGTACTTGATGCCGACGCCGACACGAGGAAGCGCCTTGATTACCTTCTTCACCGTGTTTTGGTCGGGCAACGCGAAGAATATCGACGCTGGAAAACAGATAATTAAGATATTTAGCTAAGAAAGAAAGAAAGAAAAATAATTTAATCTGGTAGGACCTCAAGAATCACTTCAGTTTGACTTGAGACATTTACTTTCAGACCGCACAAAGTGTTCAAAATTGGAGCGCAATGAATTTTTTTATGAAATGGAGAGAAAACTTGACACTCGAATTATAAAAAAAACACCTTTTCTCTACTCAAAATGAATAACTTGACGAAAAATTAACACGACATTTTTTTCTTATTTGTATGTAAAATTTATATTTAAAAAAAAGTTTTACAAAACTAAACTTAGGTGAAATTATTTAACTTCAGTTTGATTTTAAATGAGTTCTAAAGAACTTCCACAGGGCTTATCAACAGACAAATCTGTATCGAACACTCCACTGACATGATGATAAACAAGGTATACTAACTCCTGCTGGCGAGGAACATCTCGATGGCGACATTCTGCAGAAGGTACCTCCGGCTGAAGATAGCTCGGATCTCACTGAAGTACCACTTGCCGTGCAGGTGCTCGCAGTACTTTAACACCTGGAATGAGAAGGAGCATATCTTTATAAGTGTTCATTTCAAGAGTGGAAGGGATAGTATGTTGTACTGGTGGAACTAAAAAGCTCGTAGTGTTGCTACAGCTGGAACAGCTGGAGGGAGAATATCTTTGTACGTGTATAAGAAATATAAGTACATCTTTAGCCAAATTTACAAATTGTATGGATGGTACTTAAGTATTATGTTTCTAGAAGTAGGTAATGATTTAATTATCATTGTATAGGTACATTATAATACTTATTTATCCATCACACTATAGGTAGAGAATTTGATCCCGATCGTTTCATACACGGGATTTGGGGATTTGCCTAAACCAATCCTGGATTCAGTAGTGAAATGCTGGTTATGATGATAAGTTAAAACTAAAATAGCTCATCAAATCACAGAAAAACCTATAAAAACCCCGCAAAACCACAAAACAAACCCAACACAAAATAATAAAGGTGCAACAATTAAAACACAAATAAAACATGTCCACGATACGAGCCATAAACTGTTCGTTAGACGTAATTTACACACACAATAATTGTGTAAATCAAGACAGGACGCCATATTCTTTTAATGACTTTCTTAAATGGCGCCTTAAAACAGTTGTCGCGCGTTTTGTTAACGATGAGGGAATAAAACTGCCTTTGGATCCACAAAAACAAACATTTAAAGGACAGGGAGAGTTAAAGAGGATCAATAGGTAATAATGGTGATAAATTAAAACACAACCAAAGTTAGTTTGCTAATAGGCAGCAATATGGGCTTACAACTTATCGCGTATGCAATGCTGACTTCTGAAAATTGAGTGATTATTGAATATTTTGAAATTCGAAAATACTCTTGTTTATCAAAAACTACAATAGGAGTTTAAATTATAAAAAAATAACGAATTAAACATGTGATTAAAAAACTTTTTGTTGTTGTTCCCCAAAAACCCCAGCCAGGGCACCCCAACTAAGAGCACAATTCAGCATAATTGGCACACTGTGATGGATTGCACCGCTCTGATTTGTATGGGGTTCTATTGTTCCTTTGTTCTTCATGAATGGGATGCGTGTCTCGTTACATTAGCGCAAATTAGTGGAATACATTTGAGATCTCTACAATGAACATTTTTTTAAAAGGTCAGAGGTAAAACTAAATGAGTTATATTTCGATAAGTAGGTACTAGAACATTTTGTTTTAATGACTGTTCATGATATGACCATATTTTCACAGACAAACAGCTGGAGTTCCTTCCCTTTACAGCTTGTAAGCCAAGCCCATCACCGTTTAATAGCAGGTTTCTTATTATAATATTTTTTCGTAAAAAAAAACGTTGTAAACACAAGTTTTACGTACTTTTATGTACCAAAAACCACAGAACCAATCTACTGCGCAATCAACACTTTTTCTATTTTCTATGATTTTTTTTATACATATAATAATATCTAGCTCCAATTGAAAGACTAAAACGAACCTTTCAGGAATTTTAGTGTTGACAAGATACAAATAATTGTGCAAATGAATAGCACAAAAATACTTTAAATTCAATCCTCTGCCACTTGGGAACAAAATAAAACAAGAGCCAGTCCAATTTGCGCTAATAGTTTCAACAAAAACAACCCCCTGGACTCATTACATCCGTATCAACAACACCACCCTTGCAGTAATCGCGTCAGCTCACACCCTCACGATAAGGGATGAAAAAGGGATGTTCGAGTGTTTTATACCAGTAATCACGTATTGATAAGTAGTAGGGCAAATACTGAATGTCCATAGATTAAGTTGAAGGACTAGGATAACAATGAAGAAGTTATAATAGCACACGGGAAATTACTCATGTAAAATTATCGTCGATTTAGATACCGACAATGTTTCGATTTTTCTTGAAAGTGAAATGAAGAAGATGTATCACACGGGTTCGAATCTCTTCGAAGTCATACATTTTTAGTAAGATTTTCCATTTAAAACACTAAAGAAGTTTAGCCAAAATGGAGTCTAGTGATTCATTTGATGTCTATTTATAAGTCAGACTCGTAAACGTTCATAAACTTGTAAGTTAAATAATAGTTTAGTATGGAGAAAATTGGATGAAGAAAAACCATGAAAAGTTACTATGAAAAGTTATTATATGTATTCAATTTCACTTATTTACATTTCACATAATTTTGGTAAACAATAAACTGAAAAGAAAACGATATATTGCTTTCACAAAAGATGGTTTTAAAGATGGTTTTAAAATTCAGTAATTTCAACACGTTAGTGCAACTTCTACTTATTTTTAGAAAAACCTCAAAACAACAACAAACATCAAAAATAGTCAAAACAATGCAAATAAACTGCGTTCTGTACTCCACGGGGACCAGGGTCGCATGGGTGGCAGGAGTGCGTCTCTTCCAATTGTACTGCAATTTGTCAAACGCCACCCTCGATATAGCGACCACTTTCATCTCAGCGGACTGCAAGCTTTGAAACCGAGTTCAGATTACTATTTCTGTTCGAAATCAAAATTCTGTACTAAAATTGAATTTAGTCTGAAATTCATTTCAAGCTTGAATGCAGTCGGCGCCTGGTGACCAAAACAGCAAATCCCTTTGTGGAACTTTGCAGGTATTTTATTTTGATTTAAATTAATCGTGACCTTATAAATTATAATAAGGAAGCTAGAAACTAATTAGAAAATAATTTTGCGCACAAGTTTATCAAAATTATGTAGGATATTTTTGATTACCAAAATGTTTTACCTAAGCGGACTGAATTTATGAAATGAAATCACTACCGTGTGACACTGAAATTACATAAAACGAACACCCTCGAAGTTCTCATTACTTATTAGTATTCATCTACGTAAACGTTTTAGCAAAGTATTTTTACCAATTTTCCACGCTTTTCATATTTATTTCATTTACAATACAGTAAGTGGTCCATTCATTTTGTTGAGAATGCACAATAATAATTAGTTGGGTAATGGTAGCTGATCACGCAAGACGAATTAAAAGGAGAGATTGTATACAAGGGATGAAATGGGAATCTAACATGTGCGTTTTATTTGACACAAATAATGAAGGAGGATGAAAGTATCGTCATCTTTTGATGTGTTTCAATAGAGAATAACTACTGTTTAGTTTCTGGTTTACCTTCTGCGTATTTGTATTTTTTTTTTATAAATTATCATCATAAATTATCGTCGTAAAGGCTGACTTTTCTCTTAATTATTATTTAATTTTACTTTAAGATGACTTTGGCAGACTATAAGCCATAATTTTATTGATCCTAACTCTATTTTTTTTTGACGACAAGAAGCGCAGTGGGCGAAAGCACGCTTGGGACGCGGAGGTTGCGGGTTCGATCCCCGCCACGGGACAAATGTTTGTATGAACTACAAACATTTGTCAGGATATTTATTATTATTTTCTTAAGACTCTAACGAACATACATTTTAATTTGGTGTAAAGAAAAAGCTCTATCTTTAACAGCATTATTTAATTTAATTAAAGTTAATAGTTGTCACGTCCGACTGCGTGTCTTATCTAGCCGAAAGTGATTATGGTGACCCCATAACACGTTCTGTTTGTTTGTCCAACGGCACGGTTAGCGACTGACTGTGCATTATTTTACACTTTCTATAGATAAGGGACGTAGGTTCGTAATAGTTCGTATGAGCTAGTGGCCAACTATGGGAACGGAGATTTGGGTGAATTTTTAGTCCCCCATTATTTTTAACCGACTTAAAAAAAGAGGAGTTCTATGTTCCACTGTGGTGTATTTTTTTATGTATGTATGTTCACCGATTATCCGTCAATGGTTGACTGTTTTTTTTTGTTTGGTAAAGTAGGTACTCTTAAAATTTGACAGGCATTAGAATCACCTAGCATGTAAGACGAAACTGAAGTGATCCTTGAGGTCCTGCCTTAATAAACGTTTTTTCTTTCTTTCATTCTTGAGGATCTAATGTATAACTATGAAAGTACCTCCACAACACAGCTCTATATCTAGGTCCTAGGCATCAAATAAACCCATTATAAAGCCGCTTTGAAATCCCTCATAGAATTTGGGTTAAAAAGTGCGCGACTGCGGAGATGGTATCTGGCCGTAAATAAGGGCCGCGGTGACAAGTGCCCCCATTACCGACCGACAGACCGAAAAAACGCAGAAAGAAGTAGGGTTAGCAGCAGAATCTAGTCTTGCTAAAATACAGAGGATTTTAACGTTAAATCATTATTTCCTGAGCTTCGGAAGGCACATTAAATTGTTAGTCCCGGCTTTTAGGTCGTTAAGCCATGTAGGGGCCTTCAGGCGGCTTAAAATTTTCAGAGCTAGTTACTATACGAATTTACTTTTACTGAAAGAAAGAAAGAAAGAAAAATCATTTTTTCTGGTAGTGCATCAAATTAGGAATTCAGTTTCGTCTTACATGCTAGGTGATTCTAATGCCTGTTCCAACGCGACTCCCTACACCAAGATAAGAATTAGGCAAGAACCTGGTGGTGTGGGCCTAGCTTTTTTTAAAAGCTAAGCATCTACTCCTCTTTCTCAAAGGGTTAGGCAGAGGCCTATCGTAAGAGACCAGAAAAATCATCAAAAACCACAAATAAAATGGTTTTTGATACACCGCCAATTTTGTCGTATCAATATAAGTTGAAACAAGAGGTCTTCGCTAGTATTGTTTTGCGATCGGTACCGGCAAGGTGCATCGAAAAGATAGGATATGTAAATAACTAAAGTTGTCAACAGCCGCTGCCCACCCCCTACACTACGTTTTACTAACTACTTTTACTATTAACTATGGTGGCAAGAAACAGTTAATTTCAAAACCTATATAAAACAAGCATGAAAGTTATTTGTAGTGGTTTTTTGGTGAACTTGAGTCGTTTTTTGACAATATAAAAAAAAAACTGAATGTTCCGTCGTGAAACCTATCATAAGCTTTTTTTAATACCTCTGTAATAGTTTTATTTTGTATAGTTTAGGAGGAGTAGCGAAGTTGCACTTGGCAGTAGAATCACCTAGTTTTAAGAACGTGACATGTCAAAGTGGTCTATAAACGATCGTACTGAATAAATACATTTAGATTTAGATTTTGATTTTGGTGGCCACTAAGCTCTGTTTTCGCTACTCTTCCTAACCTATACAAAATAAAACTATTAGGTTCAGACCTCAACAAAAGATTTAAGAAAATGTTTACCGCGTCTTGGGGATATTTGTGCTATTTTGTTCTGTGACACCGTGGGATTGGTGCCGCGGCTCGAGTCTCACATGGCTCCTGAAGTCCTAAGGGACATCATCACGTCACTTGTATCCTGTCTCCGAAGTCAAGTAGACAGCTTACTGGTAAATGAGTATTCTAAATGTAGAGCCATGTTGGGCAAGTGGTTTAGTACTTCGACTTTCGATCCGAAGGTCGTGGGTTCGAATCCGGCCGTGCATTAATTTTTTTTTTGAAAAATATATATGCGCATTAACACAAGCTTTAGTAGGTGAAGGAAACACCGTGAGGAAACTAGTAAGGTTTCTAATAGCGTCGATGGGCTTGCTACCTGTCACGTATAGAATAACCTTCAGCAAAATGGGGGCATGTACCAAATATTGTATTCGGACTTACCTCTGACTACCTCCTCGGACATATAAAAATGCACAAAAAGGATTTGAGAAGGATATCTACCGCTCCCTGGGAATACAGTCGTGTTGATATTTCAAATGAAATGAAAAAAATGAAATATGACTGTATCCCGGGAGCGGTAGACATTTCTTTCAGATCATTAGGCAATTTTTAGATCTTTTCGAAGATGTCTAAGGGGGTAGTCAGAGGTATGTCCAAATACATACATATTTGGTACATGCCCACTTTTTGCAGAAGTTAACTTTCCATACGTGACAGGTTGCAAGCCCATCGACGCTATAAAATTTCAATTCCATCTTATTCCTTTTCTCCTGACACCACAAAGAGTATAAACACAAACCTGACGCGAAATATACAATCCGACAGCGTCACAACTCCATCAAATCTTATTAATCTCATTCCAGCATTTCAAGGAATAAGATAATTAAACCGAAACTGATTCAGCCGGCGGTAGGTGCAGGGAAGTACTAATTAAAACACCATACATCAGCGTCAGTGGACGGGATTGAACCCGCTACCTCTATTACTGAAACTGTCACTAAGGAATCTCGCATCAATGTCGAATGATTTTAGATTATTTAGAGATAATTATTGAATGTATGTCATAAAAAAATAGGTAATGGATTTAAATTAATTACCTTGAAAGTATTATCTTTTTCCTTCTGCATTGTTTTCTATTTTAATATTTAAATTTTAACATAAACAAAAATCCAATAAACAAGTTTTTATCCATTTAGATAGTTAAATTGTCGATCCCGGCTTTTAAAATCGTTAAGCTATGACGGAGGCATTTAAGCGGCCCAAAAACTCCGTCACCAGAGTTAGCCGCTTGCTCATACGAAGGAACGGAGAATTTAGATACCAAGATAATTGTTATGTAAACATAAAATGGAGTTTAAAAGAGTTATGTAAACATAAAATGAAGTATAAAAGAGAGATGTAGAATTTCTCGAACGAAACTCACTCTATATCCTACTCGATCGGATCTGTAGCCGATGGTTCCCCCTCGCTCCCTATTCGCAGTCACTCATCCCGAATGGTTCATAAATTCCCTGTCATCGCCGCGTTTACACTATTTCTGGAGATGGGACTTTTTACCGGCTTTTTTTTATTTTTTGAAACTGTGAATAAATCTATCCGTAAATGCGGAGTAATGTTTTGTTTGTGTTCTGATTTCGTGTTTTAGGAGAGCGGTTGATTTTTTGGCAAGATTATTTAGGAGTGATGCATTGAGGAAACTGATTTTAGTGTGTTTAGTTTATGATAATGATAATTTAAGGTGTCTGTATGCGTCAAACTAGCTCCGCCGCCTATTTTATTTTATTATTACGTTGAACAAAGGAATTAAAAAAAAATGAATGATCCATTTGTGAAAACCTATCATAAGCTTTTTTTAATACCTCTGTAATAGTTTTATTTTGTATTGTTTTGGAGTCCATTTAATTATCGGGCCTACGAATAAAAAGTACCTACTCCTGCCAACACAGCAAAACATTTTATACTATCTAAGTAATAGTAAAATAAGAATACAGTTACTGAAAAACAGCCTTGTTAGTTCATTAAATTTTACAAGCATTTTGGGTTTAGGTACATTCACTTTTAAATCCTGCCATAACTCACCAACAAATTACCTAAGGGACACCCGAAGCACTAACCTCTAGGGATTTATCCCCCGGATAAGTCGCTGGATATGTCCCTGGATAATTCTCAGTATATAATAGTCTTGTCGAGGTACCGACCTACATGATGCACTTGCTCTGGAGGACACGTTAAATTATCGGTCCCAGCTTTTAAAGTCGTTAAGCCATGGCGGAGGCCTTTAGGCGGCTTGAAAACTCTATCACCGGAGTAAGTCACTTGCTCATACGAACGAACGAACTTGCTCTGTCTCGTTTTGTCTCGTCTCGCCTCGTCTGCTCTCCGATACCAGTCGGTTTTTTGTGCACGAGTCAAAGGATCTCGCTTATCCTGACAAGGCGACAAAAGTGCATCACTGTACTCATAATCGCTTATTCAGTTTACCACAAGCTTTCTTACTCTTGTAACGCTTCTACCGTTACAGCACTCCTCCCTTGGTGAGACCAGCGGGCCTAGCATGAGCAACACGACAAACCTCGTCGTCGACGAAATTTTCTCTCGAATGTTAAGCTTAATGGTGAGTGAGAGCACTCGCCGGAGTGTGTGTGTGTACTGTCGCCATGTGAGCTACGTCGTCTATGCTGGCTTACAGGGGATTAGAGATGTCGATGCCGAGCAGATGATTACTCTGATATTGTATCTAATGGCTGGGATTGGAAGCGGCCTTGTCGTTGCACGGTCTCATTTATTGTTAGCAGAAGAATATTCAACAAGAATTACTGAGTTTTGACTGGCTCTGACCTGCGTTATATGCGTACCTATGGATGAAGGAGTGAAATGGTTTGTGGATTGAGAAAGTTCTTGTTATTTAAAGATAGTTTAGTTTTATTTATCTTAAAAAGAGTTTTAGGTTATCTTGTGATGACCTATTGTAGAAAGTAGGTAAGTACGTACGTATGAGCAGTGGCCAACCTATTAATTTGGTAGAAAGGTAAAAATAGTTTTATGTGCATGCCTTTGGTTATATTTCAAGACACGATAGACCAAAAAAGATAGATGGATTGAATGAGCGACGAGATGAGGGCTGATTGGAAATGAAAAAGAAATACATGTTGTGCCAACTCCTCTTTAGTAGGACCATGGGAAGATGATAATAAATGACTCATTGAATATAATTATTAAAAAGTTAGATTGAGACATTCTTACAAACCAAGAAAAATATCTTGAACGACGTCACTTAAAAATACATTTCACCATACAGTCTCTTTTGTTTTATTTTTATACTTTAATCAAAGACATTCACTAAAGCCGGCGTTCCGACAACTGTCGCATGCGATTATCCCGCGCAATCGCGTGACGCGCACGTGCGCCGGAAGCCATGTGGCGGTGGCGCCACCGGCGACTTCCGGATTCAAAGTTCAAATATGGCAGTTCAAAAAGATATAAAAATCCATTAGGCTATAATAAAATTAGGTGATAGGTAGTTAAATTTGATTTTGTTTTAATGGAACAAATTTAATTTGAGTAGGTTGTCCCTTTTAGACCCTTTTAGAGTTGGTTGTCGCGGAGGCATTTGATTATAAGTTTGCTTTATTCTATCTTACAGTTAATCACTTTAGAAAAAATCACAACGTGAGACGAGTTGGTTATGCATCTACCAGATTATTATGAACAACAAACCCAATGCTAACCTAATAAAAAATACCTTTTTCTTATATAAACTCGTTTCATAGATTATACACAAAACATTAACTTAATAATTTATTTTCTTGTATAATGAAATCTGTCTAGTATCAGTTTAAGAATAGTAATCCTAACTCAAATTTGAATAAGCTACCTAGGCATAGACATTTTATAGGCTCAGCCTAAGAAACATTTAGGTAGTACGATTCATCTACTTACCTCCAAAACCAACGAATAGTTCTGTTGTTAACATATTGTAATTTAAGTAACATCGTAAACCATCCTCCCACAACCGACACACGTAACACCTAGTCACAGATAAGAGAGGTAAACCTCAGCTTATCTACGTGTTACATTTAACGGCTGGTTAAACGGTGTAGCTGATAACCACCCGATTTATGTGCTGGTTATTGATAATGGATTGTTCTAGATAAGTTGACTAAACTGAGCTGTCATTTAACAGTGAGACAAATTATTTTAGGGTATTTTTTAATCTTTAAATAGCTAAAAGAGTTTTTAACTCCTAGGACCTAGGTACTGCTAGTTGCTACATCATTACTTTTTCATGGAATTTACTAAAGTTAAGTCGAATTAAATATTCCCCAATTCTTCTAGCTATGCAAAATAATCAACTGCAATATTCTACAGTTCTAGCTTGTAACTAAAAAAAAATTCCTCAATGAAAAAAAGAAGATTCTAATAGTCATATCAAAATGATCAGAAAATTATGAATAAAACTTGAAAATCTCAACTCAATTCATATAGCGCGCCGCGGCCCGCGACCGGCTAATGACGCAAAAACCGCAGCGACAAAACAAAGAAACGCCATTATCTCCATCTTTATAATAATTACATCGGACAAGCGACGTCTCAATCGGAACGGACGCATCTGAACGAATCCAATTACAGACCGAAATATCTTCGCGATCTTGAAAAATAACTGTTGAAAAACAGTGCCTCGCTACCCTAACTGGCCAGTAACTACGAGACTCGACCTTAAATATACGCTGTAGAGCTGATAGTTGTATGGGTTGTGAAAATGCTTATGGCGCGCGTCCCGAGTTAACCCCTTGTGGGCGGGGCGTCCCCTCCAGTCGTCAGGATGGACCAGTCGATGCTCAGCGGTGGGGGATGACAGATGTCCGTCCACACGCATCGTTCATACAACACGATAGCGAATTCAATCCTACATAAATAATAAAAGTCATCGCGTCTGTTCTGCATTGCGATGTTTTATAAATCGCAACCGACTGGACAGATCCAAACATCGGATTAAACAGTGTTCATAGCTGGGCATTAACTCGTTAATCCGTTAATCGTTAATTAACGAAGTTAACATTTTGATTAACGGATTAACTTTTAAGTTAACTTTCAAAAATGTTAACGGACACGTTAACTTCCGTTAATATGCGAGAAGTTCGTTAATCGTTAATCCAATGCCTAATAATTACCGCACGGCACCGACAAGTGCCGGGCGG
This sequence comes from Xanthorhoe designata, assembly GCA_963582015.1. Taxonomy (NCBI): domain Eukaryota; kingdom Metazoa; phylum Arthropoda; class Insecta; order Lepidoptera; family Geometridae; genus Xanthorhoe; species Xanthorhoe designata. Next base: position 9,529,721 of record OY757051.1, read on the forward strand.
CGCGTGGCAGCGAGTGAAGAGAGAGAAAGAAAACTGCTAGAGACCAGACAGATGAAGCTAAAAATTGTATTCAACTATTTTCTAAACAGGGCATTAGCCTTGACCCGCCGACGTGCCTGGCGCAGCCTTATCGTTTTCGAATTTTTTTATTATTGTTAGTCTGTAGGTACTTGTTTTTTCATCTATTTCCTTCCGGTTTTCCTGGCTGCTTTGATTGGTGAAGAATGTAGAGATGCTAATTTGATTGATAGTTTCAATTCAAAGTCAAACCGACATTTTCTTTCTATAAATTATATATTTAATTTAACTACAATCCCGATAAAGAGAGGCGTGCGACATGGATATTATACTCTTTCACCTAAGTTGTTTACATAGCAGTCTTAGAGGACATTTTAAATTATTAAATTGGGAGAAAAGAGGGTAGGTATTAATACCAACGGAATCTTCTTCGTTTTGCCTGACGACTGATATCTTACTGATAGTTTCGTCTTCGGCGTCAAGGGCTTCGTGTCCGAGTGGTAAGGCAGTCCGGCTTAAGGGTGGTCGCTTGTATCTCGCGGGTTCGAATCCCGTCGAAACCATAAAACTTTTAGTAAGATTTTTCATTTGTAATTTTCTTTCTATCAAAATTAGTTTGTTTTCCGAAATTAGTGTGCCAGTTGGTAGAGAAAAATATTATTTTTTCACGAAATATTTCTAACACTTAACGCAACGATATAAAGATGCAATTTTACACATATTAACGGATTAACGATTAACGTTAACTTGCGTTAATTCTTCCGAAAAGTAACGCTTTAACATTTAACGAAGCTAACTTTTTTTGTAACGGATTAACGATTAACGAAGTTAACCATTTGATTAACGGTGCCCAGCTATGACAGTGTTAATAACCCTCGAATGCTGTATGTCATTGAGATCTTAGACTCCGGTCTGAGAGACCGACTGTAAATCTATTTGTGAGAATTTAACAAATGGTTTTCGGACTATGTGAATATATCGCGGAATAATGTGCGCAATTCCAAACAAATGAAAGAAAAAAATACTGTTCCTACGCAAATCGTTTTGTTGAAGATTTAAGATTAATTTTTGCACCTGTGAATTTGTTGAGTTTTGTTATATACAAATATTTTCTTCAAATTGAACGAAGAAAATTCAAAAAACGCAACGTAGTAGTTAAATGAATCGATAGTCGTCGTGTTGTCCTCGACAAAAAATACTTGGAGTCCATTAACTCTTAATTAACTGCGTTCCTTCCCATTTAAATTTAGTTACAAAAATGCTGGATTCGAAGTTTTACTTATAAATATTCATATATGGGACTTCGGTTCGGACATGGACCTTATCTCGACATCTTTAACTTTGTTGTAAATACTTGCGTTTTAATTGTGCATTTATACGGTACAGTGTAGTCAGATGATATTTAAGGCGATAAGGCGACCTTTTGGTTATTTATTAATGAATACCCAAACGGATGCCGGAGAAGCCCAAATATTTGCACAAGACTCGTAAAGTTAGTAAAATATGGTGGTTGTAGGTAATCCCGAGGGGTTGGTTGCGCATCGGATTTCCGCCGGAAGAAGGCGGGACTTGGCGGCCATTTTGCGTCGGTACGATGCGCGCGCATTCCCAGGTTAAATAATAAAGAACCTTAAAAATGGGAGAGCTTTTCGGGAAGACATTTTATGATATTGCGTTTTTCGGGATAAATATTGTAAGGGTACGTCAAACTTGGTATGAATTATGCGAACAATTTTTAATTTGTAGTCCGTATTTTTTTGGTCTGAAATATAAACACATAAAATAAATAGGAAGGTATTTTAAACATGAAAACTTTTTGTGTGTTGCTCGCAGCGATTTGGATTAAGCTTATTCGACTGGAATATTAAATTAGTTGCATTGTACAAGATTCGTTTGTTATTTTGCTAGTAAGATCTTCATTTTGGAAGTTAGTACGAACAGATTCTAATGGAAAGATTAAGATTGAAATTATTTGCTTCTAAAATATTGGAAGTCATCCTATAGGTATATCTTATTAAAAAAACTCAAAATGATTTCTTTAAGCACTTTGTATTGTACTCGTAGATCCTCAGATCCAATTTTAGCATCCTATAAATTGGTAAAAGTATTTCTTTATTTAGCGTTCCTACCAGGATCCCATGAAACCGGCAGGAGTGCGCGTAAATCATGCAGCGTCGCGCCATCCATCACGCAGTGTCGCCCCATCAATCGCGAGCACCGAAATAGGACGGAGATTGCCGAACTGGGAAATATTCTCACCTACAGACGAGAGTGGAATCTAGAGAGAGCTGATAGGAGAATATGTTGATTAGATATAAATGAATTTATATATAATATATTTATATAATATGTATTTGGACATATCTCTGACTACCCCTTTAGACATCTTCAAAAGGATCTAAAATGCATTAAGATCTGAAAGAAATGTCTACTGATCCCTGGGATAGGTACAGTCGTGATCATATTTCATTTTTATTTCATTTCATATAAATTAAATGTATAGAATAAGTTGTAGCTTGATAGCAAGTTCCTTATAACTCCTTTTTACCTATGCTTATTTAGACGATGCTTTAGAAGGTTTTTGCTGGTAGGTATCTGAATGAATGTCATTGCAATTTTAAAGATTGGCTTTCGGCTAGGATTGCAGAATAAATGAGATTTCTGCATAAAGTGCAGATATTTTGATTACTCAACTTCTGGAGTTTAAGAAGACAAAAAGAGGATATTTCGGTCCTGTTTTTGATGCAGATTGCTGACTCTGAGAATATTGTGACATAAAGCGAGATTAGAATTGAGATATTACACATTACTTAAATAAACAGTTATAGATTATTAAAAAGTGTGTAAGTTAATAGGTATGCCTAAAACAACAGTGAAGACATTCTCGTTGGTTCAAATGTCGTAAAAGAAAACAAAGAGAACAAAAATAAGACGGAAATTGCCGAACTGGAAATACCTACACTGGATTCTAGCTGGATTATGGTGATAAAATAATATTAACCTGAGATATGTTGCAGATGAATTGCTATCACCTATAATAGGTAATAATAATAATAGTCTTTTATTTCCAAATCTCTTACTGGTTTACATTTTACCTAAAGATTAAATTTATGTGTTAGTATCTTAAAGCTAGTTTCTATCCTATTGTTAGTAAGTATTTATTGTGAGAGATGGATCCCTATGTGGGTCAAGGATAGATAGATAGATAAACATTTATTCAGCACACACACACATACAATAGAAAAAAACAATAACAGAGAAGGACACAAGACAGGTATTAAAGGTGGGTAGGTACAGATAGAAAAACAAGTAAACCAACATTTTTAGAGGACGGTAGGTAGGTACCTTGCTACACTAAAAATGAAAACAGAGATTAACGCAGTGTGGCTGAAAAGGTCCAATCTCAGCGTAATCCTACTTCCAAACCAAGGCCTCCTCCATCATCTGCCAAGACTCTTCATCAACTCCATACACTAACACCTATGATTTAATATAATTTTCGTCGAACAGGTCTTCAGGTGAATATAGAGATTTAGACAAAGAAACTGTAGATAAAGAAAATGATATACGAAACTGTAGGACCTGTAGTTCTTTGATACGGAATTACGGATTCGAGTTTTAGAAGAAAATGGAAGACAGGGAAAAAACAAGAAAAGGTCAGCAGAAACGAATGTGATAAACAGGTCTGTAGTATTTACTGCTGAGTAAGATTGTTTAAAAAATTACCCAACGGCAAACCTAAGTGGCTCAAAAACGTTAATTGACGGAGTCTTTGTCTCAAGCCTTGACTTGCCGACAATGGAAATTTGCAAAAACCCATCTAAACACCAAGAATTTAAGGTGTTTTTTCTTGTTTCTTTTATCTCTTCTTATTTCTTATTTAAATAACGGCTACTTATAGAATTAGCACTTCTGCTATCTCAAGTATAGCAAGTCTAGGTTTTAGGAATACCTACCTAAAACCTAGACTTGCTATATTCAATATACCTATAGATAGGTAACAGTTAGTGTGTGTCTTTCGTATAAGCTGTTCGGAAGCGACAAAGAGGCGATATAAATATAAATTAAGTACCTATGGGGATTATTAAGAATGGCTTTTCCTGAAATACGCATAAATTGGACTATAATTCTTTGTGCGATTTTCTAGTCATAGATAGAAAAAGGAAATTGATATTAGAACATTCTTACCTATTGCTGAGTAGGTAAAGTACCTAGGTAGGTATAGGTACATAGTCAGTTAGCAAAAGTGATCGGTCTATCCTAAATTTAGTAGGAGAAAGGAGAACCTTAGTTGTAGTTTTACATAAAGATTTGTTTTACTGTACTGTCGCGATAGTCTAAAGCCTGTTTACGTTTTTTGCTTTCATTTACTTGGAAACTACACCCTACCTAATTATAAAATTAAACTTATTTTATGTAAGTACCTAAACGTCTTTATTTCTATAAGAGTCAAGGCACCAATTTTGTGGAGTAATTAAATCAATTACAAACTTGTTTTTTTAATTATAAGAAAAACCTCATTTCCCAACACTTAATTAGGGTGTGGGTGACAAGACGGCCTAAAAAAGTCTTCATTAATAGAACTTAACTTGTACGGGCTACCGAATTAACGAGCAATCATGTAATTACGTACACCTCGATACCTACGGGATTCAGGCGGGGCGAGAGTAGATCAATACTCTAGTGGTTTACCCGTCTCGCTCCCGCAAGCACGTAGGCTGTGGTCTGGAAAGAGAGGGGTGGAGCTAGGGGAGGCGGCGGCCGAGGGGCGTGGCAGGCGAGCCGGCGCGCGGCGGGCTCGGCTCAGTCGGCCAGCAGCGCGGGCCGCGCGCGTACGCTCGGACCATGCCTGCATCGCCCGCGTAGCACCATGCTTGTCCCCCCGGAGATGATGGCGGCCCAATCCAAGCTCGTCTACCAAATGAACAAGTACTACAACGAGCGCGTCGCCAACAGGAAGGCGCAGATCGCGAAGACCATCCACGAGGTCTGCAGGATCGTGCAGGATGTCCTCAAGGAGGTGGAGCTCCAGGAGCCCAGGTTCATCTCCTCGCTCACGGACTACAACGGCCGCTTCGACGGCCTGGAGGTCGTCTCCCCGCACGAGTTCGAGATCGTCATCTATCTGAACCAGATGGGTGTTCTCAACTTTGTGGACGACGGTTCTCTGCCAGGATGTGCCGTTTTGAAGCTGTCCGACGGCAGGAAGCGCTCCATGTCCCTCTGGGTGGAGTTTATCACCGCCTCGGGATACCTATCGGCTAGGAAGATACGCTCGCGATTCCAGACGCTGGTCGCTCAAGCGTGCGACAAATGCTCGTACAGGGACTGCGTGAAAATGATCGCGGAGACCACAGAGGTGAAGCTGCGGATACGAGAGCGGTACATCGTGCAGATCACGCCGGCGTTCAAGTGCGCCGGGCTGTGGCCGCGCTCCGCCGCTCACTGGCCGCTGCCCGCCATCCCCTGGCCACACCCCAACATCGTCGCCGAAGTCAAAACTGAGGGCTTCGATCTCCTATCAAAAGAATGCCTCGCTCTACAAGGAAAAAATTCCGCCATGGAAGGAGACGCCTGGGTCTTATCGTTCTTGGAAGCCGAGAATCGCTTGCTGCAAGGCGGTTGCCGACGGAAATGTCTCAGTCTGTTGAAGACGATTCGGGACAGACACCTAGACCTGCCGGGGAATCCTGTCACTTGCTACCACATGAAGACGCTTCTCCTGTACGAGTGCGAGAAGCATCCGCGAGAGCACGAGTGGGACGAGGCCGCTATCGGCGACAGGATCAATGGGATATTCCTGCAGCTGATATCGTCGCTACAGTGCCGCCGGTGCCCGCACTATTTCCTCCCCCACGTGGACCTCTTCAAGGGCAAGTCCCCCACGGCTCTCGAGAACGCCGCCAAGCAGGTCTGGCGTCTCACCAGAGAGATGCTGACCAACTCCAGAGCGTTCGAGAAGCTGTGAAGTGAAAGACTAAGTGCAGTGACACCGCTCTGAGCGGCTTATGTAATCCTTGAGTCATTTTCTCTAGTTTTAGGACTTTAGGCCATGCATTTCTGTGTTTATGGATGTTCCGAACGTTGCCGGTGATGCCTAATTGTTGAGCAATGTCTCACTTCCAAGTGGATCGGACAGACTGTAAGTAGAAGTGATACTACTAATCGACTAGGGCACTTATATAACTTTATTTGTGATATATACCTACTGTAAATAGCTTTGTACAATTTAGTGATAAATTTAATTTAAAATCACCATGTATTTATTTGACTGAACTCTTATAAAGTAGGCGTAATGTGTAGTTAAAATAAATAATTTGAAATTGAATATGCTTTGATTTGTCTAACACCTACAGAGAGCTTGCTAACAAATTCGCTCGTTGCAACATTTAGGCCTAAGTTGCCAGACCGGACCGGCAAGACTTGTTCGCCATAAATTTGCGAGCGACCAACACGAATTTTGATAAAAAGCAATTTACTAAGGAAACAAACAGAAATCGATGCAGTTCTGAATGGGACATGTCAATAAAATGCCGAGTCCTGCGTCATATTTATTCATGTTCCATTTAGATGCAAACATTCGTAAGCGGTACCATATTGATTTTTATTGAATTTGCATTGCACTTAACTTTTATGTTACCGAATTAAATATTTATCCAAAGAAAAACATTGATGCTAATTAAACATGAGAAGAGTTTTGTAATCTTACTAGGTAGTACCTACCTATAGTGATCGACAAATTTAATTTCAACAAGCAAAACCTGTTTAAAACAATATCAAGTCTTGTCTTTAGAAAGAAAGAAAGAACGAAAGAAAAATCTTTATTTTGTCATTATTACATACTAATAATATTTACATAACTTCTAGGTACTTTATCAAGTACTTAAGTAGCAATATAATAAAATAATAAGTATTAAGAACGTACTAAGCATCCTTAATATGCATGCTTTAATACAATATCTTGAAGAACAAATTAGGTATTCTAGGACTAAAACTTTAAGTTTCTTTTAAAATGTGGAATTCTTATAAGAGCAAATGTGGAATGAGAAGAAAATGGCCGCTTTGCAATTCTGTTTTTGAATAAGACATTCTAAATTTGAAATTGTATACTAAAGTGACCATAACAATTCATATCGATATGGTAATAATACCTAACCAAATTTTTTGAAGAATGCTATGATTCTAAATTTGAAATAAGAATATATTTTTTTAAATCAGAAAATATATAACCGTGTTTTATATCATACCACAGATAATAATAAAACATACTGACATTTTAAATTAGAAATATTCAGTTGTAGCCATACTTAAATTATGAATCGCATAAAGTTTTAACAACGACCTTGTCTTATATGAGTAGGTACTAGTAGCGCCCCGCGGTCTTACGCACGGTGAACATATACCGGGATCAAAAGTAGCCTATGTGTTAATCCAGGATATAAGCAATCCTGGTACAATATTTCATTCAAATCCGTCTAGCTGTTTGAGCGTGAAGGAGTAACAAACATTCACACTTACATACTTTCACACACACAAACTTTCATAATTATGTGTGATGTGTAATTAATGTCATAATCATTGATTGTTTGTGATTCATACATACATACAGCCTAATCATGTGTATCCATCTTCCTAAAGTGTTCATAACACACATAAAGTTTTCACAACTGATCTAGTCCCGGCACAGAATGTTCCGGAAGACTAAAAAAACTATTAAAGGCTAATTTCCCAAAAACAATAAGTCACATAAAAACAATCCTCTGCATTAATACAAGACAATATATAAAATGGTGTCCGATAATATTGATCGTAAAACCTTTGTCCCGGGATCGCGGGTGTCCTACCTACGTGCCGTATCGGGTTTCAACGTACCACTGAACGGATACTAGCTAGTGCCTGTGACTTTCTTTTGAATCTACTTTAGAACTGAGCGTAAAATGTTATTTATTATTTATAAAAATGAAATAATACATTATAAATACAGATTGTAAGGTGAGCCTAAAAAGAGTTTTCTTCCAATGTTAGATGTTGTCTCTGTTAATAAAATTAAAACTATACTTTTATTCTAATTTTGACCGCTCAGAATTTCGCTTTACTTCAACAACCTAACAAGAACGTCTTATGCAAGCTGCAAAACTGCACTCAAATTGGTACACTTGTTTATGAACTACGGTGCCACAGACATACACACACATAGCACACAGCCACACATAGCGGTCAAACTTATAACACTCCTCTTTTTGGGGTCTGGGGTTAAAAAGACAAGAAGTTTACCCAAATTGCATTGAGTAGGAATATTAAGAATTAGATTTCAGTGACAAACACAATGATGAATCATGACAAAAAATACAGCTGAGCTTTTTTTCAGTGATTCACTTTAAAAATATGTTGTTTGATAATATAACTTTAAGAAATATCTATTCGTTGAAAGCTCAACATCTGTAGATTTTTGGCAAAAAATAGAGTTAAATTTGACTCTGAAGGAAAATAAAAATTGTTCTCTTTTTTGCACTAGAGCTAAAATTAAGCCTAATGAAGAAAACACGAATAAAACAAACACACAGAATAAATATTCTATAGATTTAGGAGTCCGTGGGCAGACGGTATCTGCTGTTCGTCGAATTAATTTATACACAGATATCGAATGGCCAAGTTATTCGTTGGATATCGAGTTTGTTTAAACATATTTTAAGTTTTGTTGTAGAACAAGGCGTTCGAGATAACGATAATATTGATAATTCAGTGACTCAAAACGCGGAATATTTGAATAAATTAAATATATACGATACGCTAAATCATTAGATTATATTTCATGATCGGTATCGGGAAATTATATTATACTAAATACCTTGAAAATATATTCACTTACAATAAGGGGCTTATATGCGTCAAACTAGATGCCACCTATTTTATCTTATGATTACGTTAAAAAAGAAATTAAAAAAAAATATTGTTCAGTTTTTGAAACCTATCATAAGCTTGTTTAATACCTCTGTTATAGTTTTATTTTGTATAGTTTATGAGGAGAAGCGAAAACAGAGTTTGGTGGCCATTAAGTGCAACTTCGGCCAGTATTCGGGCGTAGGTGACCTAATGATCATGAGGAATAAGTAAAATGACTTTGGAGTAGAATGAACGAACAATCCATTTTAGATTTTTTGCACAAAATATGCAAACGATTTCCGTTCCATATATGTCTTTAGCCTCCTCATTTAGCGAATATACCTACTCGTACTTAAAACAAACACAAAAGGACATTGCGTTGTAAATTGAATTAATATTGCAATAAAATGGAGGAGTGAAACGAGTTTAGTTTGTTCATCTGAGTAAACGATCGCCCACGTATATTCTTTGTGTCTAGGTAAATTACGTATTATTGTATTTATTTACAATGTATTTTAACAGTTTTGTTTAACTGTGGTTAAAAGTAGTAAGGTCTACAATTTTTTACAATGTTCTGTAGTTAAACTGTGGTTAAACGTAGTTAGTTTAAATGAAATGAATTATTATCACGATTGTATTTCCAAGGTGAGATATACTTACATATTATTTTAGATCATTAGGTAGGCATTTTTAGATTTTAACTAACCTAACCCTTTGAAGATAGAAAAAACCAAAAACAATTATGAACTATAAATTGTGCTACCTTAGCCAAAGGCTTTACAATTTATTTTGGTATGTTAGTGGTTATAGCTAGGGCTCTCTGGTGACGGAGTTTCTAGGCCGCCTAAAAGCCTAACCACTAAATCCGGGACGGACAATTTAACGTGCCCTCCAAAGCACAGAAGCGCTCAGCTGTTAACGACTCCACAAAGTGCAAGTTTGAGGCCCAGTGCGAAGTATATAAATATATTGATGAGGTCGAATCAAAATTTAAAACTGTACTTTCAAAAATCCACAGCCTAGCCTAGAGCACCAACAAACCATAAACCAAAATCAACAAACATTTTTTAATCCATAAACAGATAACATGGCATAATACCATGGTCGAACCATCAATTACAATATTCCATGGGCGGTTTTCAATAAGCCTGCAAGGAGTCGAAAGGGGGCGGTGTTGTGGGCCGAAAGGGGCGGAAAGACGTCAAAATATATAAAAATGATGATGATAGAGGAGAATGATATATTTGATAAAGTAAAGTGTTGGGGCTCAGTACTGGGTGAAAAATTTGGGTTGTTGTTTAATTATCACAGAGTTAGTTATTCACGGAAACAAGTATGTGTAAATTCACAGTTCTTATCGAAAAGAAGATACTCAAGGTGTGAAAGTATAATAAGCCTTTAGGCGACCTAAAAAACTCCGTCACCAGAGATGGCCACTTGCATATGAACGAACGAACGAAGTATAATACATTCTTTTCGATAAAAAAAAATGAAACATGATAATATTATCTTGACTAAGGGTCGCTATCGCTCGCTAGATTCTAAGGATCTTAAGATTCTTAGATATATAAAAATACATATTTAACAACAACGTTTCCTGGAGTTAGCATTTCATAATGTACTCATCTACAGGTTGCAAGACCAACGCCGCTATTAGATAGCCAACTGGTTTACTCAAGTTGTTTTTCTTTAACTTTTAGAGCTTGTGTTAGTGCTAAGTTTTTTTTTAAGGGTAAACCATTGATGCACTGCCAAGACCCACGACCTTCAGATCGATAATAGTTATAATATTAGTTCTCAGACATTTAAGATAAGAACAAGACGAACGAAGAAAGTGTATATGATTTCAAATCCCGTTTTTAAAAAACAGACATCTCAAAATATCAACAAACAGACTCAAGTTTAAAATTAGGGTTAACTGCACGTTATGCTACCAACTACGCTATAAATCTTGACTAATCGATCTCTTCGCGTCCATGCACTCCTGGTATCTCCGATGGGCCATCAATAGGCCATCATGCGGCGAAGTGGCTCCTCAATCACACGCCGTTTATAGCTTTCTAATTAGTTGATAGCTGTACGGTAGTAAATGTCGAGGAGCGATTAAGAGGAGTTAGATTGCGCTTAGCATCTACCCACAGCTTAGTTAGCTAATTACTTATAGGCTTTTAGGTACTTACATTAATTAATCCTAACTTATTAAGGAGACCCTTATAATTTTTTTTCGCCAATTCTTAAGCAGCCAGCCCCTTGCCTGCACTAGGGAGCAGATCGAAAAACGTCATGTCTCGTGACAAGAGGGAGGGCATGTTAAATTGTCGGTCCCGGCTTTTAAAGTCGTTAAGCCATGGCTTAACGACTTAGCTCATGACATGACAAATGCCTTAAAACGCGGCCTAAAAACTCCGTAATCACATCAGAGTTGGCCACTACGAACGAAGGAATGAACCAGTGCATGCATTACCGAAATAAGGTACTTTACTACAGAGTATACGTTTTTTACCTCCTGTCAAACTGTCACATACAAATACCTTGATTTCCTTTTGAAGGCTTTCAAGGAATGTAAAGTTCTGTGGCACGTGACGATTGTCCCGCATCGTTGCACGTTTTACTAAAAATTCATGAATTACTGTTTATTTGTAAGCCGTTGCATTACCAATTTCATGTTTTATTATGGCTCAATTTTCCGACTGCATCTTTGGTTTTATTGCCCAGTAGCTGTGGTTATGGATATATTGTGTGAGTGGAATAAAAAACAGAAAACTTAGAACCTCTATCTCTATCTCTACATAAAATAAAACTAACACGTCGATGTCTGTACATTTGAGATATTAATGAAAAACGAATATGGGGTGTCTACATTAGAGCAACAGAATCAAAAAAATGGTTTTTAATTTTTTGTCTGCCTGTCTATGGATGTTTGTTCCCGCATCACGCAAAAACTACTGAATGGAATTAAATGCAGTTTTCACCGATGTATTTCCAGAAAATATAGGCGACATTTTACCACAGGTTTACTCCTTTATAGGGTTGCATTGGGGTGTCAAAGCTTGTGTAGGAACTTTTTAAAGGAAAGAGCAATCGTTTCCAAATTTTCAAGCCATCGTTACAAATTTTACTTTTAAAGACAAAAAGTTTTATAGAACATTTAATTTCCCTTTGTTATGAAAAACCTGGAACCTGTTCATTTAATTTCTACGTCTAGGCACAGAATAAATAATAGAAAAAATCCTCTAGGTGTGAATTATTCGACTACCCCGTGGGTCTGTTCATCTACTTTTGACACTACTACTCAGAAGTACCTCCACGTACTAATATTAACGGTGTCTATTGTTTGGTTATGATATGGGCATAGCCGTGGCGCCAGGCTTTATTTCGGATATACCTACGATGCATAATAATTTTGATGTTATGTTTTCTAGAAGATGATAGCTAGTGAGAACTTGTTTATTATGTTTTTGTTTTTCTGGATCAGTCAGTAAGTAAGTAAGTAAGTTCGTATGAGCAAGTGGCCAAGTTAGTAACGGAATCAGAAACGTTTTATTGCAAAACTGCTGTACAAGGGTTGATCGTAGTTCTTAGCTCATGCAGGTATAAATTAACAGTAGTACCAACCTTCATAATCTAATAGTAGTACCAACCTACATAATCTAATAGTAGGACCAAACTATATGGTGTCAGGACTGTACCGAGATACGGTAGACATTCTTTCATCTTTAGATTCTTTGAAGTCTAAGAAGGTAGTCAAATGCACATCCATTTCAACATTTTCAAATAACAAATTTTATATACTTATTTCATGTTTCGTCTTCGCTTAATCTTAATTAAATAAGTACAAATATAATTAATGAATTGAATGAAATTGTGTTTATGAAAAAAGAAAAGAACAATCAGTAATTTTGTTCTTTCTCTCTCTTATTTCTATAGTGGCCAGAGATATGACAACAGGTTACATTAATATATAAATATGTATGGCGCAGAGAGGCGCGGTGGCCGCCATTGCATAATTCATCGTCGCAAATTGTCCTATTATACAAATTTGTCTCGGTAGCGCGCTGTACCTTATGATTTTAACCTTAGTCAGTCATCAGTGCCCAACGAAATACGACGAAAGGCTTAAGTTGTGGACAAAGGCAAAAGGATAAGGATCGTTAAAGTAGAGATTGGCAAAGCGGGAAGACGGTAGATGGACAACCAAGTCAGAACAGGGCGCGTAGACAAGTGACAGATGTTTCGTATCTATTCTCTTTCTATCATCGCTACACCTTTGATTTGACATTTCTGATCGCTCCAGTTTTCGTCATAGAATGTCAATTCCTATACATTTTTTTAGTTTCTAATCGAAAGCGATTGTCGAAATGTAACATGGCTAGGGCAGCGAGCAGAACACCAGGCAGACCACCAGCCACCATTAGATGGTCTGATCAAGGTAGCAGGGTAGCATTGGATTCGACTGGCACAGAAACGGGAAAATTAACGTAAAAATGAGGAGGCTTAATACTCAGGAGTGGGTGGGTGTGGGCCGATGTGCATATAGTACCTACATTTTTTTTCAATAAATGTTGCTAGCTGGCTGAGGTCATTTAATGTACCTACTCTTGAGGTACTCTGATTTCCACATCGAAGATCCAATTATCCATTATTGACAGAGAAATTGGTGAAAATACATACAAAAAGTACATTCAGTGGAACATAGAATAGAACCTTTTTATTTTTTGACGGTGTAAAATGCAAGTGGTCTTGGTAAAATTAGTTTTTAACCAATGCAAAATTAATTACAATTAACTGTCTAAACAATATTGCGACATCAGTATTTAATTCAGCCTAGACACAAAATTCAGCTTCAAAAATAGGTCTAGAATTCAAGTTCGTCGCTATTTAGTGTTCAGTCATTGTATATCAAATACTAGAATACATTTAGCCGTCTAGACGAAGATTAGAATACCTAACTCGGTGTTACAGCGGGTAATGTGTTACTATGAAGGTTTTTAAGTGTTTTTAGTTTTTTTAAACGATAAAAAATACTTAGGTACTTGTTTTGAAGTCAATAGGGTCACTTTGAATTGTCCTAAAATGACTTGTCCTAAAAACCCGCGGTTTGACAATTATTTATCCAAAATTCATCATTATAAATGGATGTTTGTAAAAAAAAAAGGATTTTAACTAGTGTATTTTTGCTATTATGTAGGTTTGTATAACATTCAATGAGTAAAACGAGTAACTGAAGTATCTACTATTTTTTTTTTCATCTTAGTAAAGTAACAATTTGTTTGTTCAAAAGCTTAGAGAGTTTCATTATTACTATCCAAAAGTGGCATCGACAGCTGAGCGCTTCCGTGCTTCGGAGGGCACGATAAATTCTCGGTCCCGGCTTTTAAAGCCATAAGCTACGATGGAGGCGGCCAGAAAACTTACTTATTGTCCAAAAACAGCAAAAATCTAAACTAGGTATAAATAGCATCTCATTCTTTGAATTTTCCAACGTTCAATTTTAACTACAAATATTATCCAATCCAATGAATCTCAAAGGGCGCCGTAAAATAAACTAAGGTAACGAAACACCGGCTTATCTCCGTATAATAATATTTAATAATTCACCCGAACACTGTGTTCGTCCGAGCGTTTAATGTGTTCTGATGGCCGGGGTGGGGCACGACTGCTAGAGAGCTAGAAATTCTATAGGCGGAAGCGAGAGCGGAAAGTATTTTTGTACAAATAGGATTTTATGATGTAAAAGAATAAAGTAAAAGAGAGCGCATTGGAAAGAAAATATATGAAGGAAAATGCATATCATTGCACTAAGATGAGTTCTTAAATTTATAATAATTTTATGGTCAGTAGGAAATATAGAGCCCAAGATAGAGCTGTTTGGCGGTTAGAGAAGGAAGTTTCTGCAATGGGTCACCAAAAGATGAAGAAACTAAACAAATAGGATTAGTTCCTCTCTTGTCATGACTCTAAGAAAAACCTATTTCAAGACTTACACCTTTTACCTTGTTATTTGTGTGACTAGTGACAAGAATACCATAAATAGGCTTCACGAATCGTCCTATAAACATTCTTTACATAATTTTCAGAGTGATTTTCTCAATTGAACTAAACCAGTTGGGCAAGAGCAGCCTCGCTGGTAGCGGATAAACCTACCAGCTATAAGTCTGGCTCCGCCCGATTTTCGTGCATTAGTGCATGAAGCATTGAATATTTACTGAATACGCTTTTGTTATTCGTTATTACGGTTTTGTAGATAACGTTATGTTTAATTTTTCATGCCGATCCCTTATTAGGGTTTCTTGCTTCTTTGTAGAAGTTGCTATTTAATATATTCGTACTAAAACTTTCAAAAATATTACAACATGCATGGAGTATTTGGTATTTTAAAAGAAATATTATAAAGTATTTAGTTCATTTTCGTAAATAAAGAACGACTGCATAGGACGTTCTGGAATGCCTTAAAAGGATCTTTTTTTTAACAAAATTTTACAAATAAGAATTATTGTAACTAAGTATATTAACCTCGTCCTTCTTTGAAGTCAGTTAAAATGGACAGACGAGAAAACTTATAATTTCCCTGAATTCCGTTTTAAAACTTCCCAATTCAAGTTAAAACTCCTACCTGTACGAAAAATAAAGAAAAACGTATTTTTAGAACATTGCGGCAAGAATTTGAATACAAAAGTCTCGTCCGATCGCAAACGTTCTTTTTTTTTCACAATAAGTTATGCGATAACGCACGTCAGCCAAAAAGCTTTTCTGTGTCATTCGAATCGAGAAAAAATGAGTAAAAAGAAAAAAAACCCACTCACAAATGGCCTGTGATGCATCCGATGACATTTTTCATTATCGAAACAAAAAATAGGCAGAAATTAAAGGAAAAAATGCATCGTTTCGTTTTACGGTGTTATCGGTCATTTACCGTACCGGTCAAGTGTTTTTATATCTTTGGACACTATTTATTAAGTGTAGTGTTCGTTTTTGCTGAAATTAAAACCGTGCGAATAAATTCAATCTAAATTCGTGACGAAAATAAAACAAAAATCACGAACGTTTCCCGGCACTATTCCAAAAAGGTTCGAATTTCAAAAATAAACGTTATTGTTTCGAGCTATTCACGCATGGCTTAATAGAGCGAGAGAGTTGGGCATACCCCTGGGGTGAGAGCGAGACGGATGCATGTATGATGGACGTGCGTTGTCCAATCCTACGACAACGTCCATAGCTCAAGAGCCGGCGCGCACTTTCTCATCGCCGTACTCAAAAATAAACTCCTAAACTTTTTATGCGTTCCTGGTATATTTAGATGATTATTGTCGCATGAAAAAAGTGTTAAGTGGATGATTTATATGAACTGCGGCCCGTTACGGGCTTCCGGAGTAATTATTTAAAAGTTTAGATGCATTTTGAAACGGGTGACCTCCATAATGGGGGACACTTGTGGAATTATTCATTTGTCTATTTCCTTTGGCGGGATAAACAAAGAAACCCGACTGGATTTTCAATTGCATATTTTTCGAGTAGCTCCTGAACAAAACATGGGTTTATTTGAAAGGGTTTTTTGGACCTGTCTCTGATTACACTTCGACTTCGAAAGTATAATAAGGACCCACTGACAACCAGTAGCATTTGGATGTTATACCTTCATCGTAATTCAATAGGTACTTACTCTAATACAATTTTATTAAACACCTACCTATAAAAACGTAAGTACCTTATCTACACATTGTATTAATGCATAACCTTTTACAATAAAATTACAATTGAAGTGGAGTAAAATGAACTTACGATTCGCGCACCATCAAAGTCGATTAAATAATTCGTTTCCAATTACAAATGTTTATTTAACGTGAAAAATGCAGCTAAAAGTAGTTATTTCGTTATTAGAATAGCGATAACGTTATTATTGATTAGTTGGTAACGGTTGAGCGGTCGCACGCAACACTATGTAGGTAATTAGGGGTGCATACATTAAGATAAAAGGAAAACCTAGTAATTCAGAATGCGAAATTGAAACATTGTATTGAATCAAGTGCCTCGTTGGCTGAGCCAGTGCCTCGACTTTCAATTATTATTCTAAGTTCGTAGGTTCGAATTGAATTTAGCGCCTTGAAAACATGTATATGCGGATGAACTCCGAACGGTAAAGAAAAACATGGTGAGGAAACTACGGGGTTGCCACCCGTCACGTATGCTTACATACTACTTTGTCCTAAAACTTACGGTACAGACTTAGGCTTTTACATCTTCACTAGATGATTTATACAGTGTCAGGAGGCAAGCTTTTGCCTACACTTAACGGGACACTGTAGTGCCTGGGACATTGTTGAGATGGAATAGGCTTGCCCAGCACCTAAACCATCCTCTCAGCATAGCCGGCCATATCCACAGGATATACAATGGTCAATACGTGTGAGGCTGACTAGCCGCGGGTTTCCTCACGATGTTTTCCTTTACCGTTAAAGCTCGTGTGCATATACATTTTTTGACACGAATAGTCAATTGATGCACGGCCAGATTCGAACTTACGACCTTTGGCTCGAAAGTTAAAGCATTTATCCACTTGGCCAACACGGCTTTTTAGAGCGTCGCGCCTAAATGTACAAAAAAACTAATTTATATTTTACTAACACTACATTCTTAATTGTTGTAATTAAGATAAGGATTGTGCAAACACGCTACCTACTATGTTATTTATATTTCATGGTTTTTAAATGGTTCGGATTTGCTCTACGTATATTGTTATATTTGAATAATTTTGACATTGATGTTAACGACCTAACTATTCATAGATATTTAGGCACTCGTAACTAAATTATGATTTTATTGCTACTTTATAATTAACTTAAATTTGATTTTTTTTCTTTAAAATTCTAACAAAACAATTCAAATATTTTAGCATTATGTCCACTTTTTAGTTTGTTGTGTTGGTATCAAAGTAAATGTTAAAATACATTTATTTAGTAGGACCTCCTGGGATTTAAACGTCTTAAGGTGTCTGTATGGGTGAAACTAGCGCCGCCGCCTATTTTATTTAATTATTACGTTGAACAATAGAACTTTAAAAAACTGAATGTACAGTTTGTGAAACCTATCATAAGCATTTTTTTAAAACCTATGTAATAGTTTCATTTTGTATAGTTTAGGATATAGCGAAGTTGCACTTGGTGGCCACCAAATTCTGTTTTCGCTATAGATTATTATTTATTATGGGTTTAGGGTTTAGGGCTTCGCCTTGTTTTTGGTGATCTATCTTTTTAAATAATAAATGGTTCAGCTCGAGTGAGTAGCCAATTAAAAAAGTAAGGTGTCGTTACTACTGACAGAGTATAAAGCTTTCATCGCTAGAATAGCTACTTTTTCTTCACCCTCGAGAGGAGAAAAATTGACCACATCCGGGATTCGAATCTACTAAAACCGCACTAGACTAACGGTGGGCATTCGTATCAATGATTCACTCAGTGTCCAGATGCTGTTGTGATTCTATTAGGATCGACTTCAAACGCTCTACTAATTTACATCGACGCGTCAACTAATGGTAATGGTCTCCATTGCTTTTGTCGCTAATGGGTGATGAAATTCATTGCCAATTCAACGTTTGGTAACTTCAAACGAGAAACTATCAGCATGTACGAGAATATACTTCGGTTTCGTTCGGCGTAGACATCAAGCCACGACGGAGGTCTTTTTGCAGCCCAAAAACTGTGGGGTTCACTGTAAACACTAGTTTATACAAATACATAAAAAATCTATAGCATCATGACGACCTCTATGGTGCAGTGGGCGAATGCCCGCTTGAGGCGGCGAAAGATGCGGATTTGATCCCCGCCTCTGGATAAATGTTTGTATGTTCTGTTCATATTTGTCTCGAGTCTAGGTGCTACAAATTTGGTTAATAGCTACATTTGCAGAAGTTATGTGTCAACATACCATACGTGACAGGTTGCAAGCCCATCGACGCTATTAGAAAGCTAACTGGTTTCCTCACGATGTTTTCCTTTGCCTTTTAGTCGTGTTAATGTGCATAAACAATTTTCGAAATGAAAAATCCATTGGTGAACGGTGACGAACCCACAACCTTCGGATCGAAAATCAAGGTATTTACCTACTAATCTACTTGTCCAACACGGCTCTACTCTACCTACTGACGATTACGATTATCCAATCTTTATAACTCTACAGTTTACGATTAACCATAACTACTGTCATATCACAATCGAAAGTAAGCATTACATTATTGTGTATCATTTGGACAAGGCGCGGCGGGCGGTAGGCGCCGCGCGGGTGGGGGTTCGGAGCCCGTGACACACAGACACACAGAAACAATCTTATTTATCTAATCTCGGTCGTAAATCAAAAGATTTTTTAGAGTATCGATAAAAGGTATTTCGCGAAATTGTATCGTTTATGGATGAAAAAAATGTGTTCTTCGTAACAGTTTGTCATAACGCAAAGAAAGTGTTTATGTTTTAACAAGAAGGCAAAATTATAATAGCACACGGGAAATTACTCACGTAAAATTATCGTCGATTTAGATACCGACAATGATTTTACGTGATAATTTTACGTGAGTAATTTCCCGTGTGCTATTATAATGTCTAATACAACTCACGATAGTTTTGAAAGTGAAAAAGAAGGCAAAATGTTGTAAAACTGAGAAATGTAACTTCTAGTATGACGATAACCAAAGTCAAAGTTTCACTGTTTTTCAAGATGAATGTACAGTTATGTCCTTTAATAGTCCAAATTACGAGTACTACACACCTATCGTAATTTAAAAGGAAATAAACAAGAAATATCCAGGAGTCGTAAGTAATGATGATGGAATTACTAAAAGACCCTTATAACACTTGAGTTGCGTGTCAAAATCACAAAACAGCATTCTTGCAAAGCGATCCCAATACGAACCCTTGAACGCAGAGAGTGCGGTACAAAGGACCCCGAGAGCCATTGAATAACGCGTTAAGTGCACTCAAAATGTAACTATTACACCCCATTTCGAAAACAGGTGTCCACTTCAAATAACAATAAAGTTTTACGAACTAACAAGACTCAAGTTAAATATTAGTATGTTAGTGATTACACTGCAAATTGTTTTTGATGTAAATTTTGCAATGAAACATGTTTGTATGTAAATTACGGTTGAATTCACGTGACTTAAGATCTAAACTTGGAATAAATGGATAGGCTTAAATTTTAAAATTGTGCCAATGTGGCCGGAACCTAGTGTATATATGATAAAACATATATTTACGGGTATTAATGTGTTCTGATCGCGAAAGTTTAAAAAAGACTTGTGTATACAGGGTGTTACCAGACCACTACCGAAAACTTTAGGGGGTGAAAGTACCCATCAATATGAACAACTTTTTCTAAGAAACCAACACTGTGAACGCGATAAAAAAACAGCAGTTCCATACATAAGTTCAATACCTACTTGGCTAAAGTGTATGAAACAGCTGTTTTTTTTTTCGCGTTCACAGTGTTGGTTTCTTAGAAAAAGTTGTTCATATTGATGGGTACTTTCATCCCCTTAAGTTTTCGGTAGTGGTCTGGTAACACCCTGTATATTCAGTAAATCGATGTTTTTCGCGTGTAAAATTAAACAAAGGGTTTAGTATAAAATAATTGATCATAAAAACACGATTAGTACGTTTTATTGTGTCTAACTCTAAATAATCGTTATTATTTCTCAAATCATGACCATAAAGTTTCTCTGACATACGTCTACAGCAGAACAAATTATGACGTCTATTAATTTTACTCGCATACTGAAATACTTTTTTGAATACTTCGAAATATTATTGGGCGATATCTCAAATCGCTTCAGCAATTAACGTCGCGCGTTCTAACCGCATAATAATATCCCCTCAATCACTGTGCACACGAGGAAAGTATTTACTAATACGACAATCATTATCATCATTTCAAAATGAACCCAGCGATTGGCGAAATAATTTTGCCAAAATAATTTTGGCCATGCTGTTAAATTTGTAATATTTCCGATTTATCGCCTAAAATTTTAATAATTTTGTTGCTAGGCGTAGGCATATTTATTTTCTAATTACGCTTTAGCCTTTTCAATAACTATCTTCATTACAATAATTGATCACAAAAAGGCGACTTAAAATAATGATTTTTGGTCTTTATTTTTACTTATGTCCAAATCTAAATAAGGCGATGAAGAAAATAATTTTGATGTAAAAACTTAAGTACCTAAGTATAAAACTAGCGCTATCTCAGTGTGTATTCAATATTAAATATTCAAACAAAACACAGCGAAAATTATCGTCCCGCTATACTTTTCTCGGGGGTGCGTAATGAAAACAAATGACAGAAGCCCACGCGCGTCGCGTAAAGAAGGCGATTCACGATGGGACAGAAATAGGCAGTAGTCAATTTAATGCAGCAGCATTTTAGGGTTTTTTTGACAGTAACTCGGTGAGTTATGAATGTTTTGTATTGGATTTGAACGCGTCAGATGTGTTTGATGTTTCAATTGCGTTTTAGTTTAGGACATTTGCGGAGCGATAATAAAAGGAATCACGAGTTTTCTCAAGGCGTGGTAGATATTATCACAGATCATTAGGCATTCAACGTCATTTAAAGATATTGCAGGGGTTAGTCAAAGAAAGACCATCACGTCACGTTATCGAACATTCTCTTGGACACCGTTGAATTTCTCTCAAAGATATTTAAGCTGCAAGAAAAGTTCACAATCATAAACATAATTTCAAATTCTTTAATACGACCTTTTTATTTTCCAAAAATATATAGTACAAATTTACAAATTACGATGTAGGTATAATAGGAAACACTGACGTTTGATAACAAAAGCGTAGCAGAATGATCAATTGCATTTTTATTCTGAAATGCGAATCTAATTTCCTGTTCTGTCATTACTACTAAAAGATTATTTGCTGGTTTGTCAGTCTTTGCAGCAGTAACATAATTTTGGCATTAAAACATTTTAGTGGCCGAAGAACACCCGTTGAGTGTACCTAGAGGTAGAGGGGTTACTTTAAATTGTAAAAATTGTCTGGTAAAACATGTGCTTTAAGTAGCAAGTGTGTACAATATTGTTGACAAATGTTTTTATTTACTTTATAATTACTTTATGTACAATATTGTTGACAAATGTTTTTGGAAGATATTTTTAAGCTATTGCATAACTTCTATCGCGGGCCTTGAGCGTGGAGACCGAATCCAGAAATCCGTAAAGAAAATAACCTAACACCCCCCAGCTTTACCGCGGCAGTCTCCGAGTGCTACACGTCTTTTTTTTTAAGCGAGCAAAATCGCTGCTATATACTAGTTTAAACATAAATCTCATTAAAATTGTCACCGTAACGTCCTCTGAAGTACTAGGCACCTATAACACAAAAGAGCTTATAATTTACGAGTTTGCCTAATGGAAGACGCGCATTAAGTGCCGGAGTGTTTACTTATTAATAGAATCGGTAGCCAGGTGGTACCAGGAGTAATAGCTTCATGGCTACTTTACTCATTAAGTGGGGTATTTTTAAAATGCCTATTAAGTTATTATGCTTTAAGTGGTGTGCTTTTTGTGGGTTGTGTGTGCAACATTGTTAACTATAAATAATTTGAATATTGAAGCCTGCTTCTGACTTTAGCTAACGACTAACTTAAATTACAGCCAATCTCAATAACCCATCTATATTTGGATTAGCTATTTGACGTTTTTTGTATTGAAGAAATGTCAAATATCTACCCGCAGTAAGCAAAGCCAAAGATAGATAGGTTATTGAGACTAGCCGCTAATAGCCAAACAAGAGTTTAAAATGCATTATAATAAAATCAGTGACACTGTTGTGATGTTCATTTCGCCATCTGTCACTTAACACATTATAAACTATGCACAAATGACCCGTCACTACTATCCCATCGATCACAGTACCAAAAGGGTTCCAATTTCAATCCTAAGTGCATTTTGTACCCGTTGGGGTACAAACCACCCCGGCGGGAGGAAGGGGTTAATTCGGTAATTTTATTGCTCTGCACGGAAGGGTTAAGTGAGGTGAATGCTGAATCGTGTTTTATGCTTTTTAATTTGTTTGCTGTTAGGGGTTGTAGGGGGATGATGGAAAAGCTTTTGTTTGATTGAAGAACAGTAATTAAAGTGTTTTTGGAAAAACAATATGAACAGGTTGGCAATCTACTTTTACAATGATTTATTGTTTTTTAATCGTAGCAGAAACAACTACTATAATTTTAAGAAAAATAATATGTTTTTTAGCAAGCATTTGATTACTCTTATATACCTACTTATAATTTTACTTTTATGTTAATTATTTATACCTAGATAGTGTCCTAAGTATATAGTTGTACTATGTTAGTGTTTTAATTTGATCATAGTGAATGATAGCAAAAAGCTCTTGTAGAATGTATATTAATTATGTCCGTGACTACCCCTAAACATCTTCAAAGAACTGTCTAAACTTAATTTACACATAAGTGGAAATTCGAAGTATCGCAAAAGCTAAACTTAACTAACTAAAATTGTTGCCGTAATTTTCATAGCGATGGGAATAAAAAGGATGGCATTAATTTTAGTTAGTTTAGTTTAGCTTTTGCGACACTCCGAATTGCCACTATTGTCATGTTTAGAGTCTAAAGTCATGTTAATAATATTACACTGTTTTATATAATAAAGTCATGAGTCTTTTCACATTGTAGTAAGTATAGGTAGGTACCGGATTACTTATCTTGCAAGCCACCTGTAAACCATATCTGCAGATAGCAAATCAAATCAAATCAAATCAAAATGTATTTATTCAGTACGATCGTTTATTTATAGACCACTTTGACATGTCACGTTCTTAAAACTAGGTGATTCTACTGCCTGTTCCAACGCGGATAGTCTTGGAAGGCAGTATCCGGTGTCGGGATGAGACGATCTCAAGGGAATGAGCCCTTGAGATGAAAACTGTAGGGTTGGCACTAGGTATTTACAAAAAAAATATATCTATGTAGTAGGTATATCAGTCATCTGGTTACCATAACACAAGCATTAAGTTGCTTAGCTTGGAACTAGATGACGCTGTGTGGAATGTCCAAGGATATTTATTTATTTATATTTATCGTACTTACATTTCAAACTTAACTGAGTATAAGTATTTTGCTGTGGATGTCCAAAATAATTCTTATTTTAATTTGCATGTAAGTAATCACTATTTCTATGGATAAATTGAAAGCATTTTATCAATGCTTAAACTAACTAGGAGTTAGTAATTCACTTCCTACAGAACGTTTGAAAAAATTGGTAATGATTAATTAACGTACCTAATTGTTAGATAACAAGTGACAACCCTACTGACCATAGACACCAGCGACACACCGAGCGCCCCTTGTTTTGACTCCATCGCTTCCAAAGCATAAATCACACGCCTAATGTATCGAGATGACGCACCAAAGCGCATCCGAAACACCAGTGTGCCACCACCCTTATCTTACAACTCACCAAAATCACCCATAGCAACTTAATGATAAAGATTAAATTCGCGTGGAAGTTTTCAAAGGCTCAGAGCAGGTATACCTAAGCATAAATAGCGATGAAGAGGTCATATAATATGAACTTTATGACATCGCGATAGAGTACAGTTTTCAGTGAATCGTTGTGTAAAAGCTAGGGTTGGTACAGACAGAGTAAAAAAATGCCGGCTTGCGAAGAAGGAAAGAAAGTTCAATTTCGCTTATTTTGCAATAAGATAATAGTATTTTTATAGATCGAGAGTGCAAAGTTTCTATTGCAGTTACAAAATTCTTAGTAAACCCTAAGGTTATGTAAATAGGGTTCAAGATTCAGTGAATTTTGTATTTTAAGTAGCAGATAGGGTTGTCGATCTGTAATCCACATGAAAGCTTTCGGATTAGTGTTTGATGACGTCATTATTTTTGGGATGACGATCGTGTTGCGATTTCCTTCGCTCTTGGGACGAGGGATGTAAGTACATATTTTTTTATAAGTAGGTACTGATTTATTATAAGTTCGCAATTTGCTAAGTGTCCTGTTTTCTTTGAGAGAGTTCGCTTTTTTATGGAAGGGAAGTTTTCGCAAATTATGATAAATGTGGAGTTTTACTGCTCTCTAGGTATGTTATAATTTCGTTCTGAAGAAAAATGGTAATTTTTAAACAGATTGGAAAATTATAAAGATAATTTCTTGTGTTTTTAGTTTGACAAAATTTGTTGCGCGATAAATAATTTACTGAAAGCCGTTGTCAATTAATACGCTGCGAAAAAAGATACTTAGATTATACAGATACCCCAATATAGTGGAATAATCGAAACCAAAAATGAAACAGTGTATACATAATTACAACAGACTGAATCATTCGCCAATAATTCCTTTAAATCCTCAAAATCACTAGGGACGTGACAACCCTACATTAAAACTTGACAAGCCATTATGGACTCTATACTTACAGACTTTAAGTTTAATTTCCGTAAATTTTGTAGTTTTGCAAAAAATATTTGTTGCTAAAAGTATATTTACTCCTACGGATTTAAAGTTAAGGTTGAATTTAGTTTGTTTTGATATTTTATTTCAATTTTCCGGGTCACTGGATACTGTCAGAGATTGAGAATTACAATAATAATTACTATTATTTTATTCTGTGGTATACATGGATGCACAGACTGATGTCTAAATATTCTTTTAGCATGAGATGATGAAGTTCATCAAGATATTATACCACCTTACATTAACCACCTATACTTTGTGTAAAAAAATCTCTGATCGATTCGAATTTACCCAATAATAAGGTAAAGTTGATTGATTCATTTAAATACAGACAAAAATGTAATTAAATGTAGGACTTAAACCATTTTACAATATGAGGAAAAGGAAAAACTACGGGTGTTTCTTCATTTATGTAAAATAAAATATTTTAAAAGGTTTTTGAAACTGGCCGCAAACTACACCACGCTTCAAACATCTACCTCGTAAGCTATCATCATCATCATCATCATCTCCCTAGTGAAATACACACTCTACTTTTTCTGGATTTTTTCATCTAAAAGCTCTTAAGCTTTAACATAGTCAAATTACGTACAAACAAACATAATCTTTACGAACAAACATACGCATACCCCTCAGAAGGGGTAGCTACCCCCGAGGGACTCGTAACACGAGACGAACAAACAATTTGTACCAACATGCTGTTACTATACAGTATGAGAAATATATATTGCTGAACCGTGTGGGTTTATGGTTAGTGGGTTGACTTTCGATTTGAAGTACCTAAGTTTGAATATCGGCATTTAATTTTATACATTTTTTGTCTGGACATATTATATGCGCAATATCTTCTATCAGTATGCGACTTCGTTCGCATGACATTTTCCATTCTTTACTAGCATTTTAAATGCGTATAGGAGTAGTATATTATAGCTTATTATTTTATTGAACGTGTTTTAAATACCTCTTACACATAAATCAATACGCAAAAATGCGTTGAAATTCGTTATGCCACTAGTTCTTTCCTCATCACTAATCCACTAAAGTAAAAACGTACCTTATCTAAGAATTGGTATTAGATGCATACCCAGCTGACTGTCAACAGGGTTGTTTTCTTAAAAAGCTATTATATGTATTGCTTTACGGCAGTATCAAGTGGCACTTACAGCTTTTTAAAGATAACATATTCGGAAATGTGCACTTAAGTTTAAAATAAACTCCGCATCTTACAGCTATCACTTACTTTATCTCGAGAATCTGCAGTCTCCCAAAACTTACCCGACACGCAGAAAAGGTGGTATCATGTAACTTACCTGCAAAGATAACACAGATTTTAATAAAAAGTTTTAAAGTGAGCAAGTGTGTTTATACAATTTTATACAGGGTTCCGTATCAGCCTTATTGGCCGAGTAGGATACTGCTTCTACTATATGTACGAAGGTTGTGGGTTCGAGATCCAGCTGTGCATAAATTGCAATAGTAATAATTTTTCTCTAAAAGGAAAAAATCGTGAGGAAACCAATTAGCTTTCTACTTAATAGCGTGGATGAGCGTTTGGGTATAGAACCTGTCATATATGGAATGCTAACTTCAGCAAAATGTAGACATGACCCAAACAAATATTTCGATATACCTTTGACTAGATAGCCCATTGGACATCTTAAAATGGTCCTAATAAAGTTCTGAGAAAATATCCATTGTGCCTTGGAAATTAAGCCGTGATAATATTTATTAAAATTTTCCGTAGTAAAGAAGTCATATATGCACTAAAGTTAATGCAACATGATACTCAGTGATAAAAATTATAGTCTTAAGAGTCAAGCTTCGACATAAACTTAACAGGCGTGCAATAGCCACTTAACTTAAGTGAGAACTTTTTACTATAGTTGTTATTGAACATAAAGATTACAATTTTGTATTGTGCATTTACCAGTCTCGTGCGAATACTACAACGGTTATATTATACTACAAGTAAAACCCATTGCAATAATCTAAATGTATAAAAAGTGCGAAAAAGAGGTTCTTACATCGGATAAATGATTTTACGTTGTTATTCGTGGCTATCTGGATGTCACCAAAACTTAACTAAACCAATTTGACAGCACTAAAATTGATGCCATCCTTTTTATTTCGATCGTTATGAAAGGGACGGCAACATTTTAGTGCTGTCAAATTAGTTTAGTTGGCGTCATCCAGAATTGCCTCTATTATTATGCTTATTTAAGTTACATAGACTCATTCGGAAAAGCTGAATTCGTTCGTTACCGTGATGCTGTCGGTACCTTTTATTTATTTTAACGTATAAAATAAATATACCTACGTTTTGAATGAACCTTAATAGTAAAAAATATAGCAATTGGTTCAGCTGTTGAACATCAATGATAGAATTTTTCAAAAAGTATATTATAAGAAATTATATAATTATTATTAAATATCATCAACAATGTTACACTCAATTTTAATTTTGACTATATTCTATTTAAAAATAAAACAGTTTTATCTATTAAACTACATAACCCTAAAAAGGTGATATATGTGTGGGAGCTTCGCAAATTGTGTTTGGTAGCCATTTAAAGA
This sequence comes from Xanthorhoe designata, assembly GCA_963582015.1. Lineage (NCBI taxonomy): Eukaryota > Metazoa > Arthropoda > Insecta > Lepidoptera > Geometridae > Xanthorhoe > Xanthorhoe designata. The sequence goes on from OY757051.1 coordinate 9,557,670, forward strand.
GTCTAGGCGAAATAAACGTCATGTAACCGATAGGCAGATAGATAAGGTATCTCCGCCATCGGTTTAGGTGATTATCTGAGATTTACTGGCCGGTTTTATGGAGCCCTGGTATTTTTATTGATTTACGTAGGTCTGGTTTCACCTAGAGACAAGTAATTTATGAAAAAAAGGTTGTAAACTGTTGAGCGAAATAATAACGTTGTTTAATTAGTATTTCGTATTAAAATCTAGTGAAACGAGTTTTATTTTTTATGAAGCAATAAGTGTGCGACCAGTCACATGTAAAATGGAATTACCTACATAATGTATAATACTATTTATTTAAACGGGATAATTATAGCCTATGTATTCTAAAAGTCCATTCTACACATCGGTGAAAGAATTTATAAAATCGGATGAGTAGTTTCGGAGATTAGCCCATATAAACAAACAAACATACTTTACCTCATTATATTTTATTCACACACTTCCACAGATCCTTACTCATTCTGGAATTCAATTATTTTACTCCCCTGAAAATTAAGATTGTGACTGAAATTAAGTTGATACTGATTAGAAATCTATGAAGACAACATTTTCAAAGTTCAATAATGTTGTACCTTATAGTACCCACCTAAATTCGGTCAATGACCTGTAATAGGAGGACCAGAAAAGAAGCAAAGACCTCTATCTCAGAAATGTAGCAATGAACAACTTAATTTTATTAGAGGCTATCTACCAGGCTACCATAAACGCGTGACAGTGAGTTTAACGACCATCTTTATGTTGGAGCAGTTCGTTAGATATTTGTTATCTATGAATCCTGAGTTTGATTGGCGCGTAAATCTTTTTATTGAGAAAAAAGTTTAACACAAATAGAAAGATACTGTCGACAGCAAAATAAATGTAACACTCTGAATTGCCTACTAATCTTGAGTAGGTTTTAAAAGATCGGTTCTAGTTGAACTTTTAGTCGTAAGATTAAAAATAGCTCTCTGTAAAATAAAATCAATAAGAGTAAAACCTGTGCAGAATTCTGAGACATTTTATACAAAACCCACACGTTTGAGGAACCAACAAAACTAGAACAAAAAATAAGAGACACTCCGAGAAGACATCGCATAAATATATCAAATCGAAAACAATAGGGCGACAGCGATATCGCATCACGCCACGGACCCACGGACATATTTTAAAAACCAAGATAAAAAAAACAAAAAACCGAAAAACTAACATCGAAAAAAATACGTGACGGGCATTAATTAAAACGGACCCACGACCAGGAATCCAGAAAAACAAAGAGGTTAAACAAACCATCGCAGTGGGATCCCTCGCAATGATCATCATCTCACATTTTTAATCATCGAACATAAAAATTATCGGCGTCGATCGAAAACTAACTTTAAGCTTAGAACGTAGGGATGGGACTGGCGCGCTCAAAACCATCGTTTTTATCGATATAAAGAGCTGTTGAAAATTATTTTTTGGTCGGATTGTCACCGTTGTTTTAATGGTATTACGCATTGAAGAAGGGTTATCTTTTGGGTCCGATCTCGGGTCCGCAGGTACAGGACCAAGATTGATTGGACACCACCCGACATTTTTATGTCCGTGCTTCTCAGATGTCGTCGACTCGTTGTTAGGGATAGGTTATTAAATTAGTGATATCGATGATATATACGGACCGTAATTATCGCGGGTGTATTTTTAAGAATGTGAATCATAATTTTTATCGATGTTAGTGAATGGGTGTCGTGTTAATGTATTCGGACGGATTTTTGAAGTGTCGTTATGTTTTAGCTAATGGACTTTTTAGTGCGAATACTTTTGTTCTTTTATTGGCCAATTTAGGGTCTTGTATTGATTGCATTATTTAAATGTTCTACGTTATTTTGTCACTCAAAGTATTCAATAAATAAAAAAAAACAGCTGAGATTCAATCGATAAAATGCATCAGTAAAAAAACTGTTCATATAGTTTCGGAGCACGTTACGTTTTTTATGCCCCTCAAAAACATACAAATAGATGCAACCCAACAATAGTTGTCAACACAATATCATTGTGACAGAGGCGGGGACAGACAGACGGACAAAAGGTACGATTAGTGGTTGGTCAGGGCAAGTACAATACACTCGAGCTAAAGAGGGTGGTGTATTGCATGAAATGGATTTAAGATGGCTTTATTGGAAGAGATTACTTGGAATTAAAAGAAAAAAAGAAATACTAAACGATGCTAGGTTTGATGTTAGAGATGTTACCTATTGTAGGTATGTAATAGGAAATTAACTAACGAACATAATAGCATTTTTTTATTTCATTTCATATATTTTATTTTTAGAAACACAATTTAAAAACTGTTTTTTCTTTCAACAACTGTAATGTTGTAACTGTTATGAAAACTGATCAAAGCTCTCTCACAAAATGTATTTGGAGAAAAATCTGCGATTGTTAGAATTAAATAGCAAACAAATAAAGTTACGTTTTGTTATGATCATGTATTTCAAATATTCATAACAGAATACGAAACGCAACATCTGCAGATAGAATAACAAACAAACAACCATATCAGCCGAAATCATCCGAAACGCGATCTCTGGATAACGCAACAATACTATATTACATTACCTTCGAAAAAACGTTCCAAAAACGCAGACAGACAATACTCAATAGAGATTTAGGAAGGGATTTGGATTCAAAGGATCTCGAGGTCCCTTTGTTTCTGAGCCTTTTAAATCTCACGTCTGAGGTAACTGGACCGTGGCTGGAGCGGTCGTGGTTATAGCGTTTAATGGCTAAAGAATATAGTTGCAAAATTTCGATAATTTAAAGTAGGTAGCTAAGTATGTTTATATGTATAAGCTAGTGACAAACTCTGGTGGCGAAGTTTATAGGCCGCCAGAACCTGTTATTTTTAACTTCATAAAAAACTAAGTGAATATACCTACAAACAAGCGTCATGTAGATGACAGCTACTTAGTAGCTTGCATTTTGTGTATTGCTCGAAAACTAAATAACTAACAAAATTGAATTTAAACTGACTGTTATTGATGTTTGTAAGAGCTAGTAACTAACTTTGGGTTCGGTGTTTTTATGCTTCCTGAAGGCCTCCTTCATGGCTTGACGACTTAAAAGCCAAGACCGACCATACTACAAGCCCATCGAAGCACGGTGCTTTGCTGCTAATACTTATAACTTTGCGTCACTTTTTGAGGGGTTTAACTTTAATGATCCATCAATAACGAAGCAAGCTACAAAACGGGGGCTTCAAACAGGTTATTTTAAGTAAATTCGCTATCCGCTCTTTATCCAACCGCTCCCCAAAATTCAATTCAGTGGTGCAGTCGGCATCTTTGCCGGCCCTAAACGGGTAGTGATGCGCTTTTTGCCACCAGCGCAGCTCGCCAAAAGGCGCGCCTCAAAAACGAATAATAGTTTATTGTGTGAAAATAATGATGTTCTTTTTTGTGCCACGCTTATTAGAGCTCGCAGAGTTTCTTGTGGAATTGCGAAATCGGAAAAGAACGGTGTGAGAGTAAAAGTGGTTCATTGAGAGCGTGTGATTACGTGCGTTGTTGTCATGATTGATTTTAGTTTTAAATGAATATAGTATGGCATAGGTAAATGAAGAACAAATTCAGAACAAACTATATTTTGCAGAGATTAAAATACAAGTACCTACTTACTTAGTGATGGAGAAACCAATGAACAAGCCCTTGAGTGAAGAGTAAGCTTTCGTTTCAAATGAAATTAAATATGATCTCGACTGTATCCCAGGGAGCATTTCTTTTAGATCTTTTTGGCAATTTTTGGATCCTTTTGAAGATGTCTAAGGGGGTAGTCAGAGGTATGTTCAAATACATATTTGGTACATAGCCTGTGTTATTCTAGGTCAGCTATGTCTATTTCAAGTTTTAGCTCACACAGAAAAGTTGAACAACATTCATATAAACGTACGTCAAGATACGAAATCCAGCCAATCATGAAATGCATAATAGTTTCGTCCATCGTCGCGTGAATTCGTCAGACAAACGCCGGAGAGAACCGAGCGCAAGTAATCAAGATGGTGGTGTAAGGATTCGGCTGAAGCGTTTTCTGACGTCTATCAACGATAGAAATGATGAGGATGATGAGGCGAATGGTATTACAAAAAAAATGTTACTGTTTCAACTTATTCCGGTTTTTTTATCTAGGTAAGACTGGTGGTCGGGTCATTAGCATCTTAAACTACAGTTAGTTAAATTCAACAAGAACAAATGGTCAACACTCTTCAAAGACCTTTACGAATTACTGAATTTACACCCAACAGTGGGTTGAGTACCTTCACGAGTACATACAAGCTGTCGATGGAGATAATGAAACAATGAAAACAATTATTTGAGCTTTGTAATATATTTTGCTCTTTCCCTGTACTTAGAGCGTCTTGCGTCGGATTAGCGCAGCGCAGCCATGCGCACGCGCCGGTCCCGAGGTAATGCGAGCGGCGCCGGCACCGGTGCCGACCTAAACAGCGTTATGATATTATGAACTCTGCCGCAACATTAATCTTACTATATTATAAATGCGCAAGTTTCTGAGGACAGACGGGTGTGTTACTCTTTATGCGAAAACTGATAGACGAATTTGGCTGAAACTTTGAATATACCTACAATCTACATAGTTTATGACATGAAATACGAACTTAAAATATAAAATTACTAGAATAAAAATTGTGTTTTTTTTATTTCAGGTCAATGTCGAAAATTATTCAGGGATATAATTAACTAAATTTAAACTATAACGTTATACAAATGAGACTGATTAAAAACACATTACACAGGAGTACCTACCTCTCTTATAAGATTTACATTGACACATTGGACTATGTTTCAAGTAGCACGTTCAATAAACCACAGATAACAAAACGTTCAACAAAAGTCCACTAAACCCAACGTAGTGCGTAATTAGAACAAATTTATAGTCAGTGCAGATACTTACAGCTTCTGAGATACATCGAGAGAATTAGTTTCGTTGGCTTCAGTTGGTGACTAACTTTCGTCATTGCTAAGCTAGTGGTCACTTTACTGACGATTTTTTTCTGAATAGTTACCCTACTTTACCGAATAGTTTTTTAATTTTCGATTTTTTTCCGAATAGTTACCCTACTTTACTTATATGACTTTTTGTATTTCTATAACTGAAAAGGCCGCTAATGTGGCTACCATTTTTCTTTGGTTTGTTATCATCAGTTTCAATATTCAAATTAAGAATGACCGTAGATCTATCGCTGCAATAACATTGTTATCTGTCAACAAGTGTCATACATTTTTTGTTTAAACAAAGTTGTTATGATATATCTAAGGTCATCGTATTTAAGTTGAACATAGAAACTGGGCACTAGCTAATATCACAGCGTGCGGTCATTTCACTACTTTTTTGTCTGAATACTTGGATATTAACATGTCATTGGTATTGGTATGTTTGTCAGTTTCAAAGTGATCCTACAAGTTCTACTAATTCCTAATTAATATTGAATTTACGTTTCTTTATAGAAATGGCTGCATTTGTTGCCACCATTTTGATTTGGTTTGTTTATGACACTGACTACTTTTTTTACAATTACCTACTTGTAACCATAAATAACGCCCAAAACTGGAACAAATATCTGCATAGATTCTGATGACATCAATATTTGTCCTGTGAATTGTGATAGAAGTCAAATTGACTCAGTTTTTATTTTACATGCCACGTTTTTAGTAAATACCAATGCTTGCACAGTCAATTCCAGTTTTTAACTACAAAAAATCCATTGATGCACGGCCGGTTTCAAGCCCCCAACCTTCGGATCGCAAGTCGAGGCACTAAACCACTTGGCCAACGCGGCTCGCTTTTAATTTGTTAGAGCTATTAAGAAGAGGATCGTATTACACGTGTGTGATCGGACGTTAATAATGCATCGTCTACGAACTAGCAAGGTGGCATTACAACTTGAATTTTTTGACCGTAAGGCATGTCAGTTTACAGAATGGTTGGTCTGTTATTTAATTTGAATCCTTAGTAAGTGTACTAGTAAATAAATGTAAAAAGGATAATGATCCGTTATTTAATTTAATAATTTTAGTATTTTCAATCCTCGAGAAGTTAGAAGTGTGAAACGAAAATGATGGTGATAATTATACAGTTACTGTTTTGATCATTATTAAACAAGAGTCTAGTAAGAAGGTAGGTAATAAGTATTATTTTTCGAATAAAAAAGAATAACCTGGTACCTAAATAACTTCTTAAAAGTTCCGCATGTGCTCAAGGTGCTCGACTTAATGAAGTAACTTAAAAATACACCTCAAGCTATAAAATAAATTTTAGGTAACAAGCATAATTACAATTAATTTAATAATAACAATAATTTTAATAAAATTTAGACATAAACACGCTTCGCCGGTCATGACCAGGTTTAACATCCTCTAATAAATTCGCTTTACACAAACATAAATAATTTCAAAAATCTCTAATTAAAAGCATGTTCTATGAGTAAGAATATCTGCCGTGGAAAAAGCGCCCCGTTGTGATTTCAACGTTTGAGCTGCCTTGCCCTTTATCATTCGCTCGATAGTCGATAAAACGCCAAGAGTTATGGGCGCGGTAAAAAAACATCGACAAATTTTATGTGACATCACTAGTGCCACAGGGCGTCGAAGCCACGCCCCCTCCGTACGCGACTGAGTAATTACAGACGTCCCTTTCTCGCTCGCTGCGGCGACAATTAATGAGAATTAATCACTTCACTGTACCTTAAATTAATATTAATTAATGTCAAAACGCCTACTATTAAATCGAGATTACAACTAAATACCGCCTAAAGTTTTTATTGTAAAAAATTCTAAGATCGCAGCTGTAGGTATTCGAAATCATTTGTTATTTTTTTTCAGAGCGTTTAAGGCGATGACAGTTGGTCGCGTTAAATCATTGTAGTGATCCCGGGATTAGTGAGCGCTTAATGAAATCCCGACGACATGATATTTGTGGTTTTCTTCTAAGTCGGAGTGAGTTATCGAGTAAGGAAGTGTGGAGATTAATGAAAAAGTTTGAAGGGAAAAATATGGTTGACTATTCTAAGCACAGAGATGAAATTATGCTAATCAATACAGATCACCACGAAGCCTATCAAGATTCTGAAAGAAATTCCTTCTGCGCTAAATATGTGATTTTTTTTACTTTGAAAAGGCGGGTATTGAATAGATGTGCAAGCGCAAACAAAACCGTACATTGTATATTTTTTATATCCTGACCCACAGTCTCAAAGGTCCAAAGATTGATGGTTCGGGTCCCGCCAAAACATCATAATTCAGTTGAAACCGTATTTCACGCACTAGGAGATCAGCGGAGCGGTGGGCGTAGCGAATTGGCGCGTGGCACGCGTGCGACTCTCACACGATCCTGGGCGCCTGGTGATTTGACGGTTCGTAAACCCGTGATTTGTTTTTGGCAAAACGCATGACGAATCGATTGGCCCAAACTTTAAAAGTCAGAAGTCGACCAATTCCTCTAATATCTTTGTTCGATGTATTGTGAGCCATCAATTCCAACTTGCAACCTCTACGGCCTGACTCCCAACTAGTAAAGAGTATGAGATAGTATGAGCTAGTGTCTAACTCTGCTGATAGAGTTTTAAGACCAGTAAGAAAAAGAAGATGGTAACAGATTTAACTTAGCCTTCTGAAATGGCAGACTCTGCGTACCTAGCTTTAGGATTAGTGAAAAAAAAAAACTTTGTGCCTACTGCACTGACTTAACGCTGACGCCCCGATCTTTCACGACAGTGATTGGTCGTAAAAGATCAGGAGTTCAGAACTGTTTAAGAGCCTGTATGCATACCACGTTATTTTGCGCCGCGTTTGCATCGATACAAACACGATACGTACGCGCAGCGAAAGGCAAGCTGTTAAAGCCTATTTTATCTCGTTTGTATTGATACTAACGCAGTGCCTGCCCGTTCGAAAAACGATGTGTGCATAGGGCTCTTTATAAAGTGATCTCAGTAGATTTTAATAAATGATTTTGACTAAAGTCGATAGGTACATAAAATAGTTACTTATTCCCAAACTATCACTTAGATAAATCAAAATCTAATTACAATACAAGTGCAATGCACTTCGCAGTAATCCAATAAATATGTAACGCGACGTCAGCAAATGAAAACTAATGGGGACGGCAGTGGTCCGGAAACTGAAGCACAATCTAATTTGCAGACCCTTCATCTGGGGAGCCGTGCCGTGAGGAGTATAGAGTCCAAATAATTTACATTATACGGTCACATTCGCTATTTGGGCATCAATGAAATGAGTTTTTTTGTGTTACATTGTCGGCTTTTAAAGTCGTAAAGCCATGACGGAGGCCTTTAGGCGGCTTTTTGTTTTCCCAACAAAGTTATTTATGGTTAAAGTCAATCCTGGTTATACAAATTATTCGTTTCGTTTCTTTAATCCAAATCAGTCCAGCTGGTTCAGTGTAGGTAAATCTCTACATATACATTAGATTAGATGACAACTAAACGACTGAAAACATGTTTATAGGTATTCTAATAAAAAATCCAAAATCCAAACAAAAACAAAAGAAACAACACAATTGAATCGAAACATCACCCCCCAGAGACAGAACAGACGAACAGATCAGAGGGAGCAGACAGAGTACCAGGAGCGCAGATCACCCGAGGTAATGAAATCGGAATTAGATTACAGCGGCTAATGACCAGGGGCTGTAACGAGATTACAATGCACAAAGTGATTACTAGGCGCGCAGCGATGATTTGCGACGGGGTAGGAAGTGTTTTTATGTTTGCTTAGTAATTATTAGTAATGAGCCATTTTTATTATTAGTAGAGTAAAATTTGTATATATTTGTAAAATTCCATACGAATCAGATTGCAAGTTCATTGAGACGTTACTGGAAAGTAAACTAGTTTTCGCAGATTTTTTTTGGAAAAATGTAGACTTAGAGATTTTACTAAAACTTATATTTAACTTAATAAATGTAACGTAACGTAAATAAACGTAGTAGCAAAAACGATTTATAAAATAGAGAGGCAAAGGCCATGCCCAAAACGGGAGTTTAAATCTGGTGCTGCCATCTCGGCAACACTAGATGCCTGGAAACTTTGAAACATCAATTTTATCCAAGAAATTTAAATTATTTTCTAGTTAAAATTACCTACAATTTTTTTTAAGCTATTGCATAGCTTCTATCGCGGGCCTTGAGCGCGGAGACCGAATCCAGAAATTCCGTAACAAAAATAACCTAACACCCCCCATGCAATAGCTTTACCGCGGCAGTCTCCAAGTGCCACACGTCTTTTTTAAGAAACTACAGCGTCCCGTTAAATGTGTAGGTTTCCTGACGCTGTACAAATAAGAATAGAAATAAAACAGTAAAGAAAGAAAGAAAGAAAGAAAAGGTTTATTGACAACACACAAAAATGGTACAAATCAAAAATACAAAGACAGAGCTTAAGGCAACAAATATTAAAACAAAACACGTACTAAGGTAACTAAAGTACCTATGGGCACTCTGCCTAAGGGCGTTGTCAAAAGGTCCAGACTCAGCTTTAAGCTAGCTTCACGAGGGGGTGCCAGGTGAAGAAGCGCTGGTTTTCAGTCTGGGCCTAAAGTAGAGTGGCGTCATAAACAAAATAGATAAAATAAAATAAATACATGCATTTTATAAGAACATTACATATAATATAAGTAATAATTACATAAAATACCTTTATAGATATTACATTATTACATAATTTGATAAAAATAAAATAAAAATAAAATGTTAAGTAGGTACCTAACCGCATGTGTTTCCATCCATTTTAGATCGCGAGCCATCAATAAATAATAACCGAATCTCAATCAATCAACTGTGAAACATTGAATACATAATAATATCTCTGTATCATTTCCCATGATTGTAAGCATCATTTGAAGAAGTATTTCTGACAGCTGCTTCTAGAATCACACTATCACACTAATTCACACTAATATTATAAAGGTAAAAGTAATGTGTGGACAGTGATCTGTTTTTCTCGTTTTGTACTAATTATTTCATGAACCTGTAAATTTTATCAACTAAAAACTTTCACTTATCATTCATTAAAAAATCTTCAAATACGTATTTCATGATGAAAACTACACCTTCCAACTTATTACAATGCCACTACTATATCCCAGTATACATACATGTTTATAAACGTGTGTATATCTTGTCGGCGAGTACAAAGAGATGCGCAAGCGCACACGATGCTGATTTATCAATCAATGCGGGTCGTTAGCGCGCCGCGGGCCGCAGCTTGGCCAACGCCGCCTTTGCCGTGGTAAAGAGCCGAAAGTCAATATACAAAAATATATATAAGTGGGTATATTATGTGCTATCTTCAGTCACACTTAGTATATTTGCATGAAATAGTATCTTAAACTGGCGCCGTCTTTGCGAGGAGAAGTCAAAACACACTATTTAAAAATACTAGCTTTCATCGATGTGTAGCATGGACTTTCTGATTGAACATAGGCTATATTTTATCAAGGTTGTACCACGCGAGTGAAGTCCCGGGCGAGTAAGCTAGTAACTTTATAAAATACTAGCTTACACATCGGTGAATGATTTTGAAATTGGATGAGTAGTTTCGGAGATTACCCCAAACATACAAACAAACCAACTTTACCTCTTAATAATATTAGTAGACTGAGCTTTCTTCAAAATCTACAATCGTGAGCACTTCCTACGCAGAAATGCACGCACTTTAATTTCAATCGGCCGGTAACAGCGATCGATATATTTATCGCGATTATAAATCAAAAGAATTGATCATTACCGATGATAATTTATAGTAGTCGGCCAGTGGTCCGGCGCGGGTGATAAATTACGCGCCAGAGTGCGTCTAATATGTTTGTTTTAGATTATGGTCTGGAGTTGGATTGTTTCTTGGGTAGATCCTACTTTCATATAGGATCTAGCGAGAAAAGCACTTTCAGTAAATCCACACTGCCAAAAATGTATCTATTGAGAAAAAAAATCTCACTAGATCAATTATCAGAGAGAGTGTTAACCGTCTAAAGAGATGGCAGGTGCTTGTCCTGGACACGAGAAGCTGAAATGCTAATGCTAACGCAGAATCAGAGTGGTGCCATTAAGTGGAAAGGTGCCCAAGAACGGATATGATCATGGCTACACAGCCGATCGCAGATAAATTGGAGAAAAAAAAAAAGATCAATTATGGATCTAGTCAATGGATCTACTGAGAGTGATCGGACATTAGAACCAAAATAAATATATATATTAAGTTAATTTTGTTGGTGGACTCACTAAATTAATGTCTTTGCTAACAGTGAAACAAAGTGCTAAGTATATAAAGTTTAAAAACGTACTTATTTCGATCCACCACGCGACATAATATCAAATTGAATACCGCGCAACATTTTGTTAAATGTGCATCTTAAAATTTTAGAAAAAGTACGTATTTTTGGCTAACAGTAGGTACACACATTTTGCAAAACAATACGCGATTTACAAGCCCGTCACTAAAAGTAATAGTTAATTTTCATTCTATTAAAATACTAACTAGTTTTCTTTCACAGCTATTTATGAGCTAGCGATTTTACTTTGCAAGAAAATAATTGATTCGGAATTCGAAGTCACGACTTTTAGATCGAAAGTCGAAGTGTCTACTCCGCCAACACTGCTCTAAGTAGTAGAAGTAGAAGTACAATCATAATTGTATTGGTAGAATGATTCCCTAGTTTTAAGGACGTGACATGTCAAAGTGACATGTCACGACATAAACGATCGTACTGAATTTGAGTCTAAGTTTGTATCCTAAAGTGCGGTAGACATATTCTTTCAGATCTTCTAAGGTCCACCTAATATGGCTAGATCCTAATTAGGTTGGCAATACAAAAAGCATGTCATACAAAGCGGAATATTATTCCACGTCCACAATCTCGAAATGGGCGGCAAAAAGGATGAATTCCCGAAAATGGCGGCAAAAAGCAGGTGGCACATAATCGCTTCATCCTCGCGTTCCCAGACACGAGGCAGCGTCACAAAACATGGAATGCTGTGTTTGGAATAATAAAATTCTGCTGTTTTATCTACACGTTATGAGGGTTGAAAGTCTACACAACTAGGACATGAATCATGTAACATTGATTCTACTATATATCTGAAAGTTTGTATGTCTGATGTTTGTGAAAGATTAAACGTAACCAGTGAAAGATTTGGATGTAACTTGGAACAGGTGTAGACCGCCGGCATAAAAGTTGTTACCATCCGAGCGAAGCTATCGACGAAGGCTAGGAAAACATAGACAATAAAAGAAAGAAAGAAAGAAAGAAAGAAAGAAAGAAAGAAAGAAAGAAAGAAAGAAAGATAATCGTTTATTTTGGTAAGACCTTCAGTTTTGTCTTACATGCTAGGTGATTCTAATGTCTGTTGCATTATTCCAAAAAACATTATTCAAGTTCATGTAATGATAAGTACCAGGGGAACAAAAACAACACAGAGGTAAATAAAAAGCCTAGGTTGGGTTACATAGCGTGCAGATGGTGTGAGAGCGTTAAGTGCTATTGCATCTAAATGAGTTTAAAAGCCTCTAATTGGCTACGCAAAAAACTGCCTTGTAATACAATATTTATGGTGTAGCTTCGAAGAAGTGGCAAAATTCACAATTTTATTAAACCGACTGCATTTCGTATTGCATTTTTTTCTTATAATATCTCATGCCCAAATGTACCCCCATATATTGGTTCAGTAAACCTACTTCAGCTAAAACGGATATTAAATCTGTTGCTATCTCTTTTCATTGACATCAGAGTAACTAGAAAAAAACATTCTTTAAATCTATATTAAATTGACAAGTCTTTATGAAAAAGGCCATATATGGAACTGTACAGGCTGATGTAAGTATTAACTCTGAAATTTACCCTGTAGCCAAGGTACAGATAACTATACAGGCTGATGTTAAAAGCTCTGAAACCGCATCCCCCTGTAGAAGTAGAGCCAACGTAAAAAAACTCCAGTGGACTCGTAAAATAAATCTCAGAGCGCGCGCGATACGATCTCCCTGTGCATTCCTTAAGTAAAAATGCAATGTTTTAATTCCGAGGCCCACGGAGCGAATACCTCCGATGCGGCAGATAAACGGAGATTTTTAGCTTTTTTTCCTCACCCGACTAAGTTATGAGGATGCGGCGACGTACTTCGTCGAGTTAGGAATGTATACGATGCGAGTGCGCGGCAAGATGTTGGGATGGCTAGTCAATATAATTAATAACAATAATAATATGGTGTCGGCGGGTGCCACAGTCCCCATAGTTTCCCGGTAACCAGTCCACTACCATCACAATATTCTTGGACATTTCACACAGCGTCATCTAATCCCAAGCTAAGCAATTTAATGGTTGCTATGTAATTAAAAAAAATGTGCTTATAGAAATTGTCGTAATACAAAATCGGGATCAATTATTTAACGTGCTTCTAAAAATAGGAAAGCGCTCAGATTAACCCATCATCATCAATGTTTAACGACCTCTGGCGCAGTGAGTGAAGGCCCGCATGACACGCTGGAGGTTGCAGGTTCGATCCCCGCCGCGGGACAAATGTTTGCATGTTCTTCAGATATTTGTTCCGGGTTTGGGTATTTTTTACAGACTTAAAAAAAAGGAGGAGGTACTCAATGTTTGTTACCTCAAAACTTTCGACTGGGTGAAACGATTTGGAAAATAATTCTAATTAGTGTAACATCGCGGATTCGAATTCCGTCGGAGTCTGTAACTTTTAGTAAGATTTTTCATTAATGATGTCTGTCACATTATTTGAGATATCGGAATCGTATACAAGAGCCTACGGAATCCGTGAATGTGACCATCTTAGCGGGCGATGAAGCCACTGCATCCAATCTAACGATTTCAATCAAGCCTATTTCATCTCAACAAATGTCCCAGGCACTACAGTGTCCCGTTAAGTGTAGGTCTCCGTCACCAGAGTTGGCCACTTGCTCATACGAACTGACTGACTGAGTGTAGGTAAAGCTTACCTCTTGGCTCTGTAAAAATCATGTAGTAAAGATGTTAAGGCCTACGTTTTTTTTCCTACCCTTATTTTTGCAGTAGCAAAAGTGTCAACTTAAAGTTGCAGTCCAAAAAAGCCCTGTCAAAACAATGCTGTCATACATAAAACATGTCATACGGACAGACAACAGGACAGGCTTCTTGTTATTAGTTGTTAACAGATTCCAATATGTGTCGGGAGTTCTTGCGACTGAGGTGATTTTAAATTAGGACATGTTGCTTTATAACGTTTCGTTCAATATAAAAGATTTTTTATAGGATGCCATAAATGTTTCCTTTGGAACAAAGTCAACATTGTAGGGACAGTTTAAGCTTTTTATTTCGTTCAGTAGTTATATATTTATGAAAATGATAACAAAAACGAGTATAGAATACATATTGAAATAGATGGCGATGGTCCAGTTTATCAACAACTGTAATAAAGTAGGTTTTTTTCAAAACCTATGTGTAAGCGACGCTCTGAATGCTTAACTTTTTTATTTTTTATTTTATCTATATAAGTGTCAAAGTCATGTCATCTGTCAAATGAAAAAAGGAGGCAATTTTTTTTCCATGTTCTGCTCAATGTGTAAACTAAATGGTTGAAAAGGACGAGTGCGTTTTGTGTGTTTCTAAACATCAGATTCACCAGCCATACTATGCATAAAACAAAATATATATTTTTATCTTGTTTTATATTATAAACTAGGCTCTAGTTTATCCACAAATGAAGTACAGAAGGATAATTTTCCAACCCCTTTACTAAAAATAACAATCTAAACATCTTGCCCAGCGCAAACCATCACGCTCTCCGTGTCGGCCGGACGAACAGACACAAAAACTATATATAAATATTTACAAACTGACGGACAATGGACCGTCAATCATATTAATGTTGTCCCCGTGCCATTGTGTTATCATTTGTCCTCATAATGCTTTTTAATTGTGTTGCATTTCATGTTTGTACTCAATGGCAAGGCGATTAAGCAATTTAAACATGAAGAAATGAAATTGCCGTAGTAAAGATTTCATCGGGATTTTCAATTAAGTCTGAATAAAATAAGCATAAGGCCAAACCACAATATTTTAGTAGGATTGTAGCGTGACCAAGAAATATAATATTACAGAAAGTAGGTATTTTATTTAGTGATGGTCTGAATTAATTCTTCTTGCATCAATTTTAGAAAATTAAAATTAGGTATAATTTATAAATATATTTCGTTTTGTGAATCTTTCGAATGACATTTATCAGTAGTTAGCTAACGATTATGGTTTTAAGAATTCTAAATGTTTTACAAAAATATGATGATCCAAGTCATTTGTAATTTTAATATTAATCCGCATTATAAATATTAATAATATGAATATTCATATCACATTCGTCGTTCCGGCGGCCGGCGCACCCCGGGCGCTTGTAATTTGACCGACGATGTTTGTTTTGCCTGCCCTCAACTCTTTACCGTACCCATCCCTTTCCCGCACACTTAAAAATATACCTCCGTCTTGCTCACACACACGGCTACTTAAATTTTATTTATCACTCTACATTTCACTTATCAAAATGACGTATGCGCGTTGTATCGTTCGATTTTTTGTTTTATGCCCTTTGTATAAAGTTGTTTATACGATATCGTGGTGGGGTTTATAGGTTAAGTGGTGGTATAATAGTGGTATGCATTTTCTTATAGGTTATTGATTGTAATTATCATGGCGCCGTAAGTGAACACGGGTGATCACGCGAGGTTCGTGTAGATTTATGAGTGTTCTTTATAGTCTATCATAGTTTTATAGTATGTTTTATGGCAGTTAGTCGCTGTGTTATTGAATTCATGTCGATTTTTTTTCTGTTTGGCATTAAAATAATTGTTTCGAGGCTGGTATACATATAAAATCAGACGACATCTTTTTTTATTGGAGGTAAAAATTGTTGGGTTGTTTATAATTGTTGGAATCACTGATCAACTTTTGAAATTATTTTACAAATATGAAGCTATATACATACCTAGCGATTTTCATCCGTATGTTGGATATAGGAATCAGGCATAAATGGAGTTTTGAGAAGAGACGCTAGATAGATCATAATCTACCCATCTTACCAGTTGGCCATTTATTTATTTAATCGTATGACGTACATAGGTATTGAGTGAAATAAACATAAACAATAAAAACAAACAAAATTATTCCTAAAAAAACTAAAAACAATAATAAAATAAGATAAAACAATCACAAGTCAATGCTCAGTTTGCCAAGCCAAGCAACTGCCTCGGGAGGAAGATTGTCAAGGTCGCTCCAAGGTCCTGGGTAATTGCTCATAAGAACTAACGAACGAACGACCAGTTGACGTTAACTTGCACTGCTTATCTACCCGCCTGACCAAGTCATCTTAGGTCCGTGATACGATTGTCTATCAGCCGAAATTAATATTTTTAGCAACTTTGTCATACAACACAATTTGTATGGCACTTGTTGGCAGATGTTGCTATGGCAATAGATATGCGATCGTTTGTCGGATTGAATATAATTTCGGCCGTTAGGCCGTTTGTCCACCGCCGCCGTCACCGGGACGTCAACGAGAACGAGATGACGGCGCCGAAGTACTGATACATAGACTAACTATAGCCGCATGTCCACCGCAAGGCCGTCACGTCATCTTAAACTCGACCCGAAATAATCTCGTTCTCGTTGACGTCCCGGTGACGGCGGCGGTGGACAAACGGCCTGAGTCTATAGACTAGTAGTAGTCTATAGGCACGAGACAGGCCTCGAGTTTGTCTAGCCCCATATTCTTTGCTCATCTGAGCTATACTCCGGTAACTGATGCATCATCTCTGCAGGTCAAAGGTGGCACATTTGTACGGAGCCGGCAGCCCAGGGAGCAGCGAGCGATGGCTCCCGGAATTCAGGCTATTCATCAATGCTCGGACGTTTTAGTTTGTTTTAAGTTCCGATAGATCTACGAAGAGATTACCTACAAGAATTTATGGTAATGCAAAAGGTCATAACTCACAAAACATCAAAAACCAAACCTGTGGCAGTTTAGTAATTTTATATTACTTAAAATTTTAAGAAATAATTGTTTTTTTTTACGATTTCAATTCAATACAATTATAATGAGAATGTTTTCAAACTTAACGCCATAACTTAAATAAAACTAGAACATTAAAAAAACAATGAATACGCGAAAGTTTATTATGAAATTTCTAATTAGACCATAATTTAAGGAGAACAAAAATGCCCTAACTTTGCATCCATGAATACCTTTGCTATGAAATATTTAAATCGAGCTTATTTAGAATAGAAAAAACTTTGTATCACACACAATGTAGCCATCAATAATACCATCTTCTGTCAGATTGTCGAGTCGTAAAATCAAAAGGTAATGTTTGTTTATATCGAATGGGTTATTCAAATACCTCCCGTTATTTCCACAGAAGCGGTCACAAATCTTACACCGAACCTGTTCCAGGGAATTACGCTTTAACTAGCTCCCACCCGCGGCTACGTACTAGTTCTACTAATATTATTAACATGGTTAATACGCTTGAAGACTTGTTTCTAGGGAAGATTAGCTTAAATTGGTTTTGAAATCTAATTTAAGGTTAACTCTTGTCAGTACAACTGACGTATCTGTCTCTTTACTCTATAAGGTACCATAAGACCTACTAAACCAATACAACATGACAGTTCTAAAAAAATACCACCTAACACTAACTGAGAACTCCCAACTATCATCTTATAACGTCAAGCAGATAATTGACTCAATGACTCTTCGAATTGGCAGAATTGTGGCAATCAAAGTCGCAGTAGCCATGAAAGAAGAAGTAAAGTGAAGTGACTCTTTGACAAAAAGGCACCAAAACTTAATTGCAATTTAATTTTACTAAACGTAGCCGAAGTAAAAAAACAGTTCCAACAAACATCCACAGAAACGATCACGATTTAATGTAAAATGCAAAATTTTACTTATAAAATATCAATTTCTAGTCATGCACCGACACCTCAGTGCCAAGAAACAGTGCTTAGCATTCAGGCAAGTCCGCTAAACAATTAGGAGCGCAGAAATACTAGGAAATGGCGAATTTACCGCAGCAGGTGGAATGTAGCAGTCGTAGTAAAGTACGGACCGTGTGTACATGATAATAAGCTCGCAAGTTATCGTGTGAAACTCAATTTTTTTAATGATGTTTGTAACACAAACACAAAATATATTGTAACAACAAAATACAATTTTCTTCATAAATGTGATAAATAACAGACACTGCGAGTTCTTTTTTTATGGTAAAAAATTACAAAATATGGTTGCATTAGTAGTACAAGTAGTGTAATCTAGGCTAACTCTCCTAGACTGCCTGTCTTGGCCTATTTAACATGCTTGTTCTCAGAGGCAGGGGAGCTGAACCGCAAGCCAGTAATGCACCTATCTTTAATATCTAAAAAACTTTGCTAGAAGCATGATTTATAGGAATTTAAACACATTTAAACACACAAATAATTTAATAACCTTTGTAAAATACTGTAGGCATGTTACGATGCGATCATTTAGATGACTAAAAACTGTACAAACATAATTTTAATTGTAATCTATTTTTTTATAATTAGCCTTTATTATTACCCTAAAAAGACATAATATGAAAAACCAGCTTTTCGCTAATTAATTAGAACTCTAGTACCTACCTCCTTCAGCTATGGCGACCCCTACCTCAGTCTCACAGCCTATCGCACGCGCATCTATACATGGGGCTAATTTATAAGAACGCGTTGACAGCGGTATGGATGGCCTCGGTGACAAGATCTCAAGATACCAGTTGTCATATTTGGGGTTTAACTTATTAGACGGTAGATTCTAATCAGACATGATTTGTAAGTCTGTTTGGTTCAAAAAATTAAAATTTTGAGTTACCACCATTTTGAATGATGCCTTAGTTTGCGTAAGCCATATTTTGCACTAAAATGTGTTGAATTCAAAAACTATTAAAAATTACGGTAAATCAAAAGAAAAGTTAAATTATACTACTTCGGTAATAACACTGTGTCTTGACAGTTAGCCGGATAAAAATAATGCGTTAAAATAAATACACCAGGCGCACGTAAATAAGAAAACAAGTAATTGTTCGTATAAGACAAATGTCATATAATTTAAAACAAAATAAACGGCATTTAAATAAAATTATCATAATAAAAACTGCCAAAAAACAATGCGGAACAAACGATAGTACCAGGCGTGCATAACACACAGGGGTTGAAACAAAAGGGCTGGTATAAATCAAATGGGACCGTTTTGAGGAGGAAGCGGTCAATCATGCCCCTTTCTTTCACTTCACAATGTGCTACGAATGTCGGTTACAGGGCTAGGAGGGCAGCGGGTAATTAGGACAGAGGTTAGGAAATCAATCGACCTCTGTGGCGCAGTGGGTAAACGCCCGCCTGAGACGCGGAGGTTGCGGGTTCGATCCCCGCCACGGGAGAAATGTTTGTATGTTCAGCTGATACTTGTTCCGGGTCTGGGAGTTTTTCTATCTATAATATGTATGTACATATTTACAAAAAAAGTATCTAAGTAATATAGTCATCTGGATACACAAGCATTAAGCTGCTTAGCTTGGGACTAGGTGACGACGCTTCTTCAAGGTGTTGGTCGCGAAAGAAATGGAGATAAACTCGTAAATCATTGAACATGCTGCATATTCTTATCCAAAAATGTCTTCCTATTGATTAGAGTACAGCCTTGTTGGCCAAGTGGATTAGTACTTCGACTTTCGATCCGAAGGTCGTGAGTTCAAATCACGACAGGATCAACTAAATAAATGTGTAAATCTCTTACTGATGTTTTAATTTTTTTAAAGCCATTTCCGTGACTCTTTGATTTCTGTATCAGCCTGTGGAAACACCGCGAGTGTTATGGCCCCGCACGTTATCTACAAAACACATTGGTAACCACAAAAACAAACAGCTAACACACCCTTATTATTCAATTTGAATATTTTAATGATAAGCATTCATATAAATTACTCCAGTTTTTTCAAAGCATTACGAAGTTTGTATGAAGAAGAATCCTAGCCAGAGAAAACCCGTGTCTCTGCCTACCCCTAGTGGATAAACTTTTAGTTTGACTTAGTTTACAATCTAGTGATAGATAATCACATAATAAGGTTACGATGGCGTATTTAGGGAAGAAAATAATAATCTTCTGACAACATAACTTTTTACAGAAATACACATTTAGCTGTTATTGAGAATACTTAATTTCTTTGATTTTTTTAATTTATCTGATATTAAAAAATATAATAATGTATTTTATTGACATATTTACACCAATCGTGTTCAGAAAACGGAGAAATAAACAATACTTGTTACAACTTTTGAGAAGAAAAATGTTAGATGAGCCTTCTTACAGAAACATCACAATCGAATTGAGAAAGTAAGACCAATTTGGTCTTGATATAAAAAAAATACTACCTAAGTACCTAGGTACTATTACAACTAGGTACTAGTGGCAATTCGGAGTGTCGCAAAAGCTAAACTAAACTAACTAAAATTAATGCCATCCTTTTTATTCCAATCGCTATGAAAGGGACGGCAACATTTTTGGTTAGTTAAGTTTAGCTTTTGCGATACTCAGAATTGCCACTATTAATATGTTAAGCTCAGTAAAAGTAGGACTTAACCTATACCTTCCTCCATAAACAAATCATAACACGATTCGGGATTACACCTGCGACCTTTGCAAGCGATCTTCAAGATAATTCATGTAAAGATCATGTCTTACAAAGTTTATAATTGCGCAACCTAATACTGCCAGCACTGATGCTGCGTGCCAATGCTCGCACATTCTCGATATGACTGCATTTAATATTTAACTCGCAGTTCGCCCCGAACGACCTATATATGTACCTACCAAGTTTCGTGCATATTTTCGATAGTTATGCCGGAACATACAAACATAATAATATATATAATAATATAATAATAAAGAAAGAAAGATAAATCATTTATTCTTGTAGGACTTCAAGGATCACTTAAGTTTCGTTTTACATGCTAGGTGATTCTAATGCCTGTTCCAACGCGACTCCCTACACCAGGGAAAGAATTAAAGAACTTTTTTTAAAACCGATCCCTTAACAATCTAAAATAATCTAAATAGTGTAGCTTCAGTGGGAAGCCAGTCGAACAAAGTAAGGCATGTCAAAGAAAGTAAAAGTAATTGTAAAGTTAACAAGATACTTACAACATAAAACTGCTCAAAACGAGCGCTTCATACTTCATGAATACAAAGATTAATCAAGAGTATTGAAAGAACCTCAGCGAGAATGTACAACCAGTCAAACCAACCGATGTAGATTCCCTTAAAAGCGGTCATACGACATTGCTAATCCAGGACTAAGTTGCGTGTCGCCGGGCGCGGGGTTAAGTGCGAATGCATGCGAATTGCTATAAACGATGGCCGCCTCAATCGATATTGGATACGCACTATCCAATATCGATTGAGGAGCACTAATTTTGTAAACAGATTTTTTTAGCAAAATATAGTTATAAATTTATATTATAATTTAACGACTGACCAGCAGTTGACAGGTTGCAAACCCTTCGCCGCATTAGAACTCGTGCGAATACGCGCATAAGAATCAATTGAAATTAAAATGCACGGTCAAAATTCTAACCCACTAACTTCGGATCGCAATCGAGCCTCTATTTCATTTGGACAAAATGGCACGGTATGTAAATACTCCTTTAAAAACAACTTTAACTTATTTGCTTTTTACAGTTCTTGAGTATGATTTATTTTCCAAACATCTAATTAAACTAAGTAAACAAATTAGAACAAAAAAAGTGAAGGTAGTGATTACGCGTAAAGAATGCCTTCGATAAAATTAGATTCAATTACATCGAAGTACCAGGTCGTTATGGAACAGAGGAGTTGTTAAAAACGCATCAGGCTGGTTCATCATTCTAGCGCCCAAATAATGTTTAATCACCTTAGCGATTATGTTTGCCTGGTATGTAACCATCCCTTTAAAATATATTGATAAAGATATTTGTAAATTTCATTAGTACCAAACACGTTACTTCGTGCAATAAAGATAAATATGCTAAATATTTATAATTTACGTCTCAGCATTTCTAATTAAACCATTAAAATTTATATAATTACTCTATGAATACAAGAGTTATTTCAATACCGATGTAATATTAAATTACTATTTACGGTTAGGCATTTTGCATAAATTTAATAAATTTAATTTATTGTCGGGATGTGCGAGGCAGTGGCAACAGTAAATGTTTGTCCAATTAATTATTATTTATTGAGTAGGTTTTGAATAATCAGTGTCCATTATAATCTAAAGTTATCATTTGAGAAGCTTTTTGATCCTACAAAGGACCTAGAGAAGTGGCAATAATTAGCGAAATCGTTTATCGATAAGTGACAGGCTGATAAAATATAGGCAAATAGTGACGTGATGAGAATGTTGAGAGTCACGTGATTAAGTAAGAGAAAACACACCCAATATCATAGACTTCTTTTAAATAAATAAATAAATATCCTTGGACATTCCCCACAGCATCACCAAGTCCCAAGCTAAGCAACTTAATGCTTGTGTAATGGTAACCAGATGACTGATATATTAAACATTTTTTTTTGTAAATACATACATAATTATAGATAGAAAAATACCCAGACCCGGAACAAAACATCTGCAGAACATACAAACATTTACTCCGTGTGGCGGGGATCGAACCCGCAACCTCCGCGTCTCAGGCGGGCGTTCACCCACTACGCCACAGAGGTCGTCAAACTTTTCAGTAGTACCCTTTTTTATATTTGGAATATCTACAGATCCGAATAAAAAATAGACATCTACAGATTTGCGCCATCTTTTGTGCAAATACAATGTGCAAAATTCAGTTATGCCGGGTTCCTATATCCAACAAACGGATGTCCGTAGGTCGGTCGTCATAGCAACGTTGTTATCTGTCAAAAAGTCTCATACATTTTGTGTTGAATAAACAACGTTGCTATGACGACACGTACGGACATCCGTTAGTTGGATATAGGAACCCGGCATTAGTCGAGTCGACTGACCATTGCGAAACCTGTGGTGATAGCGGTCTCAAGAACTAAGTACGCTTTTAGCGTGCATATCTCGACTGAGCGATAATACAAATATATTTCGCGATATCGTACACGCTCCGCTGATGTACGCGCACATAAATGAGGCTTTTAAGCATGGTATCTAAATGTAACGAGAAAAAACAAAGTTAGCAGATCCAGTATACACATTATAGTCTACTTAGGAAAAAACAACTGAAGAAAAACACATTTCTTACTTCAAAATGGTGTTAAATTTTTGAGACTGACTTTGATATTTTTTAGACCTTCCATACAAATTCTCACAGTTTATCTTTATTAGGTACTATAAAGTATGAGTTCTCTACGCACTAGCGGCTCTAGTATTGCTTTTTTTAGTGTTAATTTCAAATCTAGTTGCAGTAAGCAATTCCGCTGATTTTATATTAAAACAGTCCATAACTTTCCCTCACGTTATCACACAGCCTTATAAAGTTGGCGAATCCTGCGCCCGCGCCGGTCAGAGGCCAACAACCGCGCGTCAGCCGGACGGGCCATCACTCTGACTGTTTATTTTTCAATTTGGCCTGTCAGACCCCTGAGTTAGGGCCGCCACACACGGAGACGCCAGATTACGGGGTACAGTAACGCCCTGTGAGCGGGGCTGGCAAGGACTGAGAGAAGAAATTCAGGAATAACCAGGAAAACATAAGCGGCGAGTAATGTAGCTTACTAGAGTGAGAGGAACAATCATTAATCTTATTCATAAGATTTGTCAATTTAATATAGATTTAAAAAATGTTTTTTTCTTGTTACTCTTATGTCAATGAAAAGAGATGGCAACAGATTTAATATCCGTTTTAGCTAAAGTAGGTTTACTAAACAAATATGCTTATGGGGGTATGTATATGACGTATTTTTGCGGCGTGTTTGTATCGACGCAAACACAAGCAGTATGCCAAAAGGCGCTGCGAACTAGCAAGTGACGCGTTACACAAAATCGCGCCGACTGCTCGTTGGAAAAACGTCGTGTAGCATAGGCTCTTACTTATGTATGAAGAACTTCTATCTCTGTATTAATCTTCAAAAGAGAAGGCCGCAGAGCAAGCTGCTGATGAAGACCATGAGCGTCACGAACACACGTGCTATTTCCGTAAGTATCTATAAAGCCATGTCGGAGTTCAATAATTACTAATTATTGAACTCATTATTAATTAGGCCTTCAAGCGACCCTAAACATCCATCATCAGCGCTATCTAAAGCTAAAAGGAGGCAAATGCATAAGCCGCTGAAAACATTGAAGGTAATAAAAGTTTAGGTAAATGCTAATATTTGAAGGATACAAATATTTTTCAAATATACATTTAGTATAACTTCCATACAAATATCATGGTTTCTTCAAATATGACAAACAATTCGACAGCCCTACTAACCATGGCGCTCGCGATGATGCGAGGCGTCGAGAACCTACAATTAGGCGCGGGCCAACAAGACCACAACACGGTAATACCCTAGCATCAAACCTAACCTTTTCACATATCACAGTAAAACACACCTTATCCCCGACCAACACGGTCTCACAGACCGCACGCACGCTTTGAAGGGTTAAACTGCACTATGAAAACCTGCAAATCGAGTCAACATCACAAGACTCTATTGTAATACCTGTAGGTTCATTTTCGATATGTATTCTTGATGATGAGAACCTTCGTCCGTTTATTGGCACAGTAAATGAGTTATGGCGTCGTGAATTTCGCAAAATATATTGGGTGAAAATTGATTTCTTGACTACTGCTGCATTACACCCATAAAGGTATTGCCAGCAGTTTCGTAAATAACAACAATATTCTTAAAAACAACAATATTCAACATGTTTATTGAAACGTAAAATGATTCCTGTTGACCAGGAGCACATAAGTTACAGGATTTAAATCGCATTACAAAATATATTTGAGCTACATTCATAGAGTTTGGATTGGCTTCCGTAAAGATGATTCCAGACTCCCAGAGTGTATGATATTTTATTACAATTATTATACGAGTAGTTCCTTAGAACACGGCTTTCTTAGTTTAACAGTCGTTTTCTTTAACGCAGATCACCTCCAAAATTAACTAATCAATGTTAAATCAAGTGACAAGTGTCAAATTAGAAACAAATTCGACACTGTCACTTGATTTGACCATTGCGTTAGAGAGTTGCGTTAGAGAAACCGGCTGTAAGTCTCCCAGGATAAATTAAAAGGACTAGGCCGGCTAAAAAGGCCATTTTAGCTAAATCATGATAGTTCAACCCCTGCAGTGTACTGACATGACACCTACAGTCTGCTAAACTTGTAACCGTCTCTTTTGTCCTATACAACCCTTGCTATAATGTCAAAATTATGACTAACGGGGTAAGAGTGCGATTCTTCCTACCAGGGCATCATAAAGCTGAGGATCTAGACCTCACATCGGGACCACACACGAGGAAGGCGGTAGCGGCGGAGATGCCCCGAGGCTGTTCGCTGTCTATAGCTGGTGTGGTCCACTTCGGACGATGTGAAAGTTCCCGATAAATGTACTGATAAGACTAGACGGAACTGAATTGTTGGATTTTTGTAAAAACGAAATAGCATCATGACCCATGCTGTGGTATTGTACCTGATATTCAGGCATAAGCAAGTCTAGGCTATTAATATAAAAAATAATTAAAATAGTAGTCAAAAAACGTGCCACCATGTGGGCACGTAGCAGCTAGCATTCTATGACAGAGTGTAAGCCTATCGTTAAGAGTTCAATAATTTATGCCGTTGATGACTGATACTTTGTTATCTCATTTTGTAATATAATGTCGTGAGAGACCAAGAAAACGTTTCAAGAAAGATTTTCACGCCTTTGAGAAGGAGTGATAAGGAAAAAATCTATGCCTTAAGTTTCCTTGTTCAAGTAAATACAGCTTTTGTTTTACGAGATTTTTATGTTAGCGAACAATTCTACATAATCTTCAGCCAAACCATCTTGTGCCAGTGAGGACGCGACCGGGGCCTTATAATCGTTTCCCCAAGATTTACCGTGCGCTGGCGCAGACAATTACAGTAATCACCCGCATCTGTACGGCATGCTAACCAGCCGGGAACTGGGACCCTGGTGATCACAATGATCACCAAGTTCTCATGTTTGTTTAGTACGTAGGTCCCTATGTCTTTATTTTTTTGTAATTAATTAATATCATAGGACATTTTACGCTGCGTCATCTAGTCCCAAGCTAAGCAACTTAAGGTGCCTGTATGGGAAACGAAATTGCACTTGGTGGACACCAAGCTACGTTTTCGCTATTCCTCCTAAACAATACAAAATAAAACTATTACATAGGTATTAAATACCCACGCATAAAGGACCACCTTTGAAGCTAGGGAGAAGTGATTTCAAACCGATTTAACTTTCGGCTAACAGATATTTGTTCCCGTTCTGGGTGTTTCTCTGTCTATAATACGTCTGTATTCTAAAATTAAAAATATATAAGGTTAGTAAGGTATACACAAGCAATAGCTTAGCTTCGGACAAGATGACGCTGTGTGAATGTCCAAGGATATTTATTATTATATCTATGTAATCACGAATTCTTTACACTGTCCACCTACACCCTGTCACTACAACAATACAAGACGTCCACCAAATTGGATCTTAATTGAAATCAGCACATCCAGACAAGACAAAGCAACTACTCGTCACAACACGCGCACTTGCCAACATGCCCGACTGACGAGATATTTTGTCATTTGTTTAATTAGGCCGATGGTCCACTAGGCTACTAATGTCGCGAGATATCGAATGCATACGATATTGGAGATCACTACAATTGTTATACATTTTAAGTAGTTCGTTATCCGTTCAGTAGTTTTCGCGTGAAAGAGTAACAAACACACATCTATACAAACTTAAGTTTATAACATAAGTATTATCCTACAATTCATCACTTGTCAGACTCACTCTCAAAGTTTATTTATTCAATCAATAAGATCATTTAAAAACTTCTTGAGAAGTCAAGTCCTTAAAAATAGGGGATTCTACTGCCTGTTCCAAACGCGACACACATCAGACACACATAAGTTATCATTCTATACGTGACAGGTTGCAAGTCCACCGACACTATTAGAAAGCTAACTGGCTCCAAGATGTTTTTCTTCACAGTTCGCAGTGTTTATGCGACAAATGCGCAAATGAATTTGTCGCCCAGTGATTAAACAGCTTTATACATCGGTAGAACAATGCAAATGCATGTGCCAAGGTATTTTAGAACGATACCATTAATTAGTTGGTAATGTACACGAATGCGGTTTGTGTTGACATTTGTGGAACATAAAATGCGAATGTGACAGACATATTTAAGAGCGCTTATTTACCTTTGAGTAGGATTTCAAAAGTACGGTATGCTTACGCCCTATTATTAAAGGTAAGTAGTGCATATCTATATATATATATTGACGACCTCTGTGGCGCAGTGGGCGAAAGCCCGCCTGAGACGCAGAGGTTGCGGGTTCGATCCCCGCTACGGGACAAATGTTTGTATGATCTGCAAATATTTGTTTCGTGTCTGGTTGTTTTCTATGTATATGTAAGTAAGTATTTACAAAAAAAAAATGTAGGTACCTATCTATGTAGTATATCAGTCATCTGGTTACCATAACACAAGCATTAAAATGCTTAGCTTGGGACTAGATGACGCTGTGTGGAATGTCCAGGGATATTTATTTATTTATATCTATGACATTATTTGACGATTGTCTATCTATACAAATCTTTCGTTTCGTTTCTGGTCGACAACAAATAATATGAAAGAGTTTTGTATTACTTACCCTATAGACAGGGAACCTCTGGAAGTCTGGACGTCCTTATTGTAAATGTACTTACTTACCTGTAAAAAAAATAATACAGTGAAAATAAAAATCAACATAAATCAACAGAATCAACTTATTAAGGTGCCTGTATGGGTCAAACTAGCGCCACCGCCTATTTTATTTTATTTTATTGCGTTGAACAAAGGAATTAAAAAAAACTGAATATTCAGTTGGTGAAACCTATCATAAGCTTTTTTTTAAAACCTCTGTTTTAGTTTCATTTTGTATAATTTGGGACTTAATTAAGATTTATTTACTTTTTACTACATACCTACTTTCAATTTTATTATTTTACTATTAAATCATTATTTTTTTTAACTTAATTCTCTTCTAACTGTTATTTAAGTGTGGAAATAAAGCTCATTTTATTTTATTTTATTTTTTATTTTTATATAGTTTAGGAGGAGTAGCGAAGTTGCACTTGGTGGCCACCAAACTCTGTTTTTGCTATACCCTGGATTAAATAATAGGCTGCTTTTGATTCTGGTATTCCCACAGGAACGGGAACTATTCACCGCGAGTAACACCTTGGGGTGTAGCTAGTAAACCATATGTTTCAATAGCCAAACAATACAATGTCCAAGCAAAATGCCTACACGTGTTGACCATTAATTAAAAACAAATTAACCATTCGAACGTCAGATATAATTAAAATGAACTAGGTGGAGTGATCACAGAAGATTAGGCCTTGTAACTCAGGGGATAGAGAGTAAAGTCGCGTGGTACGTTTTGTTGGTATTATAAAGACGAGTGTGCAGGGATACAAATTGTGGTAGACACTGACCGACTGTGCACAGTGCGGTTACAATAGCTGGTTCATTTCTAATACACGTTCGTTCGTATGAGCAAGTGGCCAACTCTGGTGACGGAGGTTTTAGGCCGCCTAAAGACCTCCGTCATGGCTTAACGACTTTAAAAGCCGGAACCGACAATTTAACGTGCCCTCCGAAGCACGGAAGCGCTCAGCTGATAATGCCACTTGCGGTCACCCATCCAAATTGTGACCGCTCAGAATGTTGCTTAACTTCGACTATCTATCAAAAACGTCTTAGCAAGCTTCGCCACGAGCGCTTCTATTTCTAATACTAAAAGACTTTGCTAACTACCACGTATCCTATCATGACAGTATCAGGCACGGAAATATTATTTAATAGCTTATACCAACCTAGTTAAAAAGTAGCCTATGTGTTATTCCAGATCACAAACTATGTACATTCCAAGTGTCAGTGAAATCTATATTCTCTTTTTTGCCTGGCATTTTTCTATTCCTAGAGTCTTGCATTATAGAGTATTGTAATTTAAAATGTAATTGATGAAAACTATACTTAAAGATGGTGAAATATAATGTACCTACATATTTCAAAATCTTTCAAATTAAGTTTAACTTTCATGTTTAATTTTGTGTTTATTTTGGTAGGACCTCAAGGATTTTCAGTTCGAGTTTTCTGCTTTACAAAGTGACACAGCTAATAACATCTTCACTGTGTGTATTATTGTTTTTTAATCGGCCGTCCCGCCCCCAAGAGCCTTTGCCATCCATCATAACTTTAAAAAACAATTTAAAAAGAAACAGTCCACTTCCCCGCAGCGCATTCCTGAGAGTCGGGTTAAAACAACATATAAATTAATAACAAGCCAAGGGTTAATATTATTCCGAATTCGGTACGGGCTAATGATGTTGGTTTAACAGATTTGTGTGCTGACTACCACCTTTTTTTTAAAACATGCTTCAAATCGATGTGAGTTAACTGTAAAGTTTTATTCACTTTAAGATAATGATCGTTTGTAATGGCGAGCTAATTTCTGCCAAAGTGAACAAGTGAACGAACATGGTATAAAATATGCACTTGAACATACCTTAGACAATTTTAAAATGATCTCAAATATCTCAAGATTTGAAATAATGTCGCGCGCTTTGGGAATACGGACAGTGTTTTTTTTTATAACTAATAGTGGATGTATCTGTCGGATGCCAGATGAGCTGTGGGCGAAGGTAGCTACCGAGTGGCGCCCCGATCCAGCGAGAAGGCGACGCGGCAGACCAAAACGGAGGTGGAGAGATGAAGTCGACCAGTTTTTGCCGGACTGGAGGGTAGTTGCCGAGGATCGTGAGGTGTGGAAAGAGTGGGGGGAGGCCTTTGCCCAGCAGTGGGATCATCACGGCTCATATAAAAATAATAATAATAATAGTGGATGATATACTATCATTAAAAACATGACCTGTCTATATCAATATCATTGGTTCAATTAAGTGAAACTATTATGTATTTTTGTATGAGGCTGCCTATAATAACAAAGTAGTTAGGCCGTTTTGGAGCCTGCGCACACTGCGTTTTTAAAACGCGCAGTTACTGCGCGTTTGTAACGATACAAACGCGCGGCAAACAAATTGCAGGCAGCAAGCTATAACCATGCACACAGATCCTCGCGTTTGTAAAACGCACTGCGAACTAGCAGGTGACGCGCTACAAAAAAGCGCTTGTTGTTCGAAAAACGTGGTGTGTATAGACTCTTATTCGACGACCTCTGTGGCGCAGTGGGCAAAGGCCCGCCTTGGGCGCGGAAGTTGCGGGTTCGATCCCCGTCGCGGGACAAATGTTTGCATGTTCTCCAGATTTTGTTCCGGGTCTGGATGTTTTTCTATCTATAATATGTATTGTATTTACAAAAAAATGTATCTAAGTAGTATATCAGTCATTTGGTTACCATAACACAAGCATTAAGTTAAGTACCATAACACAAGCTTAGCTTGGGGCTAGATGACGCCGCCGTAAAAAATTCCAAGGATATTTATTTATTTTTCACTTTCGCGCCGAGCGATACTTCGCACGCAGTGTGAGACGCGACCGCGAGGAGTGACCACACTCATACCCAGATGAAGATTCTCCGGAAGAATCGAAACATTGTCGGTATCTAAATCGACGATAATTTGATGTGAGTTATTTCCTGTGTGCTATTATAATGTTTTATTTATTTTATTTATTTAAGTATTGATTTCATTTTATTGATCTATTACTTTGACAATAAACTATATGTTTGTATTAACAAACTTTATAGCGGATGGTATCAATGGATCAATCTATTCAACATGACATGTGTTGAAGGTAGGTCGCATCCGACATTTGGCGAGCCACCTGCCGCACGCAGGCTGATAACAACTAATTTATTGTCTCTGTTTTATTTTATTAGAATAGCACAATTTGGGAGAATAAATCAACTAACGAGCCGTGGACTGTGACATAGTAGGTATGTATGCAATTTTACAGTTTTTTGAAGTTTCGATGAAATCTTGCTTTTCTTTGAGTTTGTTTTCCAATTATAAAACATATGCAAACGGGTATTTATCACGAATTTTACCTTTAATATTCGCCCGACGTTTCGACCGGATTGCACCAGCCGTGGTCGCGGGAAGACTGAAGAATATTAAAGGTAAAATTCGTGATAAATACCCGTTTGCATATGTTTTATAATGTGTTCTGATCGCGAAAGTTTAAAAAAGACAATTTGTTTTCCAAAGCGCGCAAAATCAGTTCGGGACGAACTTCCAGTGAAGCTTTGTAACAAAATTCTGACATTGAGGTCCATACCCATACGTAAATGTAGGACTAATTTTAACTTTTGTAAGTAGTACGAATGTCATTCCCGAGTCGTTATATAGTAAGGCACCTGTGCGATCCCACGTTATACTAGCTGGCTGTGATTGGAGCAGGTATACTGAATGGAGGTGACTCATTAGTCACTATAATTTAATCACCAATAAAGAATATAAATGAAAGTTGTTAATTGCAGGATTTTATAATTTATATAATAGTAGGTATTTAAAATAGATCGGTCCCGGCTTTTAAAGTCGCTAAGCCATGACGGAGGCCTTTAGGCGGCCTAAAAACTCCGTCACCAGAGTTGAGCTTATACGAACTTGATTTGATCATCAATATGATCAATAAAAAAATTCAACGTTGTTTTATTAGAAATAAAACGAATCAGGATCACAACTGTGTTCTAAATGATATGGCATTCTTTGAATATGCCTAAAGGGGTAATCAGAGGCACGTTTAAATGCATCGCAAATTTTTCATTGCATGTCAAAAAAAATGTAGAGATTGAAAGTTTTTTTTAACTTGTCGCTTCCAAGTTTAAAGGTACTAAGTATCAATTAAATGAGAAGGCAGTTTAGACTAACCGTTTCTAATCTAAACTATAGGAAGCCAATAGTGGCAATTCGGAGTGTCGCAAAAGCTAAACTAAACTAACTAAAATTAATGCCATCCTTTTTATTCCCATCGCTATGAAAGGGACGGCAACATTTTTAGTTAGTTAAGTTTAGTTTTTGCGATACTCCGAATTGCCACTTATACCTTGTTTAAAGATCTGCATGTCTAGTATGTCTACCGTTCTTGGGAATAGATGTGAGCTTTTCAAGCATATCCATTTCTTATTTATTCAGCTACAAAGCAGCCATATAACTTGACTAAACTCATATAACTCATATGTTCACGAGTAACGATGGAAACTTTTATATCGTCAGTAATGGCGCCTGTATTTATGACACCAAT
The DNA here is from genome assembly GCA_963582015.1 of Xanthorhoe designata. Lineage (NCBI taxonomy): Eukaryota > Metazoa > Arthropoda > Insecta > Lepidoptera > Geometridae > Xanthorhoe > Xanthorhoe designata. Next base: position 9,590,200 of record OY757051.1, read on the forward strand.
TGGTTCAATCCAGTCGTTAATATATTTGTTTGTAATTTATTGGTAATCTATTTGTACTGATCTTAGATTAAATGTTTATTGGTGGACAATTGGTGATGGGAAGAAGGCGTGTTAACAGAGATGAACGAGAAGAATTGGAGCCACCAAATTTTTTAAGACGATTCATATGATCCTAGTAATTAAATATGATCACGACTGTATCCCGGGAGCAGTAGACATTTCTTTCGGATCTTTAGGCAATTTTTAGATCTTTTTGAAGATGTCTAAGAGGGTAGCAATATTCTTATAGACCTATTATTAACTAGCGGTATTACCCGCGGTGAATAGTTTTCGTTCCCGCGAGAATACCAGGATCAAAAGTAGTCTATTCTTTAAAACCATTAGCAATTCTGGTACCAAATTTCATTCAAATCCGTCCAGTCGTTTGAGCGTGAAAGAGTAACAAACACACTTACACACATAAAAACTTTCACCTTTACAATATTACTGTGATTTTTAATTTAGGTACCTACCTAGGTAGGTACTTACTTTTTTTTTAATTATCAAAGGCAAAACAGTTTCACATGTTTTACATGAAATATTTCAAAGTCTCGCTTTGATCATCATCAAAATCTCCCACAGCATAATACCTACACCCTTTGCTCTTACCATTTTTCCCAGTTCTCGGCTTTGTTCAAAGAAATACCTGACAACGGCCATCCTTTCCTCGCTGTATCTTTCACAGTTCAAGACAGTTCCATTTGAATAATAATAGGTTTTCTGTAATTATTAATTAATACAGTAGCGACTACCGGTATTCATTTCGCTACAAAATCAATACATTGATTAGAATCAACAAAACTTTACTTTCAACTTTATTGCAAGAGCATAGAGTTTAAACTTCCAATTTTTATTATTTCTATAGAATATCTAATCAAATTTGATTTTAGACTCTATATACATAAAAATAAGGTCTAGTTTGCTAGGGGAAAGTTAAAGTAAATATTGAATATAATCCATCAATATGTTGAGGTAACTCTGCATTCTTTAAGACTCATTATTCATTATTAGAATCGCTACCGTTATTTCTAGAACCTTCAAATGAATAGAAGTCACGCTAAATATCATTAAGTATTTAAAACTTGAAACTGATGAAAACAATGTGTGAATAAGACATCTGGAAGGTGAAGACCTAGGCGAACATATTTGGACCAAATTTGTGACATTTTGGAGAAAGACCAGGTCCGAAGTACCCTAAACCGGAGAGCGTGTATGAAGAATGTAATGAGAGTGAATGAGGCGAAAGAAGTGTGGGATCGTAGCAAGTGGAGATCCGTGGTTTCTCCGTATTCTCAGTTACTATAGAATCTATACTGACGATTAATATCTAGAAGACAGACAAAGGCCATACACAAAATCGTAACCCGTACCAGATAGCCTGGAAACTTTAAAACATCAATTTATCCAAGAAATTTCAATTACTTTCTAGTTAAAATTACCTTAAGTTTTTGTTTATATTGAATATTGTTGCTACCTACTACTAAGTATTGAAATTTCTTGGATAAATTGATGTTTTAAAGTTTCCAGGCTATCTGGTACGGGTTACGATTTTGTGTATGGCCTTTGTCTGTCTTCTAGATATTAATCGTCTTTGCTCGTATGTAGGTACTACAGCCGTGAGTTTTATTTCAAATCATTTACATTACCATACAAATGATATTCGATCTAAAAGTAAATAATTCGTTACAGAATCTGATTCGAAACAAACTAATCACAAATAATTTTAATCAACGAATTATACAAATGACATTCCTATACAATAATACAAGTCGAATGTAACTGTATTGTATACAGCCTGAGTTTTTTCTCAAATCACCTAACGGCCGGTCTCAATAACCTATCTTTGGTTTTGCTTACTGTGGGTAGATATTTGTCATTTTTTGTGTGGAAAGAACGTTACATTTCTGCCCACAGTAAGCAAACCCAAAGATAGATAGATTATTGAGACTGACAATTAGGGGAAGTCTGTGGAATTACGAGCTCGATTGAAAAACTAAGACCTATTTTTTTTTTAAGTTTAGTTACTAAAAACGTTTATATTATATCATTGATATTTCATCATATCATCAACACGTATCACCTTTATGATAAAATGAAGATGACATTATAAGCAAAAAAAATATATTTCAAGTGAATTTGAAATAAGACCGAATGTATTTATTTAACCGAGCTTATAACCTAACTTGACTTTTAGATAATTCTCAAGGTTTCAGACTTCTCAAAGCTCTGAGAAAAAGACTCAACCTGTATACAGCTGTTATTATTAATATTGCCGTGTCTGTTTGTAAACAGTCTGTGGTATAATTGGTAATTTATATGTAAAGTGAGAGCGGGTGGGGGTGCCGCTTGCCGTCCGTCATCCTCAAACATTTATGTGTATTACGTACCAACTACATACAAGTATTTTTGGTGTAAGTATGTCTTATTTTTTGTTCTTTTTGTACATAAAATAAGCAGCGGTTTTTTCAAATTCTTCTACTTCTTCTACTTTATTTTGGCTTCGCCGGCTTTTGCCACGCATTTAGCCACTACCATGTCATTGTAATTAAAGTCAAATTCTAAAGAGACATTTCGTTAATGCAAACTGTTACTGTCAAATTCACAGCACATTTTTAAAAAGTTACACATGACAATGTACAATTAAAGTTTTCTTTTTGCGAGCACATGTTTTTTTATAGCCTATCTTCACTTGCCCGCGGATCGATAAACAACCTTCGAAACAGGAGTGTAGATTGCATTCACATGTTCTTCACCACTACGCGCGTGAGTGTGGATTGTTGACAGCTTCCGTCACGGTTCGCGCCGCGAAGTATGGATGGACGTTAGGACATGACATTTGCCTACATGAAATGAACTTTATGATGTACGTCTTTATGCCTAAAAGTTGTGTTTAAGATATTTATTTTTCTCAAAAGAATTATTACAAATTCACTTACAGAGAAATATAAAACTTATAATTAAAAATGTTAGCCGTTTAGCGTAACTTAAAAATAGATAAATTATACATAAATAAAAAGTAGGTATGTAACTAAATATAGCTAAGTATTAAGAAAAAAATAAGTAAATCACAAAACTAAAGTTCTTTCTTATAACAAGATAAAAGTAAGATAAATTTTTGTGATATTTATATAAAATAGGGTAGTGCATAAATTAGAGGCGGTCATAGCAAGCACCATAGCTTTGAGTACCTGCATTTTGCGTATTGTAACTGCACTGCTTAATGTTTACTAAGGCCTATGTCATAGTGATGAGCGAGGCGGTAGAATATTTTTAAGTATATCTTTACGAATGTTAGGTCATCGCAGATATGTATTATTTTGATTAAGAAATGCGCTTGAAATGGTTTTTTAAGTAAATTATTATTGTTATTATAATTTTTTTTTTTTTTTTTTTTTATTTATTTATTTTTTGATTAAGTATGAGTAGGTATGAGAAATTATCATTAAGTAATTATCCTGTAGGACAACAAATGCAATTTAGAAGAAGACAAAATAAAAAGTTACAAAATACAAATAATAAATGTAGTTACAGAGAAGTGGCTTTTAAACCTGCAGCCATTGGCGTATCAGATCACACGAGTATTATAAAGGTGAAAGTTTGTTGTGTATAAGTATGTAAGTGTGTTTGTTACTCTTTCACGCTCAAACAGCTGGACGGATTTGAATGAAATTTGGCACCAGGATTGCTTATACCCTGGATAAAAAATAGGCTGCTTTTGATCCCGGTATTCGAGAACGGGAATTATTCACCGCGGGGTATAACTATTCACAAGATAGTATAATATAAAAATACCAAGTAAGTATACATAAAATATAATATAAAATATAAACGTAGCATAGAAACTTATCTAACAAGGAAACACAACATCACCCTAAGCTCCACTTACAAATAAAATGAAATGCAATAATCACGAGAGTTTAAGGCAAATCTCAGCTAAAAACAATTTTGTCTGTCCGAGCCGTGTAGTCCTAGGGCGAGAGATACCTTTCAATCAACATACTGACGGCACTAGCTTTAGCCAATGACTTTGTCTGCGTCTGAAGGACTTATGTAAAGAATTAAACGTGTTAAAGTCAAAATCAGAGTAACTTTGGTCACCGGATTTGTATGTAAAGTGTAAAACATGTATGGAATAAGAATGGGACCAAAGAGATCCACAAATTGGATGGAATGTATCGAAGTCAAAGTCTAAAAACGAATACTCACTAAGATCACAAGTAGGTACTAAACTTGTACCAGAATAATATAATTATGTCTGAAACACGTATCACTTTGAATTAGTTTTTGAGCTCTCAGGATCAATAAGTTGAAGAAAGGCCAAACACCATTTGGGGCCTAACTTTTGATTGGGTCTGGGCTTAGCGATCTTTCTTTGCATCTTGAAAGTTTCCGAAAGATTAGTCTACCGCGCCTTCAAATATAGTCGTGATCATGTTTCGTAGTTTGTTCTTTTGAGTACTTATAAATATGTATCAGTTGTTCAAAAAAAAAAATATCTAACACATAACATGAACAAACAAACAAATCACCGCATTCAACATGAATCCACTTGGTAGACCACTGGCCACCCGGCGCGAAGCCCCTAGCACGCACGCGCCATTACGCCTGCAGTCACAACGGTAACCTCCTAGGACGTCATGTTATCCTGGTACTTCCGTCAGCTACAATTGAAAATGGGATGCAGAATATTCGCAATTTGAAACAGTATACGCAAGTAACCTATGATGTTATGCGACCCGGTATTTCTGTCGAGTATCTAAATGTGGAAATGTAAGTTTGAAAATTTAAACCTCCTAGAATATCATGTTGTTTTGGTGCAACGATACACTACCTATGGATATTTTCAGACGCAGTGGTTCCGGGTTTGGGTGTTTATCTATCTATTTAAAAAAAAATATCTAAAGTAGAATTTCAGAAGAAAATAAAGAATTATATTTTATGAAAATCAAATGAGTGGTTTTATGACAATCTTTTACAAGGATAAGAAAATAAAACCTCTGTACTCAGTAGGCACCAAAAGCTTGGTTTGTATGTATGCCTCATTATAGCCAATAACAATTCAACTCCGAATGTGCAGCCTTCAGAATATCAATATCTTTATGAATGCTAATAGAACACCAGGCGCCAGCATTCAATCACGTAACGCTGCATTTATTGTTGCATTTAAGTGTGTGCCATAGCGCCGAGGAATGAGCGGGAGAGCGAATAATGTTTTTACTCGTGAGTGAGAAGCGCAGAACGATAGACACGCAACATAATTTATAGCGAAAAAACAGTTTTTATTTAATTACAAGTTAATTAAACAAGCAATCGAAAAATAAAAAAACCAGAACTAAATAAATACTTCTAGGCTATTTGTCAAAACATAAAACCAACAAAAATAGCGTTCTGTTCCTGAGATAAATAGCAAACTGTGTGAAAAACATGTATTTTTCAAAAAAATATATGATCGAGAAAACTTTTACCAATCGTGTTTCTAAAAAACCAAGATAGAAGATAAAAGTTCAAAGTATCATTTCCCTAAATATGAAGGACGTAGCTTTCACATATACTGAGATAAATAAGGATTTCGACGACTAATTTGCATATGGCGCCCTCTACTATAAAAATAGGTTCCCAAAAATGCACTGCGTTACTTTGTCGCATTATAAAAAAAATAACGTACTGAATAATTGGTATTTATTAGTTCTAATGTACAGGAAAAAATTACGTGCATTTTAAGTTGCCAGCTGGTAGGTGACGTTTTGTCATTCGGATTCAGTTTTCTGTAGTACCTTATGTCGACTCAAACTTGCATCTTTCCCTAAGGGCAATGGATTGGTTGTAGTACGGTCGGTCAAGAAAGTGGTCTACCAGTTTTGACAAAAAAATTTGTGAGATCTAATTGTCGATAAGATTGACTTTTTCTTGCGAGAATTCTAACTTGACACATGGCATGACGTAAATATAGTAAAGAGAGCAATTGTCACTTATTAATGTTATTGCAAATGGAAATCAATCTTGTTATTTCGTGACGTTCAAATGAAACTGAACCGTAGGGTGGTAGATCACATTTTTGGCCGACCGTACCTACCTTTTTAGTAGTATACGATTTCATCCAATTTAAAAGACATACTATTTATTGTTTCTTTACTCGCTTGATTAGGTTACATAAAAAAATATCACGACTGTATTTCCAAGGTGTGGTAGATGTTTCTTTAACAAAATATTTAAAACATGTTACCTGATTAATGTCTAACATCCTTGCAATATTAAAACAAACTCATCGCAATACGTGATAGGAAAGCAATTCCACGCATTTCTAAATTGCCGTTCCATTTCCTAGAACTGAAACGATGGCTTTTGAGAATAAGTTGTTCCTTCGTGATATTCTCACAGTTAATACAAATAAAATATAACTGTTATGTGAGTCGCTATTGAATTAATAAGCATTTTATTGTTAGCGACAAATGCACGAGGAGTATTGTTTTTGAATTAAAATAAGTAGGTATTCAATATGCGATCTGTCATGCGTCAAAGTAAAATGTAGTAATGATCTTTTGGATGAATATATTTCTGTGTCAAATATCATAAATATTTATTTTGTCTGTAAAAGTTCTCTAGAACAAACAAAAGCGTAATTTTAAAAATAAAACAAAAACAATGTAGAAATAAAATACAAAAACATACTACTATTTATACGCAAAAACAATTCTGCATTCATAATACGAACTTTTTACGATATAGTTCCACACACTTTAGTAGACCACTGGCAATAATATACCACGATCTAGCGTGCTCAAGCTGTGTAAACTATCGAAACATAGTTTTTTGCCGAACCACGAAACTTTCTCGCGTGTTCGTCCTTTTTATTTTAAATCGATCGAAGTCACCTTGGAAACGAGGATTCACGCGCGGATCGCTGATATGGATAATTAGGTACCAGGGAAGCATAGGTGTTGTGGATACTATGCTTTTAATGAGGACACTGGATGCAAGACTTATTAACTCAATGCTTACAAGGGTAAAAAGATTGAACAGAGATTTAGATAATTATTTGAATCTGCCCGCGGATTCACTCGCGTGGAATAACAAATAGGATACCTATGTATTTTATATATTTTATATTACTATCCTATTTGTTATTCCAAGTTACAGTTCCAATTATTTATATACCAGGTTTAGAAAAAATCGTCCGCCCGCGGCTTCGCTCGCGTTGTACTTATCCGTTACAAGACTATCTATGTCTATGTCTATGTCTAAGACAAAGTATCCCGTGCTAAACTATATGCATATTCCAAGTTACAGCCAAATCCGTTCAGTAGAGATATGGGTTATTAGGCAGGTACCAGGGTAGCATAGGTGTGAAGACTGCCCTATTATCGAAGCAGAATGCTGAGGACACAGGGGTTCAAGGCCAGAACTAAATCATAGATAAGTTTTTTCGGTAGACAATGTTATAAGGTGAAGCATTGACACACATTGAGTCATTTTACGAGTATGACATGACACTGCACCGTCTATTACCAACCGACCTACATTATTTTTAATAGCTACAGGGTTTAAAATTCTTTAAGTACAACATATTTGATACGGTAGCACGAACAGTATTGTGTAGTTCAGATACCTATTCTGGGACAAACGAACAATAAAATAAAGACCCCAAAACTGCTACGATACTTTGGTAAAATGATAGGCTCCCTTTCAATTTGTTTCCACCCACGCTCGGAATTGTTTATAACTTTCAAAATATTAGTTTTTGGATCAATAACATTTAACTTTAACTACCCAAAAACATTTCCCATTCAACCGAGGCCCATAACGTCAAACAAATTACCCAAATAGGTCTCACGAGACCAACCAAGGAGATGCCATTTCCTATCTGTAACCAGGACCACATGAGTCGGTAAGTGTTTTTTTATGCGGTTTTTTAGTTAGTTCCGCCCCTAGTTTAGCGCTCGGCTGCAGGTAATTAGGGCTGTGCTGGCGCCCACGACATTCTCTACATGTTTGACCTCTTCGACTGGTATGTTGCCCTGGTAATTAAGCTAACAATTGGTGACTAATTTAAATAGGATTTTCTGATTTATTGGTGCTATTTTTATTTTCAACCGCCAAAGAGATTTATATGAATTATTAAAAAGCTTTGTGCATTTAACATACCAGTAAAGTTTTAATTAATAAATTAGAAGTTCATACGTGAAATTTAAAAACTTAAATCTTGAGTATTATTTCGTAATTTAATAATGCCTGGTATACCTACTTTTTAATTTGGTAAGTTTTCGTCAAAACCAAATGAAATGATGTTCGGTAGTTGCCTTAAGGTTTACTTTAGGTCTTAGAAAACATCATAGAAACTGAAAATAGCTGTAGGTACTAAGGCTTTATATTTTTCAGAAAATCGTAAGCTCCCTACAACTGTTGGGTCAGCTAGTAAAAAAAATAAAACTTGTAAGCAACATTTTAACTTCCTAATACAATTTTCCCAGGCCACACGACTGCCAAAATGGCAAGGATAGGTCCTACCTAGCTATCTTAGATCGGAGTCACGCAGCGTTATCGTGCATCTGGCGCCTAAATACCGGCCAATGGAGTAGCCACTGACGAGGTAACAAGGCGGACGGACGATGGCTTAGTGTGGACATGCATTGATAATGGTGCTTCTAAGATTTCTGGAGGTATGAAATCGATGAAAGAACGGATTGATTTTTATTTATTAAAATTTTAATGATCTTTTTGTTTCTAGTACTAGGGTAAATTAATGTTATTGCATGCAATACTTACAATATTCACAGTTGAATTACAATTAGGTACTTAGAACAAAACAATTGTACTAAGATACAAATGTATTTATACTGTATATTGTTTTGTGAATAAATAAATAAATAGATTCTTTAAATGGATATGGGAAATATCACGATAAAGGAAAACATTACGAAGATAAAGGTAGCCTGGAAATAAAAACATTGTTATAAAACTGCCTTTTTTTCATGGTGAGAGCCATGAAATGATGAGGCTCATGCATGACTGAATGAGATGGAAAGCCACCTCTTCATTATTTGTAGGTACTTAGCTCGACAATATAAAGAGAAAAGTTTAGGTACCAAAAATATTTGATCAAATCAAGGCGGTCCATACTAAGCGACCATCATAATCCGTATCAATTTTCATAATCTCGGTAAAACAGAGAAACTACAGGTAGTACAGGCTGGATAAATAAACCACAGCAATTTAAATCTTACATCTACCTGCTAAGAGTTAAAACTGTAAGACCAATAAATCGTTGGTCAATGACACGTGTCAAGAAGACGGGAGCTGTCAAAATGACGTAATGTATTTATCCGTGGATGTCGTGCCTTCGTCACCGACGACGTGGGAACGCAGCGTGATATCTCCAGAGAGTTATGATGCCCTGGTGCTGTACATAACTTTCTCTTTTATTAGTTTTTTTATAATCAAATACATAAGAAATTATGAGAGTAGTTTCAGATTAGCTGATATTAATTAAATATGCTTAGTCCTGCTTGGATAAGATAAGATAAGATACATATCATATAGCGTCATCTAGTTCAAAATAAGCAACTTTTAATGATTGTGTTATGGTAAGATGACTGATGTACTAGTTAATAAGTTTTTTTAGAATAGGATGAGTATAGAAAAATATATAGGTACCTACTTATAGTAATGTGTCCTTCAAATAATATGTATATCTTTCAAATAGTGAACAGATACCTACATCAGAAGGTGGTAGGTATGCTTACCTACCAGTAAACGTTTGTTGTGTCTGAGACGAGACTATAATTTCAGATGTCGTAAAGAAAAGGAACTGAATTATAATTAATTATTTTACAAAATGGCGATACAGAGCGAAATCGATTCTGAGAGTATTTTAATCAAGTCCTGGCAGTTAGCGGCGACACGGCTTGTTCACACGCGTCAGTGTCCGGACGTAACAAGGGCCACAAGTGGGACAAGGCTTGTAATATACTCTTGCATACATTGCACATGCATGAATTAAACGAACACGAAACTCTTGAGGGATCAGTATTTGATTTTCATGCAAATGTGATGCACCAAAATGTATACAAATATGTATTGTATACCTATATATTTTTTTCTTTTACCTGGTAAAAAAGAACCGTAATAGGCATGTAATAAATATAAGTGTCATCGACTAATCCAACTAAATACTTTTGAAAAATCCAGGCTTGTCAACCTGAACTTTAGCATAAAGTCTTCACTTAGGTATTTAGCAACACTATGTCTCACTCTGGTTACCCGTGCCGTGATCTTATAAAACTCGGAAACACGCAGAACAAAGTTTTAAATGTAATTCATTAACATTGATTTTTGTAAAAGCACCCTAAAACAGATTTGAATATCTACGCAACGTCAGATGCTCTTGGTCTCTTAAAATATTCTTTCATTCAGTTTGACCTGACAGGAGTCTCGTCAGTGACGCGTCCCTGACACTGCTGTGTACGATAACACCTTAATATTCTCGGGTAAAATCACTTTTATTCCACTAGAAATTAACCGACAACGTAATTTGCATATGAATTCTAATAGTGTATGAGAGCGCGCTCATAATTTCGCATCATTGCTGGACAGCGTATAAAAATCGAAGGCAATCGTTGATGGTAATGATATGGGCACGATGCAATATTTTGCGTCTAGTTAAATAGTAATAGGAGCGCAGATACAGGAGATAGACTATGGACTTGTATGATCAATATTTTAAAGATGTCGAGTTGTGTTAGCAAAAACACATGTTAAATTAAGAACTATGGAACAACAGAAAAGATCCTGGTAAATAGGACACTGGGATTAAATCAAATGAAGCAACGCGTTCTTAAAAAATCCAAACATTTATCATTTTATACTTTTATAGAATACCTGGGGCCTTACTCCGGATCAACGAAAACGAAGTTACGTGACAATTTTCGGGTTCCAATTATGTTGTTGAACTATTACGAATTTAGTATCCACCAACATAAGCTGACCCCGAAAATTGTCACGAAGGCCCCAGGTATTCTATAAAAGTATAAAATGATAATGGGGGGAAGACCCCTGGGATCTTGGGAATGTTGAGATCCTGTTTCCTGTGTCGTTTGTCATTTATTTTAAACAATAGACTATTCATTCTCCCTCAGCACATTTACATTGTGCATCATGGACACTGAACACATACTTCCCTAATTCTTCTAAAATATAAGAATAATCGATTTTAGCTCCACCTCACTACTTCTTACTCGCGTCATTGTCAACCGAAGCCAGCATTATCTTAAATTTATATGATTGGAATTTTAAATACACAACTTGTAAACCAATTAACGACATTTTCGATCAGGTCGGCCACAGTTTGTAAAATAATCATACAATTTAACTTCATAATCTTGGATATCTGTAAATAACAGAAATTCTATTACAGATATGAATATAGATGTAGTATTTAATGATTATTAAAAAACTAGCAGCTTGGGAATAACGGTGATCAAACCTTTTTATTTATGATATCACAATCATAATAGGTAATGAACAGGTAAATTGCGTGGATAGGTTAACAAAAACTACTGAACTCATTTTGAAACCTGCAAATTATCGAGCCAGAAGCTCAGTGGGTCAAAATTACCACTACGTGAAGCCCTGACACAGGGACCCGGCAGCGCGGCTGACCACGGATGAGATGACGGGACGAACTAGACGCCTTTCAGAGGCACTGGCGGACGAAGGCACTGGATCGGCGTGACTGGCGAAAGTGGGAGGCCTTTGCCCAACAATGGGACGGGATAGAGTAATAGTAATAGTAAATTATCGAGAGGGGTAGTGAGAAGTCACTTCGACCTCTCCCATCGGAACGAACTGTTGAAAGTGAACCCCCTGGGTTGACATTGTTCTCAGACCCTTTGAGGCATCCTTTGAAGATGGCTAAAGAAGTAGAGAGAAATGAAATGAAAATAAAAAAAAAATGAAATATGACCATTGACCACGACTGGTATCCAGGGAGGGGTAGACATTTCTTTCAGATCATTAGGCAATTTTAGATCCTTTTGAAGATGTCTAAGGGGGTAGTCAGAGGTATGTCCAAATACATACATATTTGGTACATGCCCACTTTTTGCAGATGTTAACTTTATACGTGACAGGTTGCAAGCCCATCGACGCTATTAGAGAGCTAACTGGTTTCCTCACGATCGTTATAAGCTCGTGTTAAAAAGCATATAAATTTTTCGATGCGAAAAGTTTATTGATGCACGGCCGGATTCGAAGCCACGACCTTCGGATCGAAAGTCGAGGTACTAATCCACTTGACCAACACGGCTTTTTTTAAGTAGTGAGAGGCATATACAAATCTGGTACTTTTCCCGCCTGAAATTCTATTGGCAGTTGAGATATCTTGTTGTCTACTCCTAGGAGACTTTCAATAAGAAGTAGGTAGATATTCCATCCAAAAGTTAACAAATAACCTTAACCATCTCGCTATCGAAGAGATCGCTTCTAAGCGATAAGACCGCCCATTGTACAATCATTCTAATAGGTTATTTAGTTCTTAAGTTTCTGTAAAGCGTACAATAAAGAATTTTCATTCATTCATTCACTCGCGCCATGGAACGTAGGTATACGGTATAAATCGACCAAGTTCAGACTCAATAAGAACCAGCTGTCAAAATAAATAATTATATCCAAAATCGTTTCCATAAAAAGGGCAAAGTCATCAAAACAAAATATTAAAATTAAAACATTATGATGCAATCCCACCCAGGATAGGCAATGGACTCATTAATTAATCAAAAGGTAATTATGAAATATGGCCGATAAATCGATGCCAGGCGGCGCGGGCGCATTGCCGGGATTCCAATGACATTCGAGGCCTTTGGGGTTCCGCGATAGTATTGAGTAATTGAAAAACCTTTTCTCGACGAAACTGTGTCCTACTTACAAACGAAATCATGCAGCGAATCGCTTTTCAGTAAAGCAGTCTACAGATTATCAATATAATGTCACCAGTAAATAGAAGGCGCCCAATCAAGCGAAATAAAATAATAAAAATAAATAAATAAATTTGACGCTTGTAAGTAAGTACTAAGTGTTTTTCCGTTTTATACCTATCACTAGATTCTATTCCCAAAGAACAATGGCAGTTCGGCATACATTGTTTTAGCTCACATAAAAATCTCGCGTCTTAGTGTAAAAAAAATATATACACAATCCACAGAAGTCGTTAAAACCATATCATCAAAAACAATATTTATATACACCGACGTTACAAATAAATCAGTACTTTAAAAAGTAGTCATAAAAGAATTATGTTCGTAACATCGCCACAGAACATCCTAACTTCCAGCCAAAATAGAACATGACAATGACATGACACATGATCTTTGACATGACATTGAAAACGTCGCATTGGTTTTGCCATTTTTATAATTATAACTTTTACTATAATGGTGCTTTACATAGAAGTATTTTCTGTAAATAATATTTTAATTTACATTAATTTTGAATTTCTTTACATGATTTAATTATAATAATTAACTTACTACAAAATATCAAATCAAAATACCACAAATTGAAAAGGGCCATTTAATAGCAAAAACTTCTAATAGATCTAAGGGGCTTTTATTGGCAACACTAATATTGCAGTGGAGAAGAAAAATCACAGTTTCATAACTTTTTATTATGTTTTTTTAATGTGGGTTTATTAGAATACATAAATATCGGTAAAAACCTTAAAAATTATTATAAATCTACTTGAAAATGAAGATTTTTTAAGACGCTCTTGAAAGTCGGCATAAACAACTGCCATGATTCTTTACAAATTGTCCCAAAAAAAAATTAGGCATAAAAAATAAGCATGATTAAAGGCTTATGTGTGCGTGCAGATTATTTTAATTCATTTTACATATTATGTAATCTTTATGTAATAAAATACCTAATCTGCACGCACACTAAGCATTTAATCATGCTTATATTTTTTGTCTTCAAGTAACTGTGTGTGATACAATTTTATGCCGTGACATTAGAGTGGCAGTCATTGGCGGAGGCCTAGCAGTGGGTTAACACAGGCTGCAAATGATGATGATGATGACATTCGAGTTAATACGGAACTCAGTAATCCCAGCATGTTTTCTCCTGACATTTATCCTCTCTCCGGTTAATTAAACCCGTGCATTAGCATAAACAAATAAAACGCCGCATTAAGTATTCAATTTACAATTGGATCGGGATTAGCTGCACTAAATAATGCCCGGTTACCGATATGGTGAAGGTTGGACGTCCTAAGGTTAATACAATTTTTCTCATAAAATATGGTTCCATTTTTGTCAATGTAGGTAATACTTTGCTGAGAGCCAATGCACACTAGGTATATTTTTTTTAGGATACCTAAAAAAACAAATAACAGACTCAGCTAACGAAAGCATTAATTGTCAAATTGCTTCAGGTATGTAAATAAGGTAAACAAGATAAAATATTAATTACCTACTTAACTTTTACTTTAATAGTGCCAAAATAACAACTCATAGGTACCTACTTGTAAACAGATCAGAAGCTGGTAACTAGGTTCGCCAATTCCAAGAACTAGTGATGCGCCACGACGCGCCAGTCTATCGATAACGTGCATTCTATCGAGCGACCCCGCGGCGAGGCACGGGGCGCGCCGCGGGGCGCCTTTGTCCGCCTGTCCGAGGTGAACCGCTGCCCCACACGCGGCTAGGGCCGGTATTGTATCGATATCGATACTTTTGCGATTTAAAATGATATAGTTTAGTGGCGATAAATAGTTGTTTAGTGATTTGCTTTGTTGCGATTGTATTGTGTTTGCGAATATTGTGATTGGATCGAGAATTGAATGTTTGGTTAGAAAGTTAGGGAGATATTGACCAATGTTAGATTACGTAGATCGACCAATGTTATTTAGATTTTTTTTAAACACTACTAAGTACTAAAATGTAGGTCATGATTTTGATTGAAACTCAATCCTACCTTCTTAAGGTAAATTTTTATTTTCTCATAGCAAAACTAATGTGAAAATGCGAATCATTTTTTTTGAAGTCTTATTTTCTTCACAAAAATACATCGATGAAGCCAATAACGTAACACACGTTTCTAATAATTAAATTAAACAGGTACTATCACCAAAAGCGTCGCTTTACCAATTTTGAAACAGTTTAGCTTGCAAGATGTTAGCTAGCTGATCCTGCCCTTTTTATTTTGACCAATCGGAGTCATAAACATCTAAAAGCAATAATTGTTTGATGACTTTTACCATTGTTAAAAACTTACTGTTATTATTTGTTCTTCAAACTTTATGACAGAGCCCCGAAATGCTTTGTTGCTATTGGTGTTCGAATGTTACAAAGCAGGGTAAACTGCTAGTCGCTTCACAGAAAAAGCACCCTTAAGGTGGTGAAGCGGTGCTTTGGGTGATAGTACATGTAAATTTAAAAAGTAGAAATCCATATAATCGATCAGCTACACTACAACACTAGCTGGCGCCTCGGTCGCTCGCCGCGGGGTCGCATTGTCCATCCACCTAAATGCCTCATATTTGGTTACCCGGCCACATTACACCAATATACCTACGCTGCATCGATATCTCACGCGACCACATCCCTACACAACACTAGTGATACACCCCGCACAGAATTCACGTATTTAAGACTCTGAGAATAAAGATGTGTTTTGTTTGTATTTATTTGGTGGATGGGATGTTTGGTTGTAAGGATGTGAAATGATATAATTTTCATTTAACTACAAGCAGAACAAACAAAGAACACAATAAATTAGTAAACAAAGACCGGTGTCGCACCTTGTTCGAGCTCGGATTTGTCATACTCATAGTTTTAAATTAATTTATGAATTTAAAAATTATGCGTATTTATGAGTTTTATAATTGGATGTTAATGTATTGAGATCAGGCTTTTATAAACATAGCTTTTTGATTATTGATTTCACTAATACAATATAAAATTGGAATTAAAATTACTTAAGTACATAAATCTATAATGTTGTGTGATAATAGTTGTGTGTTTGTGTGATAATAATGAATTAAATGTGGAAAAGGTGTAGTGGAATAGCTAGGCTATATTTAAACGTTGGTAGGTCCCAAACAAATAGAAGTAATAAAATATTTTTACTGCCAAATCTGACAGTTTAGTTGTGATGGCGACAAATTTCGATTTTGTGACAAGTTGTCGCCATCGACTTAACTGTCAAAAATGACAGTAAAACTGTCAAATATGATATTAAAACTGTCAGAATTGACAGGAAAATAGTTTTACTGTCAAACTGTCAGTTTACTCGTGATGGCGACAAATTTCAATTTCGCGACAAGTTACGCAATAAATAGCCTATCCGATCTAACTAAGCAATAAGTTTCTACTCCACGTACCTCAGGGTCTATCTTCTTGTACTCCGGATCCTCCTCATCCACCTCGAAGTAGAGCTCCGTGGAGGTGAGAGACACGGTGCCCGGAGCCACCAACCCTGGAGCTACCAGCTTTGCCTTCGTACTTATATTCACGGGACCTTGATGAGAAAAAAAATATTTAATTAAAAAGTCTCTATTGTTCACCTCCTAAAAAAATAACATAGGAAAGTATCAAATATAACACTAAGTTGTACAAAGGGCTGTCTTGTCGCTTAGCAGAGATGGAAACAAAACATGATGCGATTAAAAGTATTGCAGGAAGTGTAAAAAAAATAAACTTAAAATACAAACGAAAATATTTAAAATCTATGAAACAATGATTAAATGAATGATTCGCTAATGAAGTAGGTAGGCACATTTAGGTGCATATTTTTGTAATTTAATATCCATGGAGGCACTTCTAAAATCCATTTCTATCAAAGATAATATTAATAAATCTACCTTGGAGCGTAATGTATAATAAGTACTAATGTCGCCATCTTTCGCCAAAGTTTTGAACTGTTTCAGTTAGCAGTACGCTGCCCCTTTACTTTCTTTATAGTTCAATCGCATGCTGCAAGGTGGCATTCTCGGCAACAAGAATTATTTAGTTTCGAAATTAATTATAGATGGCGTTGTAGACAATCTTAATGAGCAAAAATAATTTGAATGACAGATGCTTCGATGAAATATAATAAACCGATCGAAGGATAGATGCATAAAATAACAATGTACTCGTACAATGCGGTAAATATTGTCAAAAAAAATGCCGTTTATTTGTACTCAACGTAACAATTTAAAACCCCATGCCATTATAAACTTAACATCGGACTTTCATCTCATTACACTCGTTAAATTGTCGGCCCGGCTTTTAAAGTCGATAGACCAAGACGGAGGCCTTTAGGCGGCTTAAAAAACTCCGTCACCAGAGTCGGCCACCTGCTCACACGATCTTACTTATCACACTCGGCCATCTCTCTAATATTTTTTTTATGTTATTTAATTTAAAAAAAAAAGCATATTTACCGGTTAAATCCGCATCGATCTCTCTATCATCTACCAGGAGTTCAGCGTCATCGAGGAGTTCTGCAGCAGCGGGTGTGGGGAGCTGCGCCCCCCGGCCCGCGCCCCCCGCCGCTATCCGCGCGTGTAGCTCTTCTGTCGCCTGAAATGGAACATAATTTTAATTTCATTTTTTCTGACAGATTTGACGGTAAAATTGGTGTTACTGTCAAATCTGACAATTATTTCGCGATTTACTGTCATTTTTGGATCTTTTGGAATAGTAATAATCTAATAAATCTAATAAAAAAGACGACATAGGCGCTCACCAATAATAATGAAAATCGTTTCAATGCTTATGTCTACGCTAAGATATGGCGTGCAAACTAGAATTTGAACAAAAATAATAATCTGAAATTCAACACCGGCAGAATACTGTCATACTACTACTGTGATAGGTACTGCAGGTACGGCTAGCACTAGTACCTGTAGGATCGCGTCGTGCGGATGCGTGGCGTGCGTGCTCTGCGAGGCGGAGGCGTGCCTGCGGCCGCGCGGGTCGGGCACGAGGCGGCGCCGGCGCCGGGCGTCGTCCTCCCACGAGTCCAGCTTCCAGAACTGCGTGGGACTGCCCCTGGAAACAGGATCCATGGTTGTTAAACATTCTTCAACTGTGTATAGGTCGCGCCACGTAAAAAGAGCGCTGAGGGGAAGTAGCGGGGGTATGTTTGCGCCTGTGTTCACTCGCTGACGAACCAATAGCACTCGCTAAATCAATGGTATTAAGTGCGCCGCGTTACCTCTCCACCAATCATCGACCACTGCGCAGTTTGACGAGTCAAAATATTTCAAAGTGATATGTGGAGAGGCTGGTGGTGCAGTTTGCTCAACAAGGTTTTCAGCTCACTCTGTGAGTGTGTGTGTGTGTGTACATACCCGTGTTGGTGGTGTGGTTGATGGCGCAGCTTGTCCAGCAGTCGAGCAGCAGACGCTGTGTCACGCCGGCGCGCGGCGGCGATAAGACGCTCACAATTTCTTTCCTCTTCAGCTCGCTCTGCCACTGATGTTGCGCAGAGGCACTGGAAAATCACACACAAATAAAAAAAAAAAAAATAAGTAGGTATACCTACCTACCTACTTACTTATAAATAAAAATAAAATAACCACCAAGTTATAGATAGGTACTATTTAGTAGGAGACGGGCAGGATTTATTATCATGATAATTAACATTTTTAACGGGATGTCTTCTCTCCTAACAGAGGAACTAGGGTTTCTTCTCGATCAGGCGAAAGACGGTTAAATAGTTTAAAAGTTTGTATAATGATAATAAAGTTACACGAAACACATGAGACAGGGACAATAAAACAGGAACAATAATAAAAGGAAGAGCACAATTTAGATTAAGGGATAACAGTTTTTACACACAGCACGGATACAGTTCAGTTATAAAATGGCGGTTGGTCGGATCGCGGAGGAATACGCGAACGAAACGATGTACTTCATTGCACGCAAGCTCTGGACCGACTGCCTTGTCGTCATGCAGGCGGCGCTCGCGTTCCCGAGACGCGATGCCGCCGACGCGCGCGTGGCGCAGTGCGAATCACACGGCGCGATCGACCCGCGCTGGAAGCTCATTGGTCGCGGTCGTGTTTACGCAGATGGCGCCACGCGCGCGTCGGCGGCATCGCGTCTCGGGAACGCGAGCGCCGCCTGCATGACGACAAGGCAGTCGGTCCAGAGCTTGCGTGCAATGAAGTACATCGTTTCGTTCGCGTATTCCTCCGCGATCCGACCAACCGCCATTTTATAACTGAACTGTATCCGTGCTGTGTGTAAAAACTGTTATCCCTTAATCTAAATTGTGCTCTTCCTTTTATTATTGTTCCTGTTTTATTGTCCCTGTCTCATGTGTTTCGTGTAACTTTATTATCATTATACAAACTTTTAAACTATTTAACCGTCTTTCGCCTGATCGAGAAGAAACCCTAGTTCCTCTGTTAGGAGAGAAGACATCCCGTTAAATCTGGCGCCCCACGTTGGGCGCCAGATTTAACGGGGATCGTCTCTGCCTACTGAGGAACTAGGGTTTCTTCTCATCCAGCGAAACAACGTTAAATAAAAAGTAAAGTTTATAATATAAATACACACGAAAACACAAGTAGAACAAAACGGGACACTAATATAAATGAAGAGCACGACTGAACAGTTTATGATTGTCACTATAATTACGGATACAGTTTATACAATTTACACTTTGAAACAATAAAGATGGTGTGAGTCGGATCGCGGAGGATTCTTGCGTAGATCCACTTCGCGCGACAAGTATGGGCCGACTCACGTCACGGGATGCGCACGATTGCATCATCCACAGAGCTCGCGCGCATGCGTGACGTAGGTACGAATAAAAACGGCGCGAGCGACCCGCGCTGCACCTTATTGGCGGACGCGGTGCGCGTCACCTGCCATCTCGCTCTATCTATGAGAGTTCTGTACTTGTTTTGACGAAACCTATGCCGCCAAGTGCGAGTGTTCTCTTACTAAAAGGGTCCCGCGCTACACATTTATTAAAAAGCATCAATCAATTCGCAGAAAATAAACGGAAAATGCTGTAACCAAGGTAGTTCAAAAATTTGTCGGAATGTGTAGGTACTGCTAATTTGTTTATAAGAAAAGCTCTTTAGAATAACCTCATAGTAATTACATAACCATTTCATACATAATAATTATCCATACCTAAAGTTGGGATCTTTTACTTTTCTTTGTTTCAATTTTGGGTAAAACTAACCTCAAAATCAGCGTGCTTCAGTACATCATCGGCCCGCATCCTGTTCAGTATAAACTCGGCCTCATTAGCGACCCTCACGATATGGTCCCTCATGGCATGGGACAGCAGCCGACCCTCATTGATCAGCTCGATGAAGGCCAGACCCGCGTGCTTCTGGAGGGAGTTCTGCCACTCTTGGGAGCACAGCAGCATCACTAGTTCTACTACTGAGGTACTGGATTTGAAGGTTTGAAGACCTGGTGGAGGTAAATATGTTTTAGATTAAAAAGCAAAATTTAAAATTATTTTACCAAAATTTTTTTAATTTACCAAAAGCATTATTTTATACACGACATATATTATTATTTGAATAAATAAATAGAACGCTAAAAAGAGATTAATTAAAATAACACTTAATAATTTAATTAAAATTGAACTCACAGGATTTTATCGCGTGTACCTTTTAATATTATATCCCGACGTTTCGGCTGTGTTGCAACAACCGTGGTCGCGGGCGAACAGTCAGTTCGTCAATCCTGTGAGTTTCTTTTAAAAGTATGAATTGTTATCGCGAAAGTTTAGGAAAGACAAAACTTTTTTTTTAACTTATGCTGTCCCACGGCTGGGCAAAGGTCTCCCCCAACTTCCAAGACTAAACTACCATGCTTAAAACAAAATACCTTTACCCTCCATTAGCAGCTCCTGTCCATGGCTCCCCACCAGGGTCTTAGAGAGGAAGGGAGCAAAGTCCAGCATGATCTCCCTCAGGAGTGGACAGACGGGGCCCAGGGCCGTCTCCAGCTTGTGGGTGAGGGAGGCCTCGCGGGAGACTCCGTCTACCGCCATGGAGGCGTTCATGGCGTTGAGGCCGACTATGGTCTCGTTATCCTGAATAATGAAGGTCAATCGTACAGAAAAGAACACAATCTCAATCACCATTATACAATTGAATTCATGACAAAAATATCAATGATCATATAAAATCTCATTCATGACAACAATTTGTGATTTGTCAAACCGGAGCAGTAATGTTAGTACCTACTCGTAGGTACATACATCCTCAACAATTGTATGTTACGTTTCAACGACAAGAAGCGTGCTTTAACCGAAATATCATCTTACTGATAGTTTCGTCTAAATATTTTCTTCAGCGTTATAAGGTTTCGTGGCTAAGTGATTATGGCAGCCCGGCTTAAGGGTGATCGCTTATATCTCGCGGGTTCGAATTCCGTCGAAGCCTTTTAGTAAGATTTTGCAGATCACTCTATAAAAAAAAAACAAATTACAATCTTCATAGATTGGTGATGTTTATTAGTTTGAAGATAGTTCAAGCTAAACTTAACTACTTACAAAGGCTTTTGAAGTCGTAAAGCCATGACGGAGGCCATAATACGGCCTAAAAACATCGTCACCAGAGTTGGCCACTTGCTCATACGAACTTAACTACTCCTCTGTGGCGCAGTGGGCGAAGGCTCGCCTGAGACGCGAAGGTTGCGGGTTCGAATCCCGCCGCGGGACAAATGTTTGCAAGTTCTGCAGATATTTGTTCAGGGTCTGGATGTTTTTCTATCTATGTATGTAGGTATTTACAAAAAAAAATGTATCTAAGTATAATTATCAGTCATCTGGTTACCATAACACAAGCATTCGGTTGCTTAGCTTGGGACTAGATGACGCCGAGTGGAATGTCCAAAAGATATAAAGATATTATAACTACTTACAGGATGTAAATGCCTCTGTGCAGCCTGAAGGCTCCGGTTCTGATGCCGTGCCTGGATGTGATGGTGGGGTTCCGAAGTCCTCATGTGGATTTGCTTGTCAATATCTAGAAATAACAATACCACATAACAATAGAGTCGCCATCAAAAGGAACAAAAAGAATAGGGAGTCGCGTTGGAACAGGCATTAGAATCACCTAGCATATGCTGAGACAGGGACCTAATTTGACCCCACGCAACACATTTTTTTTTTTCTTTTTCTTCAATAATATTCTTGTATGGGTTATGTAAGTCTTTTGTCTTACCTACCTAAAATATTATTATTATTATTTTTCTTTGTATTTACTGTTACATTTACATAATTATTACGTGTTCTTGGGGCGAATAAATGTCTTTTCTTTCTTTCTTTCTTTCTTTCTTTCTAGCATGTAACACGAAACCATTAGGCTTATAAATTCGGGTTATTTGAATACCTTCATGTATATTTCCTTCGTGGTCTCGTGTCCTCCCGGTGATGGTGGCAGGTCCTCGCTCGCCTTCCTCATTTAGATTCACATCCGTCCATGATTCATCATTGCTCACCTTAAAGTCAGTGGACATTTTTATTTCAGTCAAAGTAAGCACTTAATAAGCCATGACGGAGGCCTTAAGGCGGCCTAAAAACTCCGTCACCAGAGTTGGCCACTTGCTCATACGAACTTACTTTTTTAGCACTTAATATATTTTTTTTTGTATTATTTTAGCCCAACGCGACGACTGAATCGCACCCAGCCGTGGTTGCGGGAAGACTTCAATATAGAAGGTAGTGTACGCCGCAAAGCGAAGGCGTTTGTTGAACTACCCTCACCTTGATTGTAGAAATTATTATTATATTACATACCGTTTAGGTAAATACTAACTCGATGCGTTTAGGATAAGAATCATCTTCATTATTATTCTTATTCTAATCGGAATGTAAAATATAATCATTTCTACACTTACTTAATTTGACGACCTCTGTGGCGCAGCGGGTTTAAGCCCGCCTGCGGTAGCGGGTTCGATCCCGTCACGTGACATATGTTTACATGTTCTGCAGATACATACATATTATACATACAAAATACCCAGACACGAGACAAATATTTGCAAACCATACAGACACTAACCCCGCAGCGGGGATCGTATCAGCCACCTCTGCGTCTCAGGCGGGCTTTCACCCACTGTGCCACAGAGGTCAAAAAGGAAATAATTTACAGCATTACACAAAACACAGATTTGATGACAAAAGAAATAAATAATCATTAATTAAAAGGAGTAAATAGCTATCAAAGGAGATGGAAATTAGTACAAGGTGGTATAATGATATTATTGTACATACATTTTGAATTATACTATGGATAGTTGTAAGTACACTAGATCTTAGGTTCTAGAAATATTTTACTAACCGGATGTTTGTTGTCGTCTAGCGCGATTTCACTGGATGTTTCTGGATCATTATTAGTCGTCTCGTTTGAGTTCAGATGGAAGGATCCCGCGTCTTCGATCGAGTCCACACTCTGTTGATCAAATCCAGATGTTATATCAACTGTTTCTTCATATATCTGCTATAAAACTTCAATAAGATTAACTCCATAAATTTCTACATCTTAACTTATCCAAATGTTCATAAATCTTACCTGCACCTCTTTTTTAGTAATTATTTGAAATGAATAATGAAAAAGGTGATCACGATTGTATTCCTAAGATGCGGAAGAAATATTCTTTAAGATCTTGGCATTTTTAGATCCTCTGGATAACCATTAGATAACTAATAGTGTAAATAACAGTGAAGAGGTTTACATCTAAAAGTGGAAGTGAAGGATTACATGCGTTAAAAACAGGTGGAAAAAGCAAGCTAAGCACACACACACAAACTGGATATAATAGTAAGCTGATTCCGAATTATACATAGTAACAGTAGAGTATAGAAACTTTACCTGCTCGATCACAATTCACAGAGACATTTGTTATCTTGTGTAACTTAGTATACTTCATGTTAGCACGCTAGTGCAATCGTAAATTTTGTGAATATCGTGCTAAGTGCTGTATTGTCGGTGTCATTGTAATACTTTGATTGTGAGCATAGCTTAGCTTATGTGTTTCTGTATCACACAGTATTTGTTTCGTGTCAAGCTGTGTACCGGTTGACTGGTATTGCAACGCTCAAAATGTAAAACAGATCGATTCTGTTTTCGAAGATTTTGTAGTTGGTATTAATTAGTCATATTTGTGAACACTGTCCCAAAACCAGTCATGTGTATGAACACTAAAACACGTGTTAGTAATGTCGTTTTACAAACCAAATTGACCACAGACACCGTAATCCCAGATAACGTTTTAGACCTTGCGGTCGGAGGCTTTCAACAGGAGAGTAACATATGTTAAGTAAAAGGAAGTACAACACTCATTGAAAAGAAATAGGATAACAAAACTAACATAATTATTTCATTAAATTGGGAGTTTATACATAACAACATTGGTATTTTGGTGAATAATGCGAAGTGTTGGACACTTCCCATTTTAATGAAAACCAGATACAACATCGATGGGACCCGCAACACCAGAGGTAAAATGAAACGCATTAACTAATAGAGAGAGATAAGAGATAACCATTTCGCCTCCAGTTATGTCCAACTAACCTTTATTTTCGGTTGGATTTTCATGCGAAGGCTTGATTTGAAAAGTGGTTCCTCCTTTTCCGAAGATGGTGATGGTTCAGGGAGGTCAGTCTTTGGTTTCTCCCCGGAATTAGGCTTGAGTTCGTCTGTGGTGGTTTCTATTTTGGCGACAAGCTCTTCTTTCCTTTCCGTCTCCTTATTTATTTTATTGCAACAGCAAAACAAAAGGAATATAATGAAGCGATCACAATTGACATGGTATTCCACACAGCATCGTACATTCATCAATTTAGCAACACCGATAACAAAATCAATGGGTAAACAGCAAACAATTTGTCTAACATAAATGTATGAATTTGGTTGAGGGGTTGGCCGAATGGCATGCATTCAAATCTACACTGACTTTATAGCTGAAATTTGTCATGGCCAAGATTCGGGTAGGAACTAGTCTATGCAGCAATTCAGAAGTACCTATAACTATCAGATTTTGGGATACATGCTAGGAAAAGTTATACTGAAGAAAACGTAACTAATTCAAATAACGTACGAGTATAAAACTGTAACTCGAACTTCAACTTTAAACTAACAATTCGCTACGAGGAAAACTTACATAAAAAAAATTAGAAAAGTTGAACATTTATCATGCGAATTCTAATCCATACGAAAACCAAACAATTGAAATCAACAAGGTACGAGTATATTTATAGTAAAGTGATATTACCTTTAAAGACGGCGAATCCATATCATTGATTGTAGAGTTATTCTCATCAACAACTATCATAGCGTACTCCACGTCATCACCATTGTGTTCTAGGGAAAAAAAATATAATTAGTATAGTTGAAAAATAATTCGAGCACATACAACATCGACTAAGCTCGCTTTAATAAAGCAGAAAGATTTCATTATTTCTGGACAACAAAAGTAGGGTCTAATTTTTCTAAAACCACCTACATAGTAAAGCTACAGAGAACAGGATAATCTTACACATGCTACTGATAAAATTAAAACATAACCTACAGATGATTTTGCAACTGAATAAAAAAGGAAATCAAAATTTCAGCGGTGCCTTAGCGGTGCAAGTACACTACCTTGTCTTGGGAGGTTATACAACAAATGAGGTGGTAGATATACATGTATATTGTAGTGTTGAGGTTATACCGGAGATACAGCTTTGTTGGTACAAGACAAAACAGTGCGCGCGAACATCGACCACATTGCGTATTTCAGGCGATCGCATCACAAAACCTTCTCAATTGATCTATGACATTTACATACGAAAGAGTTCATACATATAACTAGAGAAGCATTAAGGCAGATCAAAGCTAGGAATTTTCCTCTTTCGTATGTTTATATCAAAATTACTCTTACTCAAGTTAACTTAATCTAGCACTGGCTTTCGATATTATTGAGCACGTTACTGTTTCTATCTTTTCGTCGAAAACTGATGTTACTTTTTCACTGAAATATTTAATACATTAAAATTTAGATGTCCTATAATTGTGTCATCTTCGGAAAACACAATATTCCACAGTTTTTAAAAGAAACAGTACAAAGTAGCAGAGAGTTCTTTAAGGAGCAATGCTCGGACCTGTCTTATTTCATTTCGGTCATATTTATCATTTTACATACCTTCTGAATTGGTTTTTTTTTGTCATTTTAACAGAAATAGGTATATCTGTTTATTAATGAAAGGTTACAGAAGCGATGCGACCGCCTATTTCGTCGTCAACGGCCGCGTTACCTGCGTGAGCGCGGTGGTAACTAGCGATGCGTGAGTGTGCGTGCGTATTATTGGTAACGTGTTGCCCGCATTCGAGCTTGCAGTGCGTGTGAGGATGGCGGTGAGCCGGGTGCCCACCGGGCAGGAACTGGGGATACACGTGGTGCGACCACTGGGGGAAGAGGGGCCGGGATCCTGGATTAAGAAGCCAGCAAGGCGGAACAGGACAAAACCAAGAAGCAAAGAGAAACAACCAAATAAAACGAGAGTAACAATAACACCAATTAGAGAATAATGAATGCGATCAAGCAGAAACAATCGATAAGCAGAAAGATAAAGGAAATAAAGGAATAGGGAAGTGTATTCCGTGAGTAGAGAGCAGAATCAGTAATTTACAAACGACCATTTAAAACACGTAAATGCGATCAAATGGTCGATGGCGTTGAATTGCATAGCCCCAATATTGTTGACGGTTTTACCAGTGTATCCAAATCGTGACGCGGTTATCAAGCGGCGTGGAAAAAAGGAGAAACGACAAACTTCAGATATACATGTCTATTAAATTATTTCTGTACTGACGCAGTTGGATTTAGTGATAAAACATCTGATGCGTTTACTTCTTATAGGAAAACATTTGGTTTCCTTGTTTTGTTGTTTTATATCCTATTTTACCTAAATGAATGCACCTATTAATATTCTTGATATTTATAAGTATGAATGCACTAAATGTAAAAACTACAGATGTTTTAAATGTAACTGCGACTGTACATAATGATGATCATGATATTAATACAATTTAGAAAATGAAATTACCTGATCATAATATTTCTAAAATTTTGTGCGATGAAGCATAATATAAGAAGCAAATAAATAGCAGTTATATTATAAAACTCTAAACAAACCCGATAGTTCTATGAGAAAGAGAATATAGTGTAAATTAATATACATATATTATAAATATCTAGAAATTAAACATGACAAAGACCTCGATACAATAGATATTGAATACGACTACTTACATAAACAGTGAATGAAGTTGTGCATGATACTACACCTTTTTTATAATAAAATATGATGTACAAGACATTAGAAGAGGAAGAAGATATATAAAATATAAGAACGCTACAGCAATACATATAATTGACACATAGGATTCCCTTAAATAATTGTCGTTTAACCATAAGATTTATGAACAGGCATACTCGTACATGTGTGAGAGAAGTGAACTTCATAGACGTTAAAAAGATAAAATTTGTGAGTCTTAAATTGAGAGCACATAGCACACATGACGTTTCTGACGTTTATATGACAGCTTCATACCGTGGTGCTCGTGCGCATGATGTGGTCTTCTTGCGCACTCCTGCGGCGCATGCGCAGGCGGCTCCAAGATGTCTCGGTATTTGGAGACCATCAGAACGGAAATGAAGTAAACTATTGCGAGAGAGAGGAACTGGGCTTGCTTAGTTTCTTCCTGAAATAGAACGATCTTAAGTGCACAATATACCTTGTCTTAGTCGAGTGTGATTAGGGAAATTTGAGAAACATTTGGAAAATTATAGACTTTTTTATTAATTTTAAAATAGGTAGGTACATTTTTTAGAAAACGTTGTTGCTTTTACAATAGTGTAGATGACGTTGGAGACTCAACTTGAGCTACGAGTAGCTTCATTAAAGAGGGGTTTTTGTCAGCTACTCTTACGATCTTTGGATCCAATACGATAGATTATACAAAAGAGATTTTGATAAGCCTAAATAAGTTGTTAAAATGTATTTTATATTTATTTATTTATTAATTCTTTTTCATTCAATGATGAAGATTTTATTTATAGAAATCGATTTGTAAAGTTGATGTTCATGTTGTATGAAAATGAAAGAAATGCTATGAGAGATGATAAACACAGAAAATGTTTTAGTTTGAACATAACACACTTTATTATTATGCAATAAAATAACTAGGTACATAATACAATTTAAATTTTTTTTTTACTGATATTATTTTTACTTCAATAGGGTATTTTTGTTTAATAAAGATAAAATACCATAAAATAAATACGCTATTTATAAACTCTTTTGATATTTCAAAGTATTGCTTACAGTATTTTATTGAATTGAGACTAATTGATTTCTACATAGCATTTGATAGTACTCACGACATCTCTGTAGATCACTGCCCTCAATCTATTCACGTCCATATCTTGAAGCAGTCTTTCGGGATCCTTGACCGGACTGGAGGCATCAGCAAGACTTGCCACCACACTCTGTACACAAAGATTTACGATATATAATGATCATCTTCTTCATTTCTTTTGTTTGCATCATCATAAGTAGGAAGTCGTAATTTCCATTGTCTTTTACGGTATAATTTTGGCTAAAATCGTTTGAAATAGAAAAAGTAGATGAAATAGTAAATGTTCTGTGCCGTTGCAAATATTTACATTTGTACCAGGCAAGCAGAGACTATCGAGAGGTTTTAAGATAGAAGAAATAAATTCTATAGAAAATAACATGCATCAGGATTGTGTTGTATGACAATTTTGTGGAAGTTTTAATTTAAACATGCAAGAGTCACTAGTGTTGACTAAACATAATGCGTGTGTCGTGAGGAATCAATTCTTGTTATTATTGTATTTATTTTTTAATGAATTTCGTGAAAGAGGCGGTGCATTGTGGAAGCGAATCTTGGTATCGATGTCAACAAATGTATCAGGGTGTCATCAAGTTGAAGAGGAAGTATAAAATGTTCTGAAAATATATGAAACTCCATTCACCAATCAGATAGCGTCTTAATCTCATTAAAATTAAATTAAAAACGCCCTAAATTAGAAAGTAAACTAATTAGTGGACCACAAAGTACTAGGCGAGCAGAAGTTACAAAGATGTTAAACGACGAACGGAGTCTTAGAAAAAAAGGTCGGTTGAGCATCAATGGAAGTGCCACAAAAAGAAACGCTAAGCTTCAATGTGAACCGTGACGAAAGTTTTTGTGCTTGTATAAAAAGTTAAAAGGGATGGTGCAAAAAAGTTGTGGGGCGGATCGAAGGTAACTTTTATTTTAACAGAGTAAAAAATAAACCCACAAAATGTGAATGAGACAGTGTGGGTATGAATAGAAAAGCCATCTTAAGATTTTGAAATCCAAAATTGCTTTCGATTAATATGGTCCTAGTAATTAGGATCTGTTTGTGTAGCAACTACCACGCCCTTAATTAATATCAAAAGCGTTTGTAACTTTATTTGAATACAGTTGAGTCGATAATATTCTGTGAAATAAATACATTCCTAACTGTAGGTATTTATAGTTTGCCTGAAGTTTATTAGTTATTTTGGGCATAAAACCAACCCCACTCAGGTATTTTAAAAAAACTCATACTTCTCAAAATCTATGTTATCCTGGTGCTTAATACATTCACTCCTATAGTTTTTAACCCTTTACTAGTTTAAATATAGTGAATTTTATTTTAAAGCTATTCTACATGTCATTTAATTGGTTTTTTCTATTATAAATGACTAGTAAAACTTATTTGGTATTAAGTTGAATAGCAGGGCCAAGATAACAATGTAAAGTAGCAATGAATTCTACTTCTGTACTTTTATGTTACCCTAGTGAATATTGCGGTTTCTCCCGAGCACTAACCCTTTGATTTAGCGGCTCAAAGCAGCACAACTAAATGTGAGAATGAGAATTAATAGGGAAGGCAAAGGGTGTTTTCCAAAAAAATAACAACTCTTGCGTATCTATGTTGTCCTGGTTTAATATGCGTCCACTCCTACAGCTTCTAACCCTTTATGTAATTATAAGTTCGTACCCAAAGAAATAATTTAAAGACATTTCCTGGAATTTCTAAATGGATCACCACGTGCTATGTTTAAATAGGTTCTAAAAAAGAAACACTACGGTCCTTAAAAGTACTCTCTAACTCTATAATGCTAGCTTCTCTGTATTTCTGCTACCCTGGTGGCTAATTCATTCACTTTTCAAGCATTTACCCCTTTTAGACCCTACTATTATGAACATTATCACTATTTTAAGAATGCAATAGGAATGAATTTATATTTTATTTCCATTGCCCTTTTGAGTTATTCTTGTTAACTAATGCTGCCCTGGTGCTTAATTCATTCATACCAACACCACCCCAACCTTTTTCTAAGCTAATACAAATAAACATTTTTTTGCTGCATTAGTAGCAACATTCGGATCAAAAAAAGATAACATCTTCTCTCCTATGCTGCCTTAGTAATGTTACTCTAGTCACATAGCAACAGGAATTTCAAGTTATTACAATTTAATCCTTGTTACAGGGGGACAGGTTGCCGTTGCTAAACAAGGAATTTAATCAAGTTTTTGTTAGTAGTTTGAACGTCCCAACAGCTGTCTTTTTATAAAGAGCTCTATTACATTTATGCCAGCCTGGTGCATCTAATTCACTCACGCCCACAACTTCTAACCCTTCTAATATTTGTGAAGTAACGGGATAGTAAGTTTATATGGTCAAAGTAAATAAAATACTTGTTTAATTATAATGAATGAATGCTGGATTTAAACGTTTTATGAATTATTTAAGATTAACTGATTAATGAATTAAAATTAGAATTTATGATTTTTGTAAAATAAGGGTGTAAAAATAAGGTGCCTAAATTGTAGAAAGTAAACTGCAATGTTTTGAGAGGGAGTTGATTAGTCTTCTTTCAAAGTGTTTATTTTAGCGGACCTTGAACTTGGTCCAAACTGTTTAAAGTATTAGGTATTTTTAATATTGTTTAATTCTAAGGGAGCTCAATTTTAAACAGGTTGCTTTGGATTGAATTCAAACGATGTTCATTATTACCTCAAAATTCAAAGGGGGGTTTCATACCTCTCACCTTGGGCCCATCAAATTAATTCAAAAGGTGGGTCATATATAACTACTTAATTGATAGCCTTTGGCTTGATTCAAAGGGGGGATCAAAATTACCCTAGCCTGTGGCAAACCACGGCTAACCTGTGACCCATGAAAATGATTTAAGAGGCGGGTCATAGAAATACCTTCACTTTGATTTAAAGGGAGGGGGGGGGGGGTCAATAAAATGGCTTCTTTAGACTTGATCAAAAGGGAGTATTTTTACCTTGGCCTGTGGCGATTCGCCTGGGCGCGCGGCGTGCGCGAACCGCTGCCGCTCCTTGCACTCCAGACAGTTGCGCACCGCACAGGTGCAAACCTACGCACACACACTAGTGTCTAGTCTACTGTCGGCACTACGCTAGACTAGGGGGGCCAAACTCTTTTACGATAACCTTTTTTGCCGTCTTACAAAAGACGGGGACAGCGGTAATAATTTTTAACTATTTTATTCAACTATATTTACGGGGACAACGGGAAGTATTTTTAAATATTTAATCAAATTCCCGCCGTATACGGGGACAACAGGAATTGACGAAAAAATGAACACCTATTTCTCCTGGTCACGCTATAACTTGAGAATGGCTTCACCGATTTCATTCATCTTTTTTAAAATGTTTTCTAATACTTAGTAAAAGGTTCTTAAAATAAATATAAATAAGAAAATTGCGCAGAACTTAGAAAATGTAAGATAACTTAACGACTACCTTTATTATAAACTTTTTTAATGTAACCTTTGAATTAAGTTCTTTTACTAATTTCGAGACCGAGAATTTCTGCAAACTAAATTATCTTACCAAAATTTCTGTTAAGTTTGTTACGATTGATTTTTATAGATTAACGCGTAATGTGCCCGTGACGCACAATATTATTTCTCGTGCGGCATTCTTCCGCAAAGAGCACAGCAAAGGCGGGGCAGGTAATGTGTTAACAAGAGTTTGGCACCCAGAAAGTAAAGCTAGGACTAAATAAATGGTATTTAATACATTCAACATCTAGAAGTAACTTATCAAGTGTACCTAAACTATAGCTATATATGCATAGTATTCTGTCAACTTCTATGCATTTCTAGAAGGAAGAAAGATAGACTAACTAGTCTTTAGTAAAACATGATAACATAATACGAATGAATCAAGAAATTCTGCTATGCTGTTTGAAATAACTAAATTTAGAAAACCCTAAAATTGGTTTTGAAAATATTCATCAATATTATCTTAGGTAAATGGGGATCATGATTAGGCCAAACGACTAGAATTAATTGGAAAATAATAATAAAATTGTTATCTAGGCAAATTTTCATTAAGATAGAAATACAGTACTATATAACTTTCAATTGATATTTTCAGAATCAATTACTGGGTTTGTAAACTGTCATGTGACAAAACAAGTCACATGACAGTGCCCTCCACAAATATTAAATCCAATCACGATCCCCTAGAAATATGTCAAAAACTCATCTAAAACCCACCCCAAACCCTTTTATATTTCACCCCAACTACCAGGGGATCATAACAGCATAGCAGCACTCACCAATCGCAAGCATTGCCGGAGGATTCCCCCGCTTGACATATTCTTCTCCGCTTCAAGCTCCGCGAAGTTTAATGCTGATGCGAAGATGAGGACGTCTGCCATGGAAACCAGGCGTTGGAGGAAGGTAACGGCTACCTCCACTGGCATGCCTTGGGTAGGTTCGATGACATCTAATTCACTCTGGAAATATTGTTGGCTAATTATTTTATTACAAGTATTTATAATGGTATGTTTTCCAAGTAGTATTATAATCCTAGGTTACAAAACAGGAATACAATTTACAAAATAATGAATTGCGTTAAATTGGATATGGACGCTCTGAAAGTATTGTTGACGACTCATTTTCTTGACATCTTTTATGTCATATTTTCCTAGTAGTATTACAATCTTCATAGTAACATGAACACAATTGAAGAAATCATAATTAGCGTTATATAAATACGGGGATGAAGCAACCCCTAAGGATCGATTATGTTGAAAAAGGGTGACGGTCTTGACAAACTCTTGCGCATCTATGCTGCTCTGGTATATTATGAGTCCACTCCTACAACTTTTAACCCTTTATTATAATGTCTTTGATAACCATTGATAAATATAAAAAAATCTCTTCTTGTTCATATTATTCTGGTAAATTTACAATGCGGACTTAGCAACACCTTTTGCTTTTAAATTATTTTTAACGGTACTCTTGGGGTCTCGTTCGAGGACAATGATACAAATGTATTGTGCTTGTGCTGTAGGCACCTATATCGCCTTTGTGTTTAACATGAACATTTTTGCGTGTAATTTATACTCTTATCAAAAGAAACACTCACACTAAAACCGTTAATTGGTTGAATAATGTTTTCAAGAGCTTTTGTTTTTCGACAAAAGCGTAACCGTTTCCCAACTACCCCTTACATTTTATATGCTCCTGGTATTTTATGGTGTTTGCATAGTTATAACTTTTACTTACATAAAACTTGTTTTTTCAAGATACATTTTACAGTTATTCATTTGAAGATCGTTAGTTATTCACTATCAATTTTAATTCCTTTTTTTATATTCTCCTGGTGTCATTATAGCGTTTGTTAGTACATAATTTTTACTTTCTAAAACTAGGTTGGGTACCTACATATTTGCAAGGGTGGTTCAAATTTACTGTTGTTCATTTTAATAGCTGTTATTGTAATTGTTACCTCTTAGGTTTTATATTCCTGGTGTCTTTATGGTGTTTGTACACTATGAGCTTTTTACTTTCTAAAACTGTATTTCTAAGGGACTTTTACTTTTACAATTATTCATTTTAAAAATTTCAGTTACATCATTGTCAATTTGTATTTCGAACGTAGCATGAATTCTCTTTTGTGTCATAACTCCCTAGTACTTTCTACAGTTCGCGTAGCAACTGGTTTCCTGCGAATTAGAATTTCAATTGAGTTTTCTACTATTGTGTTCTAAAAGTATGATTACAACAATTGAATTAAATTGGTAAACCCTCTGTAGACCCCTGTGCAATGAACGCGTAGTAAAAGTACCAGGCGAATATAACCGCATAGGAGACTCACAATGTTCACCTCATACTGTTATATAGATTAGGGTTTGCATGAGTAAAGTTTTTCTCAATCATAATGCAATTATTGTACCTAATATGTATGTGTATTATTCTATCAATTACTATGATAGTATAGTACGCCACACTGTAAAAATCGTAGGACTTTTGCCTTTATAAATACTTAACCCATTATTCATGAGTTGTCAATTTAACAAGGCTTTAAATAATGGTTATCATCTTGTTACTCTTATGTCAATAAAAAGAGATAGCAACATAAATAACAGCCGGCCATACAAAAAAGCGGCACGCGATAAGGGACAAGAAATATAATGCTTTTTTCTCTTTTACTCACAAGACTTTTGTATTTAATATTCTTCTTTGTTTAGTGTGACTGAGAAAGGAACATACAGCGCTCTATATTGCTTTCTTTCTCTATGCGTAAATCATAAACATACCAGGCGAGCATAACCTCCTAGAAGTTTGCAATACTTACATTAGGCGAAGTGGCCGATGCCAACAGAGGCAGGAGGCCTCCACAAGCGATAATCAGATTGTCTGCGAGCTGGCTGATCAAGTGAACAGTGTTCACCACGAAGATGGCGTTCTCACTGCTGTTCACAAAGTCTATGACCGATTTAGTTGAGTGACTGCGCCACACCTGAAATTGGATAATATAAACTGTAACTTAGAGGGTCCGTAGCCTAGTTGGTCAGGCAAGCTCGGCTTAAGAGCGATCGCTTGTATCTACGCAGGTTCGAATCCTGCCGGAGCCTTTAACTTTTAGTAAGATTTTTCATTTATAATGAAATATCCAATACCTAAGTGTGGTTTAACACTGTAAAAATAATAAATAAACTATAGAATTAGCGTAGCGACATCTCTGGTCATTTGTGTTGAATGCAACTTCAATCAATGAGCAGGTGATATTCTAATATCCCTGTAGATGGCGCTAATCGGTGCTTTAACCGATAAAAATCATCTTACTAATAGTTTCGGGCCTCGGCTTAGAGGGTCCGTAGCCTAGTTGGTCAGGCAAGCTCGGCTTAAGAGCGATCGCTTGTATCTACGCAGGTTCGAATCCTGCCGGAGCCTTTAACTTTTAGTAAGATTTTTCATTTATAATGAAATATCCAATACCTAAGTGTGGTTTAACACTGTAAAAATAATAAATAAAATATAAACTGTTTCGATAATCTTTCGATTTATTCGGCGATTCTCCATCTGGGTAAGAAACACACTGAGGTTATTATCATAAATTTCGTTCATTTTATTCGTTACTGGTCCAATCTGAAAATCACCACTACTTCCTTATTATTTGTGTTTCGAAGTGAGATTAGACCTTTTTAGCCACACCACAGAATATATAATAATCAACTTCGCGATAACATTCATTAAACAGTGACTCAACAAAGTGCAATTCAGTTCACAAGCGGCTCGTGCCGATGCATGGTGCCGATAGTCAAAACATGCATCACATTCCTTTAAAGTTATCCATTATAACTATGTCACTGTCATTTAGATCCTTCGAAGATGTCTAAGGGGTAGTTACAGGTGTGTCAAAATACATTACATACCTACCCACATTTTGCAGAAGTTAACATTCCATAGTTTTCGCTTCTGTCAGTCATTCAAAGGAAGGTCACCAAGTTTAGTGATGTGCTCGCAAATAGTTTGTGGCTAAATGCATGGCAAAAGCCGGCGAAGCCAAAAAAAAAAAAAAAAAACATTCCATACGTTTCCATACGTTATACGATACGACAGATTATAAGCCTATCGACGCTACTAGAAAGCTAGTTTCCTAACGATGTCTATCTTCACGTTTAGAGCTCGTGTTCATGAGTAGGTATATGATTTTTTTACGATGTACGGCTGTTCGAACCCGCTACCTTATAGGTCGCGCCTGAGGGGAAGTAGCGGGGGCATGTTAGCGCCTGTGTTCACTCGCTGACGAACCAAGAGCACTCGCTAGATCAATGGTATGAAGTGCACCGCGTTACCTCTCCACCAATCATCGACCACTGCGCAGTTTGACAGCCAGCGCTTTTTTACGTGGCGCGACCTATACCTTATTATATTCTACTTACTTGTATATCAGTTTCTAGCGAAAAGAGCACATCTGATAGCAATCGCTGGTGGATATAAGACCATCTGAACTCCGGGATCCGGAAGGGAGGGCGCGTCGGTCCCGGGGAGAACATCGGCCGGGAACATTTAGATGGACGTTTTGTTTCTGAAACAGCGTTGTATGGATCAGAGTGTTGGGCAATGAAGAAGACTGATGAAAGGAGAGTGCTTGCTCGACATTAAATAAGAAACAAGTATGTAAGGGGAAGTTGAAAAGTGGCACCTGTAACTGAAAAGGTGAGGAGTGCCAGCATTAGCATGGTATGGTCATGTAATGAGGAGGGATGAAAGACATATTACCAAAAGAGTTATGAGTATGAATGTGGATGGGTTGGGTATACAAGTAGAGGAAGGCCGAAGAAGAAGTGGATAGATTGTGTGAAAGAGGATATAAATATAAAATATAAATATGAATGTAAGAGAAGTGTATATGTATATCCCACTTAGCGTGAGATAAGGACAGGAGAATGATGTTGTTTGCTTCTGAAACAATATAAATTTCTGAAAAAATATTGCAAATTTTCAACAATTTCACTCTTACCGAAGTGATTGGAGTCCACTTGAGTACTCGTCGAGGCACTCCGTGGCCTTTTCGGTGACGAGGACGTATTCGTTCCCTGTGTCGCCACGCCTTCGCCTCTATTGCCGTCCTGCTTCATCTCGTTATCCCCCGGCAGACTGACCCGTCTCTTTTCCCTCTCACTCTCCAAAAGCCGCTCTTCCGATTCGAGTTCTTTATTAGCAATGTTCTCGCTGATCGTAGAGATTGCCGGTATCTCCACTGGTTGCTGTTCCTCTGGTACTTCAGAGTCAGTTCCCTCAACGTTATCGTTTATAACGTCCTCTTCAGTCTTTTCAATCTCCTCTGCCTTATCTCTAGCATTGACTAAGTATTCTCCGTCTAGTGGTAGCACGTTGCTTTCATGAGGATGGTCTTCGATGATCGGCAGGTCCTCTACAGATTTTTCTTCAATAATTTCTTCGTGACTTTCTTCAAAGGTTTCTCCTTCTGATTGCGTTACGGCATTAGAAATTATATCCATAATTATTTCGTTCGCAATTGATTCAGCTGATTGTTTCTCATCAATAATCTCCTCGATCTCGTGTTCATAATCATCTCTGCCATTAGGAGTGTTGCCTTCAGACTGCAGTCCGGATATAGCACCGGAGTCAGTATCATCATCAGCCTTGATTCTCACAGTTTCAAGCGCAATCGTCAGCACATCATTCACTATATTGATCGCTATGTGTTTCGGATCATCATCATTCTCTTCTATCATTTTCTTAGGACTAGTTGCTTCACTCGGGGTTAGGTATAACTCGGATGGATCTGATAGTTCAGATTCTGCAGCTGCAATGTTCAGTTCCGCTACTCTTTCAGGGCTAGCTGTCTCACTGGCTGATAAACTGGAAGGGATACCTTCGCTTTTATCCGTATTATCATCTTTTATCGTCTCTCCTACATCTCTTACAGGGATATAATCTAAGCTTCCCTGTCTTGTTAGAGATTTCTCTGTTTTATCCTCCAAAGTTACGATTCCAGACTCGGAGCTCTCCAGCAGTTTGTTCTCCATCACAAGTTCATCAGTCTCGATATTCTCGATGATATCTTCAATAACCTCCGGTTTCTCCTCCTCCTCATCGATCACATGTTCAACTTCGTTCTTATTATCACTTTCACTATGTACTTTACACACTTCACTGTACACCGCTGTAGTTCTATCATCACAGTTGCATGTTTCTACTTCTCTCAACGACAATCCTTGTCCGATTTCTGTTTGAGCTGCGTGGTTGAGGACGTTTTGTTTGCGGATGGAGGCTGGTGAGCTTTCTATGCTATCATCTGTATCTGGGACGACTCTGGGTTGTTTGTCTGTGTGTCTGTCCCAGCCGGAGATGGTGGAGATGGGTCGCTGCTGCCTCTCGGCCGGGTCGGTGATGTTGTCCGCGCGACGCTGCTCGTAATGCTCGTACATTTGCGCGAATTGGAGCTTGAACTCCTCGTATGACACCTGAAATTAAAGAAAATATACACTTGCATGTACATCTGCACTAAGATTACACATCCAAACGCTCCAAAATTATATCAACATCAACTTGTGCCATTATCTGTACATTTTCAATCTTAATTCATTTTTTTAATCCAGGTTATAAGTAATTCTGGTACCAAATTTTATTTAAATCTGTCCAGCCGTTTGAGCGTGAAAGAGTAACAAACACACTTATACAGACACAAACTTTCACCTTTATAATATTAGTAGGATTGATGTTGATGTCGAAGTTTTGTCATACCCAAAGAGCATGTAAATAGTCATACCTTAGAATGCACGATAGCGAGCGTGTCGACCCACACTCGCCAGCCTCCGTACTCATACCTTAGAATGCACGATAGCGAGCGTGTCGACCCACACTCGCCAGCCTCCGTACTCATACCTTAGAATGCACGATAGCGAGCGTGTCGACCCACACTCGCCAGCCTCCGTACTCATACCTTAGAATGCACGATAGCGAGCGTGTCGACCCACACTCGCCAGCCTCCGTACTCATACCTTAGAATGCACGATAGCGAGAGTGTCGACCCACACTCGCCAGCCTCCGTACTCATACCTTAGAATGCACGATAGCGAGCGTGTCGACCCACACTCGCCAGCCTCCGTACTCATACCTTAGAATGCACGATAGCGAGCGTGTCGACCCACACTCGCCAGCCTCCGTACTCATACCTTAGAATGCACGATAGCGAGCGTGTCGACCCACACTCGCCAGCCTCCGTACTCATACCTTAGAATGCACGATAGCGAGCGTGTCGACCCACACTCGCCAGCCTCCGTACTCATACCTTAGAATGCACGATAGCGAGCGTGTCGACCCACACTCGCCAGCCTCCGTACTCATACCTTAGAATGCACGATAGCGAGCGTGTCGACCCACACTCGCCAGCCTCCGTACTCATACCTTAGAATGCACGATAGCGAGCGTGTCGACCCACACTCGCCAGCCTCCGTACTCATACCTTAGAATGCACGATAGCGAGCGTGTCGACCCACACTCGCCAGCCTCCGTACTCATACCTTAGAATGCACGATAGCGAGCGTGTCGACCCACACTCGCCAGCCTCCGTACTCATACCTTAGAATGCACGATAGCGAGCGTGTCGACCCACACTCGCCAGCCTCCGTACTCATACCTTAGAATGCACGATAGCGAGCGTGTCGACCCACACTCGCCAGCCTCCGTACTCATACCTTAGAATGCACGATAGCGAGCGTGTCGACCCACACTCGCCAGCCTCCGTACTCATACATTAGAATGCACGATAGCGAGCGTGTCGACCCACACTCGCCAGCCTCCGTACTCATACCTTAGAATGCACGATAGCGAGCGTGTCGACCCACACTCGCCAGCCTCCGTACTCATACCTTAGAATGCACGATAGCGAGCGTGTCGACCCACACTCGCCAGCCTCCGTACTCATACCTTAGAATGCACGATAGCGAGCGTGTCGACCACACTCGCCAGCCTCCGTACTCATACCTTAGAATGCACGATAGCGAGCGTGTCGACCCACATACGCCAGCCTCCGTACTCATACCTTAGAATGCACGATAGCGAGCGTGTCGACCCACACTCGCCAGCCTCCGTACTCATACCTTAGAATGCACGATAGCGAGCGTGTCGACCCACACTCGCCAGCCTCCGTACTCATACCTTAGAATGCACGATAGCGAGCGTGTCGACCCACACTCGCCAGCCTCCGTACTCATACCTTAGAATGCACGATAGCGAGCGTGTCGACCCACACTCGCCAGCCTCCGTACTCATACCTTAGAATGCACGATAGCGAGCGTGTCGACCCACACTCGCCAGCCTCCGTACTCATACCTTAGAATGCACGATAGCGAGCGTGTCGACCCACACTCGCCAGCCTCCGTACTCATACCTTAGAATGCACGATAGCGAGCGTGTCGACCCACACTCGCCAGCCTCCGTACTCATACCTTAGAATGCACGATAGCGAGCGTGTCGACCCACACTCGCCAGCCTCCGTACTCATACCTTAGAATGCACGATAGCGAGCGTGTCGACCCACACTCGCCAGCCTCCGTACTCATACCTTAGAATGCACGATAGCGAGCGTGTCGACCCACACTCGCCAGCCTCCGTACTCATACCTTAGAATGCACGATAGCGAGCGTGTCGACCACACTCGCCAGCCTCCGTACTCATACCTTAGAATGCACGATAGCGAGCGTGTCGACCCACACTCGCCAGCCTCCGTACTCATACCTTAGAATGCACGATAGCGAGCGTGTCGACCCACACTCGCCAGCCTCCGTACTCATACCTTAGAATGCACGATAGCGAGCGTGTCGACCCACACTCGCCAGCCTCCGTACTCATACCTTAGAATGCACGATAGCGAGCGTGTCGACCCACACTCGCCAGCCTCCGTACTCATACCTTAGAATGCACGATAGCGAGCGTGTCGACCCACACTCGCCAGCCTCCGTACTCATACCTTAGAATGCACGATAGCGAGCGTGTCGACCCACACTCGCCAGCCTCCGTACTCGTGCTTGATGGCGTGGTGGAGCAGCATGCGGAACAGGGAGTACACCATGTCGGAGATCTTCTGCTCCTCCGCGTTCTTCGGGTGGATGTACGCCATCGCTATCAGCCATTCCTGGAATTATTGTTTAGAACCTCATTGAAAAGTGAACAAAATAAGTGTTAGACAATGTAATAGCACACGGGAAATTACTCACGTAAAATTATCGTCGATTTAGATACCGACAATGTGTGTGAGACGCGACCGCGAGGAGTGACCACACTCATACCCAGATGAAGATTCTCCGGAAGAATCGAAACATTGTCGGTATCTAAATCGACGATAATTTTACGTGAGTAATTTCCCGTGTGCTATTATAATGTCTAATACAACTCACGATAGTTTTAAAAGTGAACATAAGTGTTATAATAAATAAATATAAAATAAAATAAAGTTTATTTGCACTAAAAAAATAAGTACAGTTTTTTTAGGAGCTCGAAACTTACAATATACATAATTATACAGGTAACAAGCACCTGTATAATAATGTGAAATGCTCGAAACTGCGACCGAAAACGCAATTTTTGTTTGAGTATACGCAATCATGTTTATGTCTAGACCGACGACCTCTGTGGCGCAGTGGGTTCGATCCCCGCTCCGGGACAAGTTGTCTGGAGTCTAGGTATGGAATGTGAAATGTGTCTGGGTCATTTCTATGTATAATATGTATGTATTTACAACAAAAAAATGTATCTATGTCGTATATCAATCATCTAAGAGGTCGCGTCGCGAGGGAGTCGCGTTGGAACAGGCATTAGAATCACCTAGCATGTAAAACGAAACTTAAGTGATCCTTGAGGTCCTACAAGAATAAATGATTTTTCTTTCTTTCTTTCTTTCTTTTCTAGTTAACATAATACAAGCATTAAATTGCTTAGCTTGGGACTAGATGACGCTGTATGGAATGACCAAAGATATTTATTTACTTTATTTGTCTGTATCATTATATTCTGGCAAATTAACGTATCTTATCTTATCTTATTTGTTTGTTGTGTCTCACCTGCCAGACCGACATCTGCAGCACAGTCCTCCTGTTCTCCCTGTTGTTGCTGCAGAGCAGCGTCATGTCCGACAGGAACAGTTTCTTCACCTCCAAGAGCTGTTCTGTTTGTTTCGACTGGCGGATCAGCGTCGCCACCACTTTTAGTATCACTGGAAAGAGAATAAATAAAGTGATTTAGGTAATCTTATAAATGAAAAATATTAATAAAGGTTTTACGGCTTCAACGGGATTCGAGCCCGCGAGATACAAGCAAGAGGTAAGGCCCGGCTTAAAGGTGATCACTTAAACTGGGCTGCCTTACCACTCGGCCACGAAGCCTATGACGCCGAAGACGAAACTATCAGTAAGATGATATTTCAGTTAAGGCACCGATGATAAATCTTTTACGGCGCGGTAGACCACACAAGGGATGGCGCTACGAGCTGGACATCTTCAGCGATGATCAGTGGCAGGAAATGGCGTTAGACCGAACCGACTGGAAAACTCGAGGGACTTGCCCAGCAGTGGGACACTCCAACAACAACAACATTAGTCTGATAGTTTTTCTTAAACTTTCGCGATCACAATTCATATTTATAAACACAATCATGTACACGGGGTTTTATCACGTTATTTACTCGTACCTTATTTCTTGACGTCCCGACGTTTCGGCTATGTTGCAATAGCCATGGTCGCGGGTGGACTGGAGTATGCTTCTAATCTGAGTTAAATTACTACGCTACTAATATTAAAACGCGATAAAACCCCGTGTTGATAGATAGAAAATACTTTATTGCACACCATTAACAGATAAAAAAAACATCATGAACAATAAACACTTAAATTACTATGATATACAATCGGCGGTCTTATCATGTACATGTATTTATAAACATTAGTGTGGTTACTCACTAGGGTTCTCCAGTCGGAAGTGTGGCTGCGGCTCCGGGTGTCCGGTGTACAGGATCTGTTGTCCGACATGTTCGGTGAGGAGCTCGTACAGCGCGTTGTACACCGGCAGCGCCAGGCCCTCGCCGCACGCGCCCAGCCGCGTGGCCAGCAGGGTGTACAGGTTGTGAGGGGACATCACGTCGTATTTCCTTCTGGGGATAAAATTAAAACAAATTACCCATATTTCATACCTAGTAACGCTCGGCACCTACTTAACCCATTGAGATGTATCAAAGAGTCACAATCTAATAGCTGACAACACTCAAAAAATGTCCGAGCAAATTCAATGTTCTACAATGACATTTGACATTTGAATGTAGACGTTATGTCGTTAGTTTTAATGTTCAATGTCGCTTGTACGCAAAAAAGAAAAACTCTGCGCACTACGTAGCGTGCGCCGAGTTTTGTCGTTTACATTTTATTTGTCTGATTGTGGCTCTATAATAAATCTCAATGACTTAATCGGATAAATAGTATTCCAGTTAATATGGTTTAATGTATATTTCAAGTTTCAGCAAAATTGGTTAAGATATGGCTACCCTATGTCG
Source organism: Xanthorhoe designata (assembly GCA_963582015.1). Classification (NCBI taxonomy): domain Eukaryota; kingdom Metazoa; phylum Arthropoda; class Insecta; order Lepidoptera; family Geometridae; genus Xanthorhoe; species Xanthorhoe designata. Next base: position 9,633,626 of record OY757051.1, read on the forward strand.
ACCGGTGACATGTTCTTTATTCAGCTGTACCCAAAGGGAATATAACCACTACGTTTAGCTGTACCTACAATTTTAATTTCTATTGTCTTTCTTATGTCCTGTTATTGTAATTTTAATCTGTGCTCTGTGTTGTCCAAATAAACTCCAAACATGTGTCAGCGCCCATCCTATTTGAAATAGACTATAGAAGTATCCTATCTAAACGAACTAACCTCCTTCTTCTTGCTATACCCCTGGTTATTTCTACTAATATTATAAACGCGAAAGTTTGTAACTATGGATGGATGAATGTCTTTTTTAAACTTTCGTGATCAGAACACATGATTAAACATCTGCCCGCGACCACGGCTGGTGCAATCCAGTCAAAACGTCGGGATAAAATTAAAATTAAATAAATACCCGTAAATATATGTTTAATCATCGGATGAATGTCTGTTACTCTTTCACGCGAAAACTTCTGAACGGATTTGGCTGCAACTTAGAATATACATAGTTTATGACCGGGAATAACACATAGGCTACTTTTGATCCCGGTATTCCCAAGGTAACCGGAACTACTGCGGGTAACACCGCGGGGCGCTAGTACGAAATATATCACCCTAAATTAACATTAAAAGATACTAACTTGTGCGTACTCCTGCTTAAGAAAAACCCCAGTAGCTTGAGCGCCTGGAGTCGGATGAGCTGGCTCTCGGAAGCCAGGAGTTTGAAGATGGTCCTGACGCCCCCTTTCGCGTCGAAGGCCGGGACCATCGAGCTCGGGTGCTCTGACATTAATGAGATCAGCATTTGGAGAACGTCGTGGAGGTTCTCATCCTGAAAATATTACAATTCAATTATTGTTGTACTACCATTCTGATTTTGGGTTCCAGAACATATTTCCATAGTAGTTATTATCAAATTAGATAATAGCGCTCGTGGCGAAGCTTGTTAAGACGGTCTTGATAGATCGCTCCGCCCTCCGATACATAGATCAGACGAATTCATACCTCATGCATAGTAGTCAGATAGTTGAGTATGGACTGCAGCTCGTCTTCTTTCACTCCGTTCCCGATCATGATGAGCTGCTTCAGGAACAGCAGGATATATGCCCGTATGGTGAGGATGTCCTTATGCGCTGGGCGAGGACCATCTGGAAGATATTAGTTTGTATGAGGTTTTTGACTACTTTGAAGGTTTTATCTATCTATACTAATATCATAAAGTAAAATTGGTTTGTTTGTATGTTTGTGGAATATCTCTGAAACTACTCATCCGATTTTGAAAATTCTTTCACATGTAGCATGGACTTTCCGAATGAACATAGGCTATATTTTTTCAAGGTAGGTACCACGCGAGCGAAGCTGCGGGCGAGTAAGCTAGTCTGATATACTTTGAATATCTGAACGATACGTTCTTATCAGGCTTTGAAAAGCATTATGTACGTCGGGAGTAGTCTTGTACAGAGCTTCAGTAACGAATGATTATTTTGTCCAGTCTTTTATTATGTCGTTAGGTTGTGTGTATAGGGTTAGTGGGAATTTTAGCCTCATATTAAAGACGGAAGAAAGTTTAGACTGAAGGGGATATTGACACTCAAATTCCCAAAGTCACGAAAGGAAAACTCATATCATTCATTTGTTTTAGCATGTTAAGCATGTCAATATTACTTGAATGTTTTACTCCGTAACATTAATCCTGATCGAAACTCTGCGTTGCAGCCTCAAGTTGACACCAGTATGACTTCAGTTGTCAGAATCGAAATCAAACCTCTATGTAAACTTACCCAATCCCTTAGTAGCGATGCCGCTCTTCGGTCTGGGGTCTACCACCCAGTAGTAGAACTTGAGCGTGTGTACAGTCTGCAGCACGGTGCTGACTCGGCGCACACTTCCATAAACGTGCGCGTCTGCCAGGAAATCCGTCGCCAGGTAGCAGTACAACCTTGCCTGGACTCCAGCGCCCGTGTGGATCCACAGCGCCGGGTTGAAGAGAATGTGGTCCAGCAGCTGCCAGGTTAGGAAGGATTGGCAGAAAGACTGCATTAGGAAACATCGGGGCTGCCCGCGATTGATAGCGTATGGTTCTCTTGCTTGCGATAGATATTGAGAAAAACTGGTTTGATAATAGAATAGAGACGCTTTATTGTACACAAAATAAAACAATTAGATATATGACATAAAAAAAAAGTACAATGGTCTTATCGTTAAAAGCGACATAACCAATTGTAATCAATAAGAGGTATCGTTTTTATGTGTAGGTAATTTTCAAAATGACTTATCCGTCAAAATTATTTAGCGGATAGATAGCTAGGTACATAAACTCTGTGTTTGCTACTTGAGCCTAGCCGAGAATGAGCCGCTAGTAAATATTTTGAAAAGGTCATGTTTGTGTGTTTGGACAAGGTAATACCCGAAACTACTCATTGAATAATACAATTCTTTCACAAGTTTCAGAGTAGAGGTGAAACTGGTAGTATCTTTGTATATTTTACATTCGCAAATTATCGATATTGTATGTTTTTCACTCGTTAGTTTGTTCTTAAAATTTTACTACTCAGTAATTCTTGCTTGCTTAAGGTTGTCCGACTGCGCCCGTCATTCAATTTACTTACTGCTTGGGTTTTACTGTCCTAAGTCTAAACGATTTCGAGCAGAAACCGTAACAATGAAATATGTAGGTATCTCTTTGCTATACAACTCATTCTTAGTTCGTCAGAAAAACATCGATTGGATCCATGCAGGTCAATGCATGTTTAGAAAGGGTGACATAAAAATACCAGAATAGGTAGGTACTAAGACACAAATAGGGCAGGTATTAGGTATCTAGCTAAACATCAAAGGGTAGATCACATGAAGAGTTAAACATAAGTATTTTTTATTTGTACTGTCATGAAAATATACAAAAGAAAATATATATTTGTGCAATGTGATTGACACGCATCGTGCCTGCACACACACAAGGTGAATTATTTACGTTTGTGCTGAATAATTGATACCAGTCACCATGGGTGTATGATATTGATAAAATGTACAAGTTTGTGTTCTAAAAACCCTTTTAATATGATAAAATGTACATAGTGATATGATTGTATTTCTCGGTACAAAAGTTTATATCAAAAAAATAACAAAACAAATTGTAAATTGGTAATTTCATTTAACTTTACTGTATTTCCTTTCGTAGTTATTGTAAATGTGCAATAAAGAATTTCCATTCATTTATAATTAAAAATCCATTTGTAAAATAATGTATGTTCAATTTTCATTGTTAAGTATTGCAAAATTACAAAAAAATTATAACAATATTGAAATATTTATACAGATGGAGTGGGGCGGGTCTGGCGGTGGGTTTCAAGCAAAAGAAGCATGCGGTATCAATCATATTCAATAATAAATATATTTCGTGCTTATGAATAACACAGACATAGATTTTAACTCAATCGAACTCAAATAAATATCACGTCCACTGCCGCTACGGTGCTCAAGTAAGGAGCTGTTGTCGCCCAACTCTGTGTCTGACGCGGCACTGACGCGTTAACGTTTCGACGTTGAATTTCTAAATGATAGTCATTTCTTGAACATTCGCCATTGCAAATACTTACATAATAATTTAGAGACTGACAACCAAAAAATCTGACTCGCTTTAATTTTTTTAGTGGTTTGAATTCGATCGAGTTAAAAATGAACACTCAACAAAACTCTGAAAGAAAAAGTGTAGATACATAATAATCGTGTTTCTAATTCCAATATTTCAATGTTATGATTGTGAACTTATATAAATTAACCACAAAATAGTAGTTTATTTATGCAACAAGGGCTTAAAGTAGTGTATTATGTAGTGGGCGCTATATTGAACCCCGAGTGAGAGGGATTTTGCGAGGTAGTTAAGGTCTCTGACTACCCCTTAGACTTCTACAGAGGATAATAAATGCCTAAAATTCTGTGAAAATGTTTATCGCGCATTGGTGATAGTGGAAACCGGCCTTAAGACCTTGATACATCTTGAAACATATTTTAAGATCTATAAATAAAGCTTTAAAGCTCTTTCGAGTGAATAAATCAAGTAAATATAACCACAGGGGATGTACAACCAGTTGCTAAATTAGCTTTACAGTTATAAAATAATTTAACGCCCGCCACCCCCTTAAATTAAAAGGCAGTACACATTGGGCGTTTTAAACGCGCGCCAAACATCCTTGCTTGATTAGTGTGACTGAAAAGGAACTTGTCTAGCATTTATTATGTTGCTGGTTCTATGGGCGGCATGTCAAAATGAATGCGTCGTCATTTAATCGTGCGCTTTCATGTAGAGTAATTTCTCGATTCCTATATCCAACGTCCAACGAAGCGCTCGTGGCGAAACTTGCTAAGACGTTCTTGATAGATCGTCGAAGTTAAGCAACGTTCTGAGTGGTCGAAACTTGGATGGGTGACCGCAAGTGGCATTATAAGCTGAGCGCTTCCGTGCTTTGGAGGGCACGTTAAATTGTCGGTTCCGGCTTTTAATTTGTTCGCATAAGGATATATAAACAATAAATCAAAATGCTGTGAAAATGAAAACCGTATCAATATTTTCCATAACGACCGACAGGACTCGAACCCGCATCGATTCAAACGAAGCTCCTCAAGGAATGCAGCGGAATGCTTAACCAATTCAGTCAGTACAGTTTCCATAACCTTTTTAATACTTTATGTACCCTTCATTTCGCTAGGAAGAAACTGTACGCTGAGTCTAAGGAGGTGGGCGTTGGTATCTGCGCCACAGTTTTATAATAACTACTGCTGGTATCACCGATATTTCCCAAAAATCTGTACCTTATTTGTATGTTCCGAAAATAAATAAATACCTATTATTATTACTATTAGTCACGGATATACCAATTCACGGATATGACGTCAGCTCGAAAATCTTGATACTAATTTGGTGCGTCGGTTGTAAAATACCTGTTTCAGCAGAAGATCAGAGTTCGGCGAGCAACAAGTAACAAGATGCTTGGTGAGATGGAGGAAGGAGGCGAGGGTGTCTGCCGTGAGGTGCTCTCTGGAGCAGCGCTGCAGCATGTGGGAGATGACGAGGAAGCCGCGGCATTGCAGCATGTGCTGCTGGACGGTACTGCAGGACTCTACCAGGGAGCACACGAAGCCGAGGAGCTTGGAGCTGGAAGGAGAATGTACAAATATAAATCACACTAATAGCGTCGATGGGCTTGCTTTCTGCAAGATTTTGGCATAAACCAAATATGTATTTGGACATACCTCTGACTACCCCCTTAGATATCTTCAAAAGCATCTAAAAAATTGCCTAAAAATATCTGAAAGAAATGTCTACCGCTGCTCCCTGGGATACAGTCGTGATCATATTTAATTTTTTTCATTTCAAATCACACTAATATTATAAAGGTGAAAGTTTGTGTGCAAACGTATGTAAGTATGTTTGTTACTCTTTCACGCTCAAACAGCTGGACGGATTCGAATGACATTTTGTATCAGGTTTAGTAAGATCTCAATCCGAATGCGTAACATTCCAGCATCCCAAAATAATACATTATGCACTTCATCGTCTCAACCCCGCCCTAATCACGCCATAATCACCCTTGATGACGCCGTTTAGCAAATATTTGGCGCGAATCCCCTCATTAACTGACACGTAAAATAATCTGTGTTTGCATAATGTACCTTTGACGAGATACATTTTAATGTGAGTGGGACACAGTCTAAATAAATCAGGGAGTCATATACAAGGGAAATTATTCACGCAACAATATCGTCGATTTAGATACCGACAATGAGTGATTCTGCGAACTAACTTGTATTCTTCTTCTTCTTTTCTTTATTTCGGCTCCGCACGGCTTGTACCACGCATTTAGCCACTATCATGTCATGTCATATTATAACTTAAGTTATGAGTTAGTAAAGATGTGGGTCTTTACTGAAGCCTCACACGGACTTTTTGTGAGAACTCGAAATGCAATGATATCCAGTTTAATACAAGTAAGCGAGCTCGGTTGTCACCTTGTCGACAAGCGTCGTGACAAGTTTCGAGATGACTTAGGAATTACTATTATTTTAATTTACATGTCACGGCACACTCGTCACAGGCGTTATCGAGTTCTACAGAATACGGAAATTGGATCTCACTGCGGATTCCGTCCCTCGATGTTCGAAATGAGTTAATAGAAAGCTCTCATCCAATCCATAACATTTCTGAAGATCATCAACCCATAAAAGGCTATTTTAAAACGTGCCCTACTGTACATTTGATCTCTGAGCTTCGGTGTCAGGTCATGTGTGAAGCACGCGTCAGCGACGCTGAAGGCAACGTAACGGATTTGTGTACGGTAAAAATATTTGGCTTTGAGACTTTTCACAGATTAAGTTAGTTTGGTTTTCATTATAAATTAAATTACACAATTATTTGACAACTGGACAGTGGATGTTTTATGTTTTCTAAACGGAAGTAGGTAGAAGATTAGGCATAAGACGTTGTGGAATGGCATGGACAAAGCAACGTTTATGCAGCTGGGAAGCTGATGATGATGATAATATGTAATTACATACAAGCAACATTGGTCTAGTGAGATGCACTTTCGAATGTTCGTTGGTTCGAATACTGGCCACGGATAATTTTTTTTTAATTGCAGAAAATGTAATAATTATGTGAATTGACAATACCTACCTCTTTACCAGCACCTATATCATAGTCTTTACGACCTCTTCTTCTTCTTCTTCTTCCTGCCCTTATCCCACTATGTGGGGTCGGCACATAGTTTTTTTTTAGTCTTTACGACCATCTCTAATAATATGATCAATAAGTGTATACTCGTAGCAGATTAACTACGGTTTTCCTTATATTTTTTCCAACGTTCTTCAAAGCTCTTGTTAACGTGCATACTTTTCAGAATTTAAAATTACATACCTACCAAAACCGAATCAAGAAACCACAATCGTTCGCATTGGACAAAATACATAACTATTTGGCAAGGCAACTCATTTCAATCTCAATTAAAATTACTACGAAACACTATTAAAGTTTCACGAAAGCTTCGGACATCATGTGAACTCTACCCGAAAATATTAAAGTTTTCGAATTTGCATTTCAACCCCGGGGGTTGTTGTAGATCCACCCTCATTAAATAAACTTCACAAACACATAATGAAATTACCCTTGTATGCTAATAATATGAATGGAGACCACAAATTGGTCATAAATTACTTTACTGCCAGAGATCCTAACATTAGAAGTTACGCTGTGGTTGTAGGGCTGTAGGGACTTGGGAAAAAATATTTATTTCACATTGTCATGATTTTATTTATATTTAAAGCAGAAAACAAAATTTAATTCTCAAACAATTTAAAGATACGTAGGTAATATTACAATTTATTAAGCCTTCATAAAATTTCACAAAGATTGCTTCTTTGCACATTGCTTTAAAAAAAACGGAAGGCGCAACACAAACATTATGTTTTTGCTTTTCGTGTAAAACAATCTCTCACGAATCACTCCAATAAATTAAACGCGAAAGTTTGTATAAATGTATGGATGGATGTTTGTTCTCTTTAACGCCAAAACTACCAAACGGATTTGATGAGGATAATTTCACAGAAAAACTAAACAAAAACAAAAAAATATTTCATATCATACCAGGTCATCCAACATTTTATACAGATCAACTAGTAATGCATTTTTTTTGCAGTGTAATTCAGATGCTAGGATTTTTGAGTCACATTTTTAGGTAAGTCATTAGGAACGTATTATTTAAATCCTTTATGAGTTAAACTCTCGGTATTGGCTACTAGCCCACAAGAACTACTGCCGAGGGTGTGGCAACATGCAAATTAATTCAACTAACTTACATATAACTACAGGGTGCCTCAGTTCGATAAACCTTTTTTATCTTGGGCCTGCTGTTTTACATTTTATTACTTACATAAGATTAATCATAGCTGATGGTGAATTATGTCATTATGTCCCTTAACTTCGTTTATATTAATAAAAAATATTTCGATTAATTTATCAATTTATGATGATCACTGAATGTGGTGTACAATAAAGTGTTAATCTATCTATCTCTCTCTCCCACATGGTGGCGGGGTCAGCTTTCCTGATAGATTTTCTTCACTTCGCTCTGTCCTTGACGTCGTTTTCGGAAACTTGACACTCTCTCATATCTTTTAATCGATCTATCTAGGTATATGTAATTTAACAAAGTGAGGCTTGTTCACCCTGTAGCTCTTGGAATCCGAAGGGATATGAGGACATTGGAAGTGCATTTAGCCGGCTAATGCCTCGGAATATTAATGAATGGTTCCGAGCTCCAACTTCTCCTCAAACTACCAGATTAATGGCGGACCGTTTATGCGTCGTTAAGGTCCATTTTATCACTTAGGTCGACCATTTTATATTTTCGCTTAGTTGTGTTTCTCGTGGTTAAAGAATTACTTAATTTGCTGCTAGATAAAGTATTGAATTTAATCAACTTGTAATATTTTCAAAGGTATTGTTTATTTGGAAAATTTTAATATTACTGTACGAAATCAAGAATAGTCTTTTTTAAACTTTCGCGATCAGAACACATGATTAAACATATATTTACGGGTATTTATCGCTATTTACCTTTATTTAATTTTGCAGTCTGCCCGCGACCACGGCTGGTGCAATCCAGTTGAAACGTCGGGATAAAATTAAAATTAAATAAAGGTAAATAGCGATAAATACCCGTAAATATATGTTTAATCATGAAATCAAGAATGTTCTTAGGAGTCTCGTGAAGTTGATCTCGCTTGGGTCTTTTACCAATTTCAACCTTAATTTTTTTAGACCTATGTTGTATTTAATATGTTTTTTCAACCATAAAACTCTTTCCTCTTTCAAACCTATGTTTTCAAACATGTTACTCACCATAACAGTGGATCCCGCTTAGGGTCCGCCGACGGGTTGTCGTGCGGCAAGTCCAGCTGTGCGAACAGCGGGAACAGAACCTGCACCCCGCCGATCGAGTTGAGTGCGCTGTGGATCGAGTGCGTCACCACTGCTTTCACTTCCTGCAATTATAAAACTTATCAAAAACCACTGCTAATTTGATAATTCAAACAACTGTTTAGTCTTCGCCATAGGCTTCGTGGCCGAGTGGTCCATGGCAACCCGACTAAAAGGTGATCGCTTTAATCACGCGGGTTCGAATCCCGTCGAAGTCCTAAAAATTACGAAAGATTTTACATTTATAATTTCTGTAAAAGTGTTTTACACGAGCTTATAACGGTGAAGGAAAACATCGTGAGAAAACCAGTTAGCTCTCTAATAGCGTCGATGGGCTTGCAACCTGTCACGTATGGAAAGTTAACTTCTGCAAGAAGTGGGCATGTACCAAATAAGTATGTATTTGGACATACCTCTGACTACCTCCTTAGACATCTTCGAAAAGATCTAAAAATTGCCTAATCATCCGAAAGAAATGTCTACCGCTCCCGGGATACAGTCGTGATCTTATTTCATTTTTTTTAGAAGGAAGTTTTTTTGCACTCATTCCTTTCCTGCTCGTCCCTCACACAATTAATCCATTTTTACAGGCTAATGATGAACTGACCTGTAGCATCAGTGCGTGTGGTGTATGGACGAAGTAGGAGACATTCCCCTTGGGCGCCGACTGCAGACACAGCTGACCGTCGGTGGCCACCGGGTTGTACATGAACACAATGCCGGAAGACAGCTTGCCGTCGTACAGTACCTGGTTTAAAGCGTACTTACATCAGCACATCAGCTTGTGTCCATGTGTACTCGTACAGTACATGACAATTTTCAATGTGTAATAGCTACAAAACCAGGCTTAAAAAGGCCGTTTTAGCAATATTCTTTTGTCATATTAAGAAAAAAGCGCTTTAGCAATATCGATCTTATGTCATTAAGGATAAGGTACTAAATTATTCATTATAATAGCACACGGGAAATTACTCACGTAAAATTATCGTCGATTAATTTTACGTGAGTAATTTCCCGTGTGCTATTATAATGTCTAATACAACTCACGATAGTTTTGAAAGTGAAATACTAAATTATTGTTTAAATTTAAAAAATGACTTTTATCAGCAGAATTGCTCGAAACGGCCATTTTAGCCATTTTAGTTCATTAATAAAATTAGCTCTAATATAAAATAATTTAATGTTGTTTTTCTTTCAAAGGCAAGTATTGATCAAGCACATATAGGACTTATTTGATTTGAATGAAATATGTAAATAGACGAGAAAAATTAACTGGGGAGTATTAAGCAATAAGAATTATCTAATATTTATTTTACTTTATGATCAGCGTAATTCTAAAATACAAAACACAAAACTTACGCTTCAGGGAAAAGAACATTAAATGCTATGGAATCATACTCAAAGCAAAGTACTTTAACTAACTTTACCTTTAATAATTAAATTAAATTATTTTAGTCCACATGCACAAAAGTAACACATGCAACAAAGAAAATACAAAGAGCCTTATAAAAATGTCTGCTTTCAAATAAAATCCTAGATAACTAGAGAAATACATGATTTTTTATTATAATTATGGTAATGTTCAACATAGTGTATCACAGTAAATACTGAAGTATTGGAAAATATCAAGTATTTAGATAAATTCTTGTAAGAAATTACCTCTGATAGTAATTTTAAAAGTCAATTCTATTACCGATTATTAAATACGACCTATTTTACTGTCAACAGATAATAACATCAAGATTGGTTATATAATTATAGAATAAAATATACTTGTAGAAATGTTGTATTACGTGAGAATGAGAAACCTAAGAACACAACAAAAGAAGCTTTCTTAACAAGAAATCAATGAAGGCAGACATTATTACACACAATAAGTAACAAGTAACAAGTAAAACCAACAGGTAACACAATACCGATACACATTAGCAAGCGAACGGTGACACAGTGACAAAGAACAGTGACATGTGACAACTTTGTTAGGCTCATATTTCTAAGCTCAGGGTACACACGTGTTATTTTAACAAACAGTGACAGGAATTAACTTACCTTAGCCTAGATAAAGATCAATCAATGATAAAGATTACAAATCCACTTAAAAATTAAGCGTTTTTGATCGTGTGATTTGCGACCAAAACCGTGTTATGTGCTTTTTTCGGTAATCCATCTTCTTAAATGTAAATAATGAAGTTTCAGTAGTTATTTAAAAAAATATGATATGAATCCTACCATTCCTAATAATATAATTATCGTGAAAATTTGTATGGGTTGTGTGGATGCAGATGTTTGTTAATTTACGCGAAAACTACCCAACGGATTTGGCTAAACCTTGGAAAATACATAGTTCATAACCTGAAATAACACATAAGCATATCGACGTACCACAAGTGAAACCGCGGGCGTAAGCTTAAAACTATCAATAAAGTCTTAACCCTAGCACATGTAACACCTAGTGCCAGTAAGTGGAGCACTAAAAGCCACCCACTCTAGACCAAATGGACGGATTGTAATGACCTCGACGGACTTCGAGCTACGAGTAGGAGGGTACATCTATATCTCTTGTTACCAAGAACGAAAGATGTTAGGATACAAAGAATTTTACAATCATATTTGAGATAACAAATGCTCTCAAGTATTATTTGATGCTGTTAGTGGCCGTGTGGTCAAAGGCAACCCGGCTAAAGGCCCTAAAAGGTGATCGTTTGTATCAAGCGGGTTCGAATCCCGTCAAAGTCATAAACTTTTAGTAAGATTTTTTCATTTTTTTTTATAATGGTTTATAATATAAAAGCGAGAAGGTTTATAGGTACCCAACAGTAATCTATTATTTGAGCTGTCAATGATGACGATGATACGATTATAAAACTGTTATCTTTTTAAATGCAAATTCTTTATTTTAAATGGTGACATTCGTTTAGTTAGTATTCAACAATAAATTAAGCAAATATTACGCAGACCTATAAAAACAAATATCAATAATAGTGTGCGCGTATCTTCGATCAATTATACCTTATTTGATCGAAGAAAAATACTCTTAGTTTTGTTACATCTGTCATTTACTTTTGTTAGCTCGTTACGATACGGTATACAAGGTATAAGTCCATAAGTTTACAAACACATCAGGTCAAGCCACGGGTAAATCTCGGTAACAAGCTAATCCGGAGTAAACAAAGGTAAGCTCGTATTGCACTTTACTACGTAATAGCTAACTGGAATCAATTTGTGCTGCTGACAACATCGGCTTTGCTAAAAGCTGCTAACTAGAGGTAGACAGGATTGTAAAAGTAATTAGTCTAATATTGTTAATATTGTGGTAAGAAAACATAATTATAATATACTTGGTAGAGTTTTAGGTGTTGGCGAAATAAATGGATTGAAGAATTTGGCGGACTTTTGTTTCTTCAACAAAAATAAATTTCATCACGGTAGATGGCAGTGTTATTAATTGTGACAAAATAATAATCAAAATTCTGGTTATAGAACAGCGCCATCTAGTTTTAACCAGAACTTTTGAGTGCACGCAGATTTGTATGGAGATTAACAGTAATTTCTATACTAGTATCTGTTCATACATACAAACCATGTAAATATACATTCTACACAATGAACCGTACCACACAATTCTTGTTAAATAAAATTCCTGTCTCCAATATTTATTCAGTACAATCGAAAGGCTGGCGATTTAGCCGCTAAGCAGTTTGCAAACAGCACTTACGGTTAATCTAAGTAGCAGTACCTACGAACTTGTAGAGAGCTTTTAGTAGACAAAGATTTTGAAACTAAATAATTACTGGCTTTTAGTGGTAGCGAATAGATTGTGATAATGGAATTGTATGGATTGGGTAAAATAGTATTTTCAGGTAAGTTCTTATGAGCAAGAAGACGATTTTGTTAAGCCGCCTAAATGCCTCCGTCATAGCTTAACGACTTTAAAAGCCGGGACCGACAATTTAACGTGCCGAAGCACGGAAGCGCTTAGTTATTTATACCACCGGTCACCCCTCCAAGTTGTAATTGCTCAGAAAGTTGCTTAACTTCAACGATCATCATCTACCTGCCCTTATCCCACCCCATCCCATTCCAAAAGTTGTAAAGATAACTGAAAATAATGGCGCGTTCACAAGTTCGTTATGAAGTGTAACAAAGCGAGCACAGTTTCCTAACTAAACTACTGCGGACTGAACTAAAGTCAGCAAAAACTAGCTTCAGGGGGACACACTTGATATAATAGGTGGGAGTAAGGCTGGCAACAAACTATGATAGTAGCTTGTGCAATGTGCATAGTTCGACTAGGTACTTGACTTTTTACAGTACAGAGGGCCTAGCCAACCGGCATTCGCTATGAAGCGATTCGATTTCTATCATCGCTACACCTTTGATTTGACATTTCTGATCGCTCGAGTTTTCGTCATCGAATGTCAACTCCTATACATTTTTTTTAGTTTCTAATCGAAAGAGATTGTCGAAATGTAACATGGCTAGGGCCTCAGTACGATCGTTTATAGACCACTTGGACATGCATGTCACGTTCTTAAAACTAAGGGTATTCTACTGCCTGTTCCAATGCGACTCCCTACACCAGGGAAGGAATCAGGCAAGAACCTGGTGGTGTGGGCCTAGCTTTTTTTTACCGGTTTAATCTTAATACTTAATATAAACTGTACTTTTTTGTACTCGGGTACAAAAGGTGAGGTAAATTAATTGAAAAAGGTGGAACAAACTTGCCTTTGTACATGCCTTTTAATTTAGTTTTTTAATTGTATTTTTCTTGTGTACAATAAGGAATAAAGAACAAAAATCCTTCCCTACCAGTAGGTATGATCAGTAGGGATTATGTAGAACTGTAGCAAAAACACTGTATGAATGCTTGGGCTAGTCCCTGACGCCGTGTGGAATGTCCAAGGATATTTATTTATTTATTTATTATTTATTTATTTATCCCATGAAAAATCTTACTAAAACTTTCGATTCCGGCGAAATTCGAACCTGCGAAGATACAAGCGATCGTCTTTAAGCCGGACTGCCTTAACACTCGGCCACGGAATCCCTAAACGCCAGAATGAATTTATTTGCATTTGTAATTTGTAAGTGAGGTTTATCATTTTAAATAAAAAATAAAAAACTAAGGATGCTATCCCTGTGTATATACAGCCTAAATACCGTCTCGCTTGCAGCAGAGCGAAGCGAAACTTTTTATAGCGCATCTCGGAACTAGTGAAATATCTCTGCGCCACTTTAGCGGGAGTTGCCAAAACTGGCCATTATTGTGTCGGTACATATTCCCGACGCTGGAACTTCAGCGATTTATGCGTGCCTAGTATCAAAGTTGAGTCGTTATATTTTCATAACTTTTGATATTGAATAAAATTCATTGTTAAGGAAATATCATATTATATTATTCTAGCTACCCGCGGTGAATAGTAGTGGGATTACCGGGATAAAAAGTAGCCTATTTTTTAATACAGGGTATAAGCAATTTTGGTACCAAATTTCATTCAAATCCATCCAGCCGTTTGTGCGTGAAAGAGTAACAAACACACTTACACGCAACGCAACCTCTCTCTGCATCCAAGGCGGGCTTTCAACCAAAGAGGTCGTCAAATATAAATACATATTTTTACGTTGTTAATGTTAGAAGCAATCTATTTATTAAAACAAATATCCGCCTTCTTGCACTAACGAAACGCATCGCTCTTCTTCCTTCTAAAAGTTGACAGAATTTTAATAAAAATGCTTCAAAACAAATATGCCTGGATCGTGACGAGACTTTCACGGGAATGTTTCATAAAAACCGTTATTAAAAGGGTATTTCAAGTCGTAAATATATTTATTTATTTGTAATATTATATAATTTATAAAAAGTACGGTAGATAAAGAAACAGATTTTGATATCTGTCGTTAGTCTAAACATGTCTTACAACAATGTTTTCTTCAAAATTTCTCAAAAGAATGAACAATATCACAGCTACAAACTCGAGATTCGAGTTCTCAAGCGAGTGTCAGAACTTTGATCCTTTATTAAAAGTTGCCCGCGGCATCTCCTGCCAGTTATGCAAGCCTGGTACTCTGAAAACATTCCCCAGAAGTGTTTCGTTTGGGGAACCGTTTGGTTGCCGCTTGGTTACCTGGTTGACATTGCGCATCAACATTATCAGCACTACCGGCTTTAATAGAACTCTGGCAATAATATCTGGATTTTCTATTTTAAGCCACTTCCATTTAACAAACTGTCCCAATGTCATCGATCCATTAGTTAGAGGGTCGTCTCACTTACCCTATTATTAATGTAACGCTTTGAAAATATATTTATTTTTTACAAATTATACAGCCGTCGCATAACGGACAGTATGCAACCAAGTTTGCAGCTTAGAAATGTTTTAAAACCGTTCCTAGTCGTGTTTTAAAACTATTTAAAGCCGATTAGTCTGGTCTTAACTTACGTCCTAAGCTTGAGTCCTGGACTTAAGCCTATCTAAACATTGATCCATTAGGTGTGCGCTAAGGTTGTCCCAAAATGTTGAATGAAATACTTAAAATGAGGCTTAGAAAAACTAAATCATCTTTGTCTGAAATATGTTTTAATGGTGATAATTATCAACAAATATATTTAGGAACGTCGGTAGGTGGATAGATAGCAATAGCTATAATTGGTATCGCACGCAAGGCTGAGTCTCAAGACGAGGTTAGTGTCAAAATCACCTTTGAAGCGGATTTTGGGAATTTGAGTGTTAAAATCCTTTTCAGCTCTAATAATTAATAATGCGACTGAAACACTCATTCTAATTCACTGGCTCAGAGTATACTCAATATTATACAGTTGAAATATTATAAAACGAAAACATGAAATCATTTAAATTGGAATTCGCGAATGTAATCATAATGATGGTTTTCCGAGAACTCATTTCCACAAAGTGAAAATGCTTTTCCAGTAAATTATTGCGAAACTTAAAATGTCAACAATTTTAAATTTCAAAATGAAATATTTCAAACAGTTTGCATCTGATTGTCGATACATTTGTTGAACAAACCGACAAAAAAGATGGTTGTTGTAAGTTTTTGTAGTGTGTGTGTGTGTGTGTGATATTTTTGTTTTATTGTGTTTTGTATTATATTACCTGTGTCGATACACACTTTTATTTGTCGTATTCTTGTCTAATAAATTTTATATCAACCAAAGTTGTCATATTTCAGAGATAATTTTCGAAAACAAAGAAACCGAAAAAGAAAAAGAACGTAATGCACATCACAATATTTGAGACAGTATACTTATATTTGTAATATTAAAGCTGCTTATTGTATTTTCACTTAGTACCACTCATTAATATGTATTTAAAAAAAATGTATCTAAGTAGTAATATCAGTCATCTGGTTACCATAACACAAGCATTAAATTGCTTAGCTTGGGACTAGATGACGTATTTCTAAGTCACTTTCGTTGAGATAATTTCGCTATTTTCATGAAAAAGAACACAAAAACCAATTAGGCTTAGAGAAATATCAGCTTACTATAATGAAGGCGTCTAGTACTTACGACATTACATTAGCGAGAAATTAATCTTCTTAGACAAAGATCTTCCAATCAGCGAACTAGGTATAACACAGAATAGATTACAGTTATAGTTGTTCTATCTCACGAAGTCCGTAGTCATTGTACTTTCCCAAAGTCTAATCTATATCTGTACCGAATTTCATCCAAATCGGTTCAGTGGTTTAGGCGTGAAAGCGTAAAAGACAGACAAATAGACAGAGTTACTTTCGCATTTTATTGCATTACATTAACATTAGTAGGGATTACAAAAATCAAATTAGTATTATAAAAATGTAAAAAGTACCTGCACGTTGAGCTTGTAAATCATTTTATTTATTTCTAAACCCAGACTAGATATTCTATCTCAAGAACTATTAACG
Organism: Xanthorhoe designata; assembly: GCA_963582015.1. Taxonomy (NCBI): domain Eukaryota; kingdom Metazoa; phylum Arthropoda; class Insecta; order Lepidoptera; family Geometridae; genus Xanthorhoe; species Xanthorhoe designata. The sequence continues at coordinate 9,650,489 of OY757051.1, forward strand.
CACTAACGAAGTCTGGGTCTTAATTCGATTTTTTAGTTCATTAAGCCCTGATTATCAGCTTATAGAGATAACTAAAAGAATTAAGTAACTTTTTATATTAATTGGAATTATTGGTTTTGCCTGAAAGAGTATTCAAGGGTAAATGATTTGGATCTCTTTAGTGATATCAAAAAAAATCTTACAAGATTTAGAATTACTTAGAACAGGGTTATAAGTGTTATGTTTGTAAATTGTATGTTAAATAAATAAAAAAATATACAGTAAACCATATAATTTTTACTGCCGCCGCAAACATGGCACTAGGGCAACATAATTCATTAGGAGCTGTAACTCGTTTATTACTGAGGTGACTACTAAACTTCAGTGGCAGTAAATGAAGTTACCAACTTTTTATTACAGCTACATATCAAGTTTGAGGTACCTACTCAAAGGTTACAATACATTGTAATGGTACTTACTTTCTTAGAATACAGATATTATGATTATATAAGGTTTTTAAACGACTTGAAAAGAAGGACGCATTTCGGTTTGTAATTTCGTCGTAAAACCGGCCGTAGGTAGCAAAATATTACTTTTCACTGTCTATCTGTATAAGCTACCAAAGTAGGTAGTTTTAAGTTGTGCTTTAAAGAGTCAATGATATATTATAGTTACTTAATTGGTTTTGAAAATGCCGTTTATAATATTGATATAATCTACGGTTTTATGATATAAAGACTCCTTATTCCAATATATACGATCGTTTCTATGAAATCGATGCTGACTAGATGGATAAAAAATTTGCAATATTTAACCTATTTCAGATAAAATAAAATAAAACACATCATATTACGTAATAAATTATTATCTATTCATTCTGTCTAATCAAAAAATATATATATGCCTTAGTAGCTAAGAAGGTTTATAATGACTAAGTATTATAAAAACAGAAGTACCTACAGCCTACGGTTTTAATCATGTTTTAGATACAAAGCGTTCATAAGTGAATTTATAATTATCTTTCACGAACACATTTCAATGAGCTTCGAGGTGCTTAAAGCTAATCATATTCAGTTTCCATAATTATACGAAATTATTATGTGAATATTCATGGAAGATTTGCATAAAAAGTACCTACCAGGAGCACATAGTCAAATGGTAGTCGTAGAGGTTATGTCGATGCGTCATTATGCGCGTAGCCTCAGGATTGAGAATAATTAAAAAAAAAATACAATTAGAAAAGTTTTAATGGCGCGCCTGAATTTTGGGCGGGAGAATTGTGATTGTTACTAAAAATTCTTTCACTGTTCCCGCCATTTTGTTGAAATGAGGCTAGGTCGTTTTGTGGGTACATTTTGCTTTCACGAGCACCATTTTGACAAATTAAACTTAGTGAATGGAGACGAAGTTGAAAGCTATGTTCTAATCACAATTAGTGACATACAAATAGCTTATTCTGTATGTTTGAATGTAGACAAAGGCTAGATTGAAACTCATTAGCGAAGCCTGACAGATTCTAATCCAAATGTAGGTACCTACTTAGGTATTTCTATTTAACCTACTTATTAGGTACAACTTTTGTATTTTGTTAAGACTGTGTTGGATGTTGTAAACTTTTCTTTTATAAGTAGGTAGGTACTTACTTTATATTTATACTTACATAAAAAGCCGTTTAGGACTCGAAGTATGTATGAACCTCGATTTTTATCCGAATAATGAAAGTCAATTAATCCCTATTCATAATTCATCTCAATGTCGCAAATAAATAAATAATGCATCCCGATATGATATTAGGTAGGTACCTAGTTATAGTTTGACTGGACACAGCTTAAGTAGGTAAATCATTTAGATTTGTTTGTTTGTTGTTGTTTTCAACGACAAGATAATATCTATGTTATACTAGATACAATTTGTTAAGTAGGTACTTTAGAACTATCATTAGAATCTTCAACAAGATAAATTTCATCCCAACTGTTATCAACGTATGTATGTGCAAACATAAAAAAACAAACTTATCGTCATGTGTGTCAAAAACCATGCAATAAATTACACTTTATAAACAAACCCGAATGGTGCCATATCCACTACAAGAGTCGTTTGTACCAGGGCGCCATAAAAGCAAGGCGTTGGACCCATTTGCACGTAACGGCCGTAAAGGCAAACTTGTGAATAGGCGCGGTTCACACTATCAACCCGAAAAACATTCCGACGATGCCTGAACTAACTGTAATGAACGATGTTATCATCTGTAGACTACTTGCTCCCTACTGTGAAGGGAGAAATTAGTCCACAATTCCACATACGGAAATTGCTTACGTAAAATAGGAGAATTTTCATCAAGATCAGAATGAGGTTAGGATTTTTTTTAAGTTTTTACTTAATGCCCTTCTTTCTAGATTAGAACCAATGGGTGAAGGGCCCTATTGCGATCTTCTCTAGATTCTATAATTTATCTATTTCCAACTTGCTGCGCCCCGCGGTGAATAGTTCCCGTTCCCGTGGAAATACCGGGATCATAAGTAGCCTATTCTTTATAAGCAATAGTAAGTAAGTTAAGTACTTACTTTTTTTTTATAAGCAATGTATTAAGCAATCCTAGTTCAAAATTTTCAAATCCGTTCACACCACACTTACATACTTACACACACAAACTTCCCCCTTTGTTATATTAGTGTGATTAGTGTGATAATGGTAATGCATAGCTTTTAATTACTCTTGATAAATTATCTTTAAATAGTCAATTGTTTTGGGGTAAAAACTATAGCTGAACAATTAATTCATGAAAAAAAAATCTGAAATCATCGAAAATATGCGTAAAAAGTAACCTCGTGAACCAAAATTAATATCAAACTGCAATTCTCGACAAATATAATCTGGACGAACATTGTACTCCTAATTAAAAAGATAAAAGTCTTTAATGGTAAGAAAATTTTAAATAAATATTTGATTACTAACAACTGGAGGGCGCCAGACGGAGGAATATTTGAACAGCAGGCTTTGAGGTCCTCAGAGATGTTGCACAAGACAGACTAGAGCGAATATGAACCGGGTATGAACCAAGATTAAAAAAAACTAGGCCTTAAGTCTTGTTAAAGTAATCTACCGAGCTTAATTAGGTATTACATGATTTTTGATTGTGTTTTCAATCACGCTCGCTCGGAAGAGATCGCTTCTTAGCGATAAGACCGCCCATTGTACAATTATTCTTAATGTTTGCTAGTTCTTAAGTTTCTTTTGTAAATGTACAATAAAGTATTTTCAATTATTCATTCATTCATTCACTCACTGTATAGATCAGCTACTTGGGATTAATTACAATTTTATTAGATTATTACCTCTTCCTGTACTTTAGAGTATTTTAGGAAGGTATTTAAACAAAGAAATGCAAAATCTATGGTTTATTTTCATTTTAGGGATTTATGCTTACACTTATCGGGGACTCAGAAAAACTTTACAAAACACATTACAGATTTGCATGCCCAAAACTTTGGTAGGACATAGTTTGGACTAAGTAATGTATTTAAGACCACTTTATTGTAACACATGTGTTCGTGCAAATAAATGTCATTTATCATTTAACGTTTTTGAGACTAACCCTATCTCATGGTACTCATACTTTAAAAACTTTAAATTTACAATCTATAGCTAGTTCAATATCCACTCTTTGTTTCTCATAGAATAGATCATTAAGATAATTCAGACTATTCATTTGACAAAATTGTATTGTCTTTTACTGAATTTGTTTTTTTTTAAAGTTGAGGCCGTCGAATACGTCAGTACAATACATCATCTCCTTTCTTTCTGCTAAAGCAGGAATGCTCAATAGGAATGGACATGCATGATACATAAGACCACCTTTCTCATTCATTCATAGTTGCAGAATCAAAAATGATTAAAGTACCTAAATGTTTGGCTACAAAATCGATAGAAGATCTTCAAGGATAACTTCGTCAAGCAGTAAAAAAAAGGCTCTTGTCGACTGGGCCCGCTCGAACTGGGTGCAATAAAAGAAAAACAAAACATAAAAAAAGAAATGAAATAAAAATCGGTGCTTATAATTTTTTACTAAGTAACCTCACTAGATCCGACACAGCTATATTCGGAATTTTAAAAACAACATCTTAACATTTCGATTTGGCTTTAAGAATCAGAGAAATTAAGCTAGCCATTGTTTCGTTATCTTTTGTGCCTTAAACGATTACAATTAAGGCAACTAGAGATTTACGAGTTTATCCAGAGGATAACGTCTTTATTCGCTGCGGTCCTTTGTAGAACGACCATTTTACTTGAAATTTGGAAAGCCAGATTTTTCGAGTAAGGGAACTTATTAGGGAATTTAAGACTAATGATATTAAGTAATGAGTCTTTTAGTGTAGTGTACCATTCTCCAAAAATTAATAAAGTTAGAAATACAAGAACAAATTACAATCTAGACTTCCTCGAAATTAGTAAATCCCATGTTACGTTCATGCAAAGTTTCTGCTCCAAGTTATAAACGTTATTCGAAGAAGACACACTCAGAAATCCTTCAATTTAATGTATCCATAGTGTAAGTACCCATGTCATGCGAAGTGCTTACAGGTTATTCTTCCATACGTAGAAAGAAACGTTAGAGATTTAAGAATAAGAAACAATTAAGTCCTCCAAATTAATTGACCTTGGATACCCAATATACCCATGCGGCAAACTCCTAATTCCTTACGTCATGGATGTTCTGCGAGGGGTCATGGACCAGGTCACCGAACCTGTCTGCGCGGACTTCCGAGGTGGGCAGGGGGGTCTGACACTCCGTGTCGAATCGGAACTGTCCCTGGTACAACAAGCAGTACGGTGGTTGCAGTGTATGGCAGAGGTGGTTTACATTGAGCAGGTTGTGGCAAAACAATGTGACGTGACAACGGAATATTGAAATAAAAGAATCTTAGAAGGATAAGGAAGAAGAAAAGGAGAGGCAGAAAAAGAGGAAAATGACAGAAAGGGGTGTAGGACAGCTATAGAATATGAATTACAAAACAAGGAAGAAGGAAAGATAGAGAAGAAAAGGAAAATAATGCGCAAGATAAGTAAGGAGTGGATAAAGATACACAGAAGAAACAAAGCTGTGTGACATCACAACTATGTAATACCTACACTCAAGATAGCCACGCGGACACATCTAAATTCAATCTTACTGGTCAATATAAACCATCAACACCTGTACAAACAAAAATAAAAGCATCACAGACACATAAAAACTATCGCAAGCGAGTGCATGCTTACACGCTTGCATGCTTCAACATCTACGAGCATAGAAGCATGCGCTGCGGCCACTTCGCGAGCTTCGTCCGCCAAGCGCAGCCCTCGTGGCGTCCTGTCTTCCTTGAAAACTACGCATGCTGTTCCCCGCTGGTCTTCCGGACCCTTGTCTTCGACGTCAAGGTTTACAGAAATAAAGGAACCATCAGGAGATTTAGGAGGGTCTTCGGAAGGTTCAGATATTCTAGGGTAAGTGGGATCTTCAGGATTGTAAGGTACCAGGGAGTCAGGATCGGGTAGAAGTTCGAGGTCAAGCGCGGGAGCCTCGCTCACCCGTTTGTGGTTATCCGGCAAGCTGATGTTGCATTCGTTGTCAAAACGGAATTGACTCTGTTGGTGTCCAAGGTTAGCGGGAAAGAAACATTATGAATTAACTTTCTATTATAAAAACCATTGGTCAGATTTAGCGTGAGTGAAGTGGTAGAAGTGGTGGAAGAAAGTGGTAAAAAAGTATCAATTGTCACACAACATGGCTTTTTAATTATATTTTTTAAAACCAAAGACGATTAATATCTAGAAGACAGACAAAGGCCATACACAAAATCGTAACCCTAAAAAATAGCCTGAAAACTCTAAAACATCAATTTTATCCAAGAAATTTCAATTACTTTCTAGTTAAAAATGTTTAAATATTGAATATTGTTGCTACCTACTACTAAGTATTGAAATTTCTTGGATAAAATTGATGTTTTAAAGTTTTCAGGCTATCTGGTACTGCGGGATCGGGTTACGATTTTGTGTATGGCCTTTGTCTGTCTTCTAGATATTAATCGTCTTTGTTTAAAACGAAACAACGTATTTACACAAGGCGACATTGTTATAACAGGTAAAAAAAAACAGCAACAATTAACATTAAAGACTAATAAATAAATAAATAAAACCAATTTTAAACTGTATCTGGTTGGAAACTATGACTATGCTCTTATATTTAATTTACGATAGACCAAAGCAGCGTGACATTTGCAAAAGTAACTTACTTTGCGTCTTGGTAATTATAGTCTGACACAAAAGTCTTGATTTATTCCACAAAACACTCCACTTGTTTATTCTTTGTTTCATAATAAGACAGATACAATAGGCATGAAAAGACAGAGTTCACACAGTTCAAAGAACAGCAGCCAGCTTACCTTATATCCAGGTCCGAGTCGATGCATGGCGCAGATCTGGTGCGTGGTGAGGGCCTCCCCGAAGAGATAGATGGCTGCCATCTGGCCGCAGAACACCCGCTCCTCGTCCAGCTCAGCGGTCGCGCCGATGTAGCATTTGTCGAAAGGCTAAGGAAAAAAAATAATTAAATTATTGAGACGATCTCGCCACCTTGAAGGATGGTAGAACGCAGCTAAAGATCGAGATGGTTGGAAGAGTTTGGGGGAGACCTTTGCCCAATAGTGGGACAAAATAGGTTCAAAAAATTGTTTTTATTTTTAACAGTTTATTTAAGCTTATCGTATTCATACAGGTATTTGATTTGGTGCTCTCTGAAGAAGAAGCATTCGGTCAGCTTTTTTTTTCAGTGAGCCATTTCTTACTCTTAAATAGGAATCCAATTCCAGTGAGAAGCTACGCACTGTATTTTTCTACCTCATCCTAATGGGCAAAGTTCTCCTCAAGTCATCCATCCCTTAATTTAGTTCATAAAACACGTACTACCTAAATTACTACTAAGGTCTACATCACGCGCAGTGCCTCGGTATAAGCCGAAACGCTCGTTACCCACAATTCGTTGCGCACAAAACTCTGCTCTTATAAATCTGTCACTGTCATTTACCAGCCGTAAAACTTAAACAGGCTCCACACATCTGCAGGTAAAGATGGTTTAAAACTGTCACCAATAGCTCATACGAACTTACGTTCTTACTATTACAATAACACAGAATTAGGTAGATAAATTCCAAATACAAATTTAAAAATCTTCTCAGGACTTCAAGGATAATACAAGCTTGCTAACGCCCGAAATTAATAATGTATCTTCAATCCGAGATTAAATTCAATCTTGGATTGCTGGGTATCTCCCGATCGATCTCCTATCCGCATGCCAATAACCTATCTGCTATCCCAATCTTTTTTTTTGGTGGCAGATTGCCGGCAATCCTTTCCCTCTTTAACGTTCCGTTTTATGTAAATTGTTTAATGGAACCACAATATTAATTTGGAACCACAATATTAATTTGAGTGATATAAAAACAAATAATAAATAAAATTAATTAACAAGTTGTAGATAGTAATATTTATAGTTCAAAAAAATTTTTATTTGCCTAAAAACTTGCAGATTTAACAATCTCAATACTTATACACAAAATACTTTAACTGAAATGGAACGTTCAAGTTGACGAATGGTATTTGACAAAGAGAATATAACCAAATATAACCACTACTGTACAGTTATTTGTTGCGAAAATTAGGTAAATAAAACAGATGTGTGTTGTGTGATCATTTCATCAGCATTACTTCTAATGATGGATTCAGAAATCGTAAGTTACCTACCTACCTACCTACTGGTTTTTATGGAAGTTGTAGAGATGACGCCTACGGCCTAACTTAGCAAAAGCACACCAGGTTCTTGCCTGCTCAGAGAAATTCTGAGCTTGCCTGTTTCTTTCCCTGGTGTAGGAAGCTAAAGCTACGAATAGCCCTCGCACATGATCCATTTTAAAGGCAGCAGATGCGTTTAAAATGAGAAAATTTAAAGAAAAATGCACGTATGTTCATTCCCTATTAATCTCATATTTTCTGTTTTTCAGTAAAAAAGAAATTGAAACCTGATGAAGGGAAAACAGCCAGAAATAATGCAAAAGCAGAACATTTTGCTACTAAAAAACGATGTCTGGACGCTAATATAAATAATACAATCTAGAAAATAATACCTAATTTCGAATTAAAAAAACACAGCTTACTTTGAATAACTTAGAATTAGGATTACAGAAGTGGAAGGAGAGTTTGTAAGGTGTTTTGTTAAGTTTTTAAACCTTTTTGATTTACTTATGTATTTAATTGTTTTAATTAAATATATATCAACAAACATTTCATTTCATTTCAATTGTCCTAGGTACAAAACTGTATTTTGATGGTAACATGGTTGTTCTGAGATATAAATAATCTTTTGACTTATTATTCCTAGTAGGTAGGTATTATTGTTTCTATATGATAATGTAGGTACTAAGTTACATTCCTATCTCACATTACCTACTACAAAAATTGCTTACCAAGGGTATTGATTGAAAAAACTATTTTGTCATTTATTATAGTAGTTTTTATTATTAGCACTGTTTAAATCGTCTAGCTAGGTAAAAGCCTGTGTATTTATGTAACTAAAATAATAATTTATGAGAGCTGCCCATTCTGTAACATCTTTTTCTTCCGTTCATTCTGTAACATTCTAGAATAATATCTGCTGCTGGTAGCTATACTTCAGCCTAACCGAAATCTGAAGGTGAATAATTCTACATCCTCGAGGGTCTGCATAAAGTTCACCCTTCTGATTCTTCGTGAACTTCTAACTTCGGCGTTGGCGTCGATATCATCACTTTAACAATCCGATAACTGAGCCAGAACCTCCAAATCACTATTATTATCACTATCATCACTATCACTTGAAAATTCCGACAGATCTATTAGGTACTTTTATAATAAATATAATAAATTTATCAAGATTACAAAATCGATCCTTTGGTAATCTCAATCTGTCAAGAAGAAATCCAACAAATTTCTCGGATTGCAATCTGCGATTGTTTTCGCCTATCAAACCAAACGTCAAATAGAAAGATTGGTTATTGGCAAGCCCAAACTGTCATTTTCGAACAGAGGCCAATCTTTAATCCGTGATCCGACCTCCCAAAGATAGCCTGGTTTTTTGGATTGCAAACTCAATCCAAGGATTGGTTATTGGCAAGCTTTTTCTAGAAAAAAGATTGAAATGTCAATCTCAATCTTCAAATTAAGGATTAGGATTGAATATTAATTTCGGCCGTAAGACGATCTTGATAGATAATTGAAGTTAAGCAACGTTCTGCGCGGTCACAACTTGTATAGGTCCAAGTGGCATTACCAGATTTACCAGCTAAGCGCTTCTGTGCTTCGGAGAGAGAAATTTGTCGGTCCCAGCTATCGATGGTCCCAGCAGTTAAAAACTCCATCACCAGAGAAGGCAACGAGCTCATACAAACTTACATTTAGTGTGATATAATATGTTCGCAATATAACAGATACCGTTATTTGAAAGACTGAACTTAATCCTTAAAAGTCGTTATACACAATTCGCTGCGCACTAACGGCATGTAAAGTCTTATTTAATGCTAAAATATATATTTTAGATGAGCACTTGGAAATAATAGTGGATTACTTAAAACACTGGCTTACTCTTATAACCCTAATGAATATAACGTACTTTTATTTGAGTAGGTAATTGTAATTTGCCACTTTGCGATCAATAGATAGATACCTATTATATAAAACTTTGATCACCCAAAACTTGAACGATCTATTACGAGTATATCTAAAATGTATAGAATTTTTAAAAAGTTTTTGTTTTAGCAAATTGAAAAAGTTTTTGAACGATATCCCGGTATCTTGCAAACAAATCGTCCATAAACAACTTTGCCTCAGATGGAACGATATTGATTGGCAATATTTCAGGAGTCTTTTCCCAAACTCCTTAAGACCTATAATGGAACGAATAATTTATTCGCCTACTTAAGTCAAGGCGTAAACAAAAAAGCTGTTAGATATAAAACTCGTTAGGGGGTACTGAAAGGTACAGGGCGACTCAGCTTGAGGTGTCTGTAGTAATTTAATATAATTTTATTTTGTATAGTTTTAGAGTAGCGAAGCGAAGTGCACTTGGTGGCTACCAAACTCTGTTTTCGCTACTCCTCCTAAACTATACAAAATAAAACTAACTAAGTTAGTTCGTATGAGCAAGTGGTCAACTCTGGTGACGGAGTTTTTAGGCCGCCTTAAGGCCTCCGTCATGGCTTAACGACTTTAAAAGCCGGGACCGAAAATTTAACGTGCCCTCCGAAGCACGGAAGCGCTCAGATATAAATGCCACTTGCGGTCACCCACCCAAGTTGTGACCGCTCAGAAAGTTGTTTAACTTCAACGATCTATCAAAAACGTCTTAGCAAGCTTCGCCACGAGCGCTTCTTTTTAAAATAAAACTATTACAGAGGTATTAAAAAAGCTTATAATAATTTTCACAAACGGAACATTGAGTTCAGAAAAAGCCGATGATACCTCTATATTGAGCCGCGCTATACCACAAGGTATTTATTGGAGGAATTTCAAGCCAATAAAGCGGGTTTGGGCATGCGAAAACATGTTTATGTTGGTTCGGTATTGGGCCTCATTGGCCGCCATTCGGGACATGGCTGGAATAAGGCACGCAATGATTTTCACACGAGTTTTAATCTAAATACTTTACATAGATTTTATGGACAACATTTATTTACAGAAACCAAACAACTACATTATTTAATTATTTTTTTATTAGTATTAGCAGCCCTCAATGCCCCACTGCTGGGCAAAGGCCTCATTTAGAATAAGGCTTATTTACATAACTTTACAAAATGCAATTGGAACCCGTTGAGCCATTAAAGCGTCGTTTCAACGATCTAGGTAGCTCAACTGATCCAAGTCACTGCCGAAGTGCGCCCAAGATATTTGGAGCATGCCGCGATTAATGGCGATGCTTGCGTTGAGCCAAATAAGTACCAGACTTCAAATCACGCGTCGCTTCGACCGACACCCTGAAAGAATTTCGAAAACGCGATGGGCCCCGGATCAGGGCCCAGGGCCTCAACTAATCTAAATTAGATTGCTTTAGCTGGGTGTATATTCACAATGGGCCTTTTGAAACAGTAAGTCCCTAAAGTTTGAAGACGCTGATCAAAAACTTAGGACCCAAAGATAATTTAATTAATTACTTTGTATTGTTATTTCTGTGGATAAATTAATAGGTACATTTTGTTCATCATGCACTATTTAATGTCAACTATGTAATGAAGCACTCGTGGTGAAGCTTGCTTTCAGCGATAAGGCCGCCCCTTGTACAATAAGTTGTTTAAGATTCAAACACAATGTAATCATTGTTTTATGAATAAATAAAATAAAATAAAAATAAAATAAAATAAATATTTATTTTTAAGTTGTATTTGTATGTTTTTTTCTGTGTACAATAAAGTGTTAATTCATTCATTCATTCATTCTTGCTGAGACGTTCTGAATATCTCGTTGAAGTTAAGCAACGTTCTGAGCGGTCACAACTTGGATGCAAGTGGCAGTTAAGCGCTTCCGTGCTTCGGGGGGCACCTAAAACTGTTGGTCTCGGAATTTAAAGTCGTTAAGCCATGACAGAGGGTTTTAGACAGCCTAAAAACTACGTCAACAGAGTTGGCCACTTGCTCATACGAACTTATCCAGTCGCAATTATATTTAATTGTTTATGTATGACATGCTAAAGAACTCTAGATAAATAAATCAAATCTATTCAGAATTCCATACATTCCACAGAAATTTCCTAAAACTCGAGCAACAGTTATATCTTTATAATTTTTCCGATAAACCCTCGCAGATCACAATCCAAAAGATCTAAATTACAGACCTTTCAATCAAAAGACAAATATTTTACACTCAGGGCTTTACGTATACAAAATGCTAACAGAAAATACGAGCCTAATTATTCATCATTCGTCCGCTGTAATTACGCCACAGAATAACCAGTAGTTGCCAACTAATTTTGGTCCTGCGAACCGGACTAATTTTGGTCCTTCGAGAAATGGGACAAAGAATTTAACGTGAAGTCTCGGTACTCAAAAGCTGTATTGTCTTGTTTGAGATAAGTAGGTATTTTTCAGACAAATAATTACGAATTTTTGTCTTGTTAAGGGACTAAATTTAGTCTACGTTTGCTGTTATTGCGTTCTTAATTATATTTTTCTTATTTGTGGAAAGTTCTACCTACAGATATATATAACATACTTTTTTTGATTCTGTGTAACAGTAAATGGCTTGTCGTTTTTGTTTAAACTATGCAAAAATATGTGTAAAATTATTATATTTATATTTTCTTATGGTACCTATATTTTATTCCGAAAATTTACTGGTTCCAGGGAAAGCATCTTTAATTAAACCTAATAAAAGATTTCATGATAATGTACCAAACTATGTATGTGTTCAGACTTGTCTCTGATCAATATCATTTGATGGTGCGTGTTTTGTGCCTCGGGGATACAATCATAGACCTTATTTTCCTCATTTTTTACAGTACGTCTTAAAATTTTGTTACAAAATCCTAGTTTGGGCACATCACCCTTATAATGGAATTTTTAATCCTCTAACGGTCCGTCAGTATGCGTGAGCACGTTTTTGCATATTCATCGCGACACGTCTAGCCATTAGCGGACGGCTGCCCCAGGTTATAGTAGGTAGGACCGTAGAATAGATTATTATTTAGTGCACTACGCTTAGAGAAAGTAAGAAATAGAGCGCTGTATATTTCTTTCTCAGTCACACAAAAACAAAGAAGAAATAATATACAACATTCTTGTGAGTAAAAGAGACAAAGCATTCGATCTTTTGTCCTTCATCGCGTGCCGCTTTTTTGTATGGCCGGCAACTTGATGCTCCGAGTTTTGTACTACGAAACTATGGATTCATTGCAATTTTTGTCCCTCTCGGCGGTACGCTCACTGTTCGTCCAAGTACTATACTAGGTCCATGGCACTACGTCTAAGCGGCATTTATTAAAACTAAACTCAGTGATCGCGAGACTAAAGTGGAATCGCGACACCTTGCTTAAGTAATGATGAGAGATGGACAAAGGCGATTACTGAATGGTGGCCCACTTGATGGTCTAACTCCAAATGATAATTATAGTGAACGTTGGGAATCAGTGAATACTCCCGAGAGATGGGAGAGAGAGGCGTAGTAAAGAGGAGGCTTATACCCAACAGTGGGTGAAATAGGCTGAAATTATGATGATTAAACTCTAAAATAAAGATAATTTAGGGCTTTGCACTCTATTATAACTCCATCACAGTCATCATGATCTTTCACGGTTCACGATTGCTTTTTTATTTCCATAACTCGTTCATAATCCATCCGCGTGTACCAGGGCAACATAACTCGCAAGGAGCATAGCATGATCAAATGTGAATTCTTCATCCATTGATGATGAAGATACCTTTTAATTCTTAATACTCGTTCATAATCCATCTGCGTGTACCAGGGCGGCATAACTCGGAAGGAGCTTAGCATAACACAGTTATCGCAACATTCCGGCGTTCCGTTCGGCACGTGCGTTGCCGACAATTTATGTGGAGTTACGTTACGTGTCCCAACATGATAATTGTGATGTGATATGAAGTTGTTCACTTCTGATAAAAGAAAGTTTTATTTGATTTTGCGTCAGTTTGTCCAATGCTTTTGGGTATTGGTAGTAGCCTGTTTAGTGCTCTATATATCATATCTCAAAGTGCGCATCTATTCCAGCAAACCCAGTTTTTAGACGTGGTCTTGCCACAGAAAAAACAGATGTTTTTTCGGATTTCATAAGTAAAAAAATCATATTAATTGATCAAGATCAAGAAAAATTACGAACACTAAAGAAAAATTACGAGTATCATAGTTAAATAAATAAAAACGTTTGAATAAAGTAAAAAAATAAAGAATTATCTCATTTGGTGTAACCATCAATACGAAACCAAAAACCTTAAATAGTTCCCTTTTCAGAATTCAAAGGTTTCCCCCTAAAGGTTCATTCCTTGGCAATCACTTAAGCCTTCTTTTAACGTAATTCTTAACAAATTCATTGTAAGAAAATCGTCAGACGAGTGCCGAAAGTACTTACTTCCTGAATAAGTAGCTACATTCTCTAATCTAGAGACTTTTTTGTCTCTAAAATAACTTTAGAAATTTATTAAACGCTGAAATGTTATTTTTTATTTTAAAATTGAGTAACAATCGACGTTAAAGCTGTGTGTTCTTCGAGGCTAGTGGTGATGTTAGTCCGGAATTCTTCCACACATATGAATTATTTACGTGGGAAAACTCTTCTTCTTCCTGCACTTATCCCACATTACGTGGGATCGGCACAACATGGTATTATTCTTCCATTTCCCTCTATCAGCCGCCATCTCAACATTCACCCCTTTCTTCCTCATGTCAACTTTCACACAGTCCAGCCATCGTGTCCTTGGTCTACCTCTACCCATATATCCATCCACATGCATATCAAGCACTCTTCTATTTACATGCCATTCTTCTCTTCTCATAACATGGCCATACCATGCCAACCTGTTACGTGGGAAAACTAATATTGATAATTACTCACATCGTTGGTGGAGACGAACCAGGCCATCTCAGTGCTGGACGCCAGCTGTCCGTTCACTAGGCACTTGATCTCGCTCTTCGTCCAGCGGTTGTAGATGTACACCACGGCGATGGCATACCATCTGTCACAAAAACGTATCAATGCGAAACGCGCTACGATGACAATTTATTTATTTCAAGGAGAAACAAACATTATTATTATTAGCCGTGAGTGTCCCACTGCTGGGCAAAGGCCTTCTTTCTTCTTTCTTCCTTCACTCCCTCCAGATTTTGCGATCGTCGGAAACAACCCATAGATCAACAAACATACAGTAACAAAAATACCTACGCTTCATAATCTAAACAACTAAACTAATAAAGAGGAACTCTGTTTTTTATCCATAGTATTGTCTACAGACAGACAGAGTTCAGGTCACCAACCGCAGGTAAAGAGCTCAAAAGGCTGGCAACGTTACCACGTAACATTAACGTTACCAGAACTGTTGAAAACAAATATCTAAAGATCACGCTAAGTTTTGTCTTAGCTACATAATCACTCGTAATGTAACAAATATCTAAATTATAATATATCTTTTTTACATTGACTAAGTGATCTGATAAATAGACAACACACATACTTTCACTCACTTTCTAACAACAAAACTGTTCTTTGAACACTTGTATTACCTTCTGGGCTGGAACTCGTACTTGACGCAGTGCTGGAAGCCCTTTCCGCGCACCTTCATAGAAGTCAGCACGAGGCAGTTGCCGACAAAATGTGCCGTGTAGCCCACGCCTTTGCTTGTCTTGAAACTGCAACAGAATACTATAGTTCAAATACGATATCTCGCTGCAGCAACGATCATTAAACACATTTTGCATAGTGAGTCTAATATGATTTTACTCTCGCGCGCTTACTGCAATAACAAATGGCTCGCTTTAAGGGCATAGTGCAATATTTTTCCAGGCTAGTGCGCCGTAATCTAGGTGATTAAATTAAGTGTGAGTGTATATGTTTTATCATTATCACTGAAACTATTGCGAGAAGAAATTAAGTAAGACTATTACTCGTATTATCCAAAACTTAGGTATACAACATGTATTCTAGATATCTGATAGCATATCCAATGAGGCTTGCTCGGTACCTAAACTATTATTTTATTTCATTCGTCCGTATGAACAGAAAATACATGTGGAGTTCTCAAAGCTGCTGGTTCTTTTATGGACACTTCATGAAGACTATGACTATTTATCATCAACACTTATCTCATTGCTGACAATATTGGAATTCCCAAATGAAAATCCATTACACTATACGAGATTCGATCATTTGATAATATTCTAGATCTGCTCAGAGCGTAGTCCATTGACTTGAAACTTTGTAAAAGGAGATTTCTTTTTGAACATACTTCATACGTCAACACAAATTCACTCAACCAATATTGCAAGCCAACACAGGTTTCATTTATCATTCAAATAAGTGCTGCAATACACACTCGTTTCAATACCAACTTTATTACATAACACTACGGCAGTATTTTACGTGTACGTTTGCGAAAACTTTACAGCGCCAAAACAACGGACCCAATCCAATTAGAGTAAAACACGATGCGATTTCCCGTCCTAAAGTACCAGGATAGCATAACACGGTAGGAACCACACTTGAAACGAGGAGGTTCCGGATTGAATGAAAGTTGCACAAACATGGACGCACAAATAAACCGAATGACGGCCGCCGAGAGGAGGAGTATTTGCAAATTATTTCCATTCCGCTGTGCTATTACTCATATTTACTCGTGCAGTCGTGCAGTCACTTATTTAATCGTATTTCATAATAATTGAGTATGCTCTGACAAACTTGCAGATAAAATTACTTCAATTAAATAGATTAATTTATTGAACAAAGTTGCAGCGCTAAATAAACGTGATGAAAAATTTTCAATTTAGTTTTCTTTTCATTCATAAAATAAACTCTTTTATCATTATGATGCGTTTCCTCGATAATTTTATTGCACCTGCACATTTCTTTGAAACATCTTACAACCTCCCAGCTTGCTATGCTGGCCTGGTACTTCTTGTGAATAAAAAGAAAGGATTATGTTAAAAAGTACCTTTAAAAGGTTCTTTTGAAAGTCACTTGCCTGTATAAGTACGGTTTTTCTCTTTCAATGTTGACGGAATTGATGGGATCCAGTCGGAACCAGGTGGTGAATGTGAATCCGTTCTCGTAGGGCCATCTGGCGAGAGGTGGGAGAACTACCGCCTGAAACAAACATAATCAATGAGAATAAAGAAACAATACTTATTATAATAGCACACGGAAAATTACTCATTTAATTTTCCCGTGTGCTATTAAAATGTCTAATACAACTCACGATAGTATCGAAAGTGAGAAACAATACTTATTATAATGTTACTCAGAGTCAACAGATTAATTCACAAATTTCACAAATATGATTTTATTGAGACATTTTGTAGAAAGATTGATAGTGTAGCAGATACTGCTCGAAGCCTAGATTTATTTTCAAATCATTTAAACTTTAGCGGAAAGTTCATCAAGATTTAGAAATCGCTATGTTGCATTTCATAGGACTTAGAACTAAGAATCTTAACATACACAAAAAAAAATGGCGCTGAACGTCTCTTTGTCTAAGCACGAGTAAAACATTCGACACAATGAGCAAATTTTACCGTCTTATTACAAAAAATATTATATCTATCACCAACTCCTTCGAGCATTCCCTTATTTCAAGCTCAAGTATAGTATTATACGAGTACTTGAAATACAGATAGTATTTCAAGTCTAAAAACAACAGTTCTAGAAACATCAAACGAAGCACTAGGGCTCCCGAGTTTAATCTTGAAACAACTTAGTTCAAACGTTAGTTTCGCTCCATGCAAGCGTTGAAGCTTATTAAACAGCGTGCAGACAGCCGAAGAATATTTCCTCTACCACGGATGAAATAACAATTTAGTTTATCTCAGAGTTTTCTGCCGTTTGGAAACCTACCAAGAAAATGAAATTGGAACTTTTTGTGCAAAGATGTTGACTTGACGGGGATAACTGCTCTTGGTAAAAGTATTTTTTGCTTTGTTATAAGTTTTTATGAGCTAGTGGCCAACTCTAAAACTAGAGTTGGCCACTAGCTCATACAAACTGCCGTCTTAAGGCCTTCGTTATGGCTTAACGATTTAGAGCCAGGACCGACAATTTAACCGCTCGGAAGAGGTAAGATGTTAATGCCACTTGTGGTCACCCATGCATACTGTGATCGCTCAGAACGTCGCTTAACTTCAACAACCTATGAAGAACGGCTATGTTAGCTACGCCACGAGATCTTCTGATGATCAAAAGCCTATATATAATATAATAATGCAATCTTGCCTTGCGAAAACGAAAACAGGAAATGTGATTTTTTGTATACTTACTTGTCATTTCGAAAATTATGGTAGAGCTCCATGTCTTAACTTCTAATTCAATTTTGCGTATAAAATCTAATTTTGCCTCTTTTGCATAACGGAATCCCTTTACACACATGTTAATCCTGCATTCGTACCAGGCAAGCAGAAGTCTGCGGGAGGCGTCACTCCGCCGTCAGATCTCGGATAAGCGCGACAGAGAGAAATGGACCCACCCCGAGGCGGTACGCCTCACGACGATAAATAAAGGAAAAAAACGGACACACAGATAGCCCAGTATGTCACGCGGATTACAACCCAGCCCGTATTTGAATAAGAATTGCCAATAAGGACGGGCGGGGACGCTTAAACAGCGCTCCTAAAGTGTTCTGCCCGCCTGGTATCGATCTGTTCGAGCGTAGAGGGAATGCTTTGTTTATAGGTTTAGTCGATATCGAATTAATATCTCTCGGTTGGTATTTCAAGTAATACTTGCTGAAGTGGCCACCAATTGGGGATGCTCAAAGAAAACTGTGCTTTAGTCAAAACTTTAGCCAATTCCGGTGCCTCGGGCCCTCGGGCGGAATCGTTTTCATCAGATTCGTATGCGGCGCGCGAATTCTACTTAAAAGATAGGATTGCAGCAGAATTACAGTTATCCAAGTTTGAAAGGGGAGTTAATAAGAACTGGTATAATGTCTGCCAAATAGGGAGGAGACCAATGTTCTTTAAACTACTCAAAGAACTTATTTACACCGAAAATAGAAAAAACACCCAGTAACCAAACTAAATAGGCAGTTTTTCAATACCAATATATTTTTAACCTGTTTTAGTAAACAAAAACACGTAACATTTTTACACTTGATAGTAGGTATTTGTTTTATTAACATTTATGTGCTTTGAATAATATGTTTAATAAAAATGAAATAAATCTTCAAAGCGACTCCACTAAGTACTTTATAAGAACACTGCCACAAACATGAGTACTATCTTTATCTATCTTCTTAAATCTATATATCTATATATTATCTAAAAATTGTCTAAAGATATAAAAGAAATGTCTATCGCTCCCTTGGATACAATCGTGATCATATTTCATTTTTTATTATTTATCTAACCTGATAAATAAAAAAAAATGACCGAACTAAGTAACAAAACAATTTTCAAAATAAGACGAAACTTTTAGTCTTTCGGAGCTCAAAACTCTATCGCCAACGATTCAATTGTTCGAAATCGAAAACGAGTTCTAAGGAGTACGAAACCTCTACTTTATATTTTTAGAAGTCCGAAACTCCACGAATTCGGAGTAGTCACATGCCTAGCACAGCAGCTGGCGCCAGTTACTAGAAAACTCAATTGTGCAATGCACGTTTTTAATTAGCTCTCTCCTTTCGCAACATATCGAGAAATGGGAGAAATATATGGGATATTTTTACAATTATTTAGACTCTGTAAGAATGAATGAAAGAATTAACACTTTATGGTAGACAGAAAAATCATACAAATAAATACTGTACAAGGGGCGGCCTTATCGCTGAAGGTGATTTCTTCCAGGAAACCCAAGTGGTTCCTAATAAATCAACTGTAAGGTAAAGAAATCCGCTTTTAAATATCAACCCAACAAATGACAAGCTTTACTCTTAATACCTTAAAAATTCACAAAGTCCCAATAGAATAAAAAAATGGATCTCTCATTACTTAATAATTTAATATTCAGAGCATTTCCTTAAAAACAACTTAACAATTAAAATTTCCAACGCAAAAAATATTATTTTAAAAAGTTCCCGCCGTCCATTAAAGAAAAATTCCATTAATATTTTTTAAATCGCCGCGATGTTAAAATAATTACTTGGCCGGGGGTCGAATTTTAATTTGTGTTAAAAATATCTGCAAAGAAAAATGATTCTTATTTGTATGGACATTGTGTCGGACAAATCGTAGACTGAGCAGACTAGTGCAGGAGTCTGCGACAATTTTCTTACAAGACATCTAATGAGCAGGATTGTCTGTGGGCAAAATCAAAAATCGAAATCAAAATATATTTATTCAGTACGATCGTTTATAGACCACTTGGACATGTCACGTTCTTAAAACTAGGTGATTCTAATGCCTGTTCCAACGCGACTCCCTACACCAGGGAAAGAATCAGGCAAAAACCTGGTGGTGTGGGCAGAAATGGTTCTCTGACTTTTGATTGATTGGATAGTCATCGGATTGGATTGTAAGTTTGAATCCCGGTAATGAATCATTACTAACAAAAATAACTGCGACCTTTACCGTTGTGTCAAGTCGCATACGAAAACGATGAAGGTCGGTTTAGTGTGATCCACGCGCATTGACCATGTCTTTGGCCGTATACAGAAAGAAAGCTTGAAACTTATAAGCGCTTACCGGCGCTTGTCAACGCTGGTCCCTTCTACACAAAGAAAGAATGTTGAAGCAGACCAAGCAAAATGTCGGACAGTTTTTTATTAATTTTAAATGGCAGCGCCCAGCGTTGACCAGCGCGTGTTGAAGCTTGTCGGAACTTGTAGGCATCGTTCAGTGCTTATCGGTTCATATATTTTCCAAAGCTGGTAAGCGCTTATAAGTTTCCAGCTTTATTTCTGTATACGCACTAAGGGTAGATTAAAGCTGAAAAAAAGATGTAGAAAAGGCTACATCTTACAATCTTGGTACATTATTCATTACTTTATTTTTACTTCACTCCAAATAAATATTCTCTCCAAAAACACCTTTCTTCTGACGCAATACTCAAATGGTCTTACTCATAAAGATTTATCAATTTAATATTTAAAATTTTTTTTTTCTTGTTACTCTTATATCAATGAAAAGAGATAGCAACAGATTTAATATCCGTTTTAGCTAAAGTAGGTTTACTAGGTTTACTAACACATAACCCTGCTTACACAGTTGGGTAATCAGGCGTTGTTTGTGTTTGCCTCACTTTTCATTCAAAAAGCTAGCACTATCTCCTGCACTACAATACCCGAACACGATGGAAAGCGCGTTTGAAATATGAGCTCTGTTTATAAATAAAACAGTTGGTAATGGAGCGCCGTTACTCTTCATTGCAGCTGAAATATAGCCAAGAGGAAAAATGGCGGGAAGCCACCAGGTGCCTTATTGAATTGGGAGCTGTTTTACCAACGACTGTTAATGGTTATTGGTGATATAGATTTATTTGAAGGTATCAAATAAACAAGTACTTCGGAGGGCACGTTAAATTGTCGGTTCCGGCTTTTAAAGTCGTGAAGCCATTACGGAGGCCTTGAGGCGGCCTAAAAACTCCGTCACCAGAGTTGGCCACTTGCTCATACGAACGAACGAACGAACCAACAAGTAAACAGCCTGACCTCCAAAAAAAATCATTTTTCATGGCACGACAAATTCAAAGTCAAAGTTTGGAATTCATAGAAATATAATAGAAGAAGATAAATATCCTTGGACATTCCACACGGGGTCATCTAGTCCCAAGCTAAGCAACCTATATATATCTAGGTTTTTCTTTAAAAACAAACATACAATGATAGAGATCAGACCAAAGGTAAATATTTCAGATCCCACGAAAATTTGCCTTGCGTCAAGAATATAACCTACATTCTTCTGCGACTCAGGCTTTACCCACTGCGCCAAGTGGGTCCAGTTCGTCAAGTGTTGGCATAGATTTCCTCCTTACACTTTATAAATCACCTACATTTAGAGGCTAAGTACAGACAATTGTATTGTTTTAAAAGTGAAAGGTAAACGGTTTGTCTGTGTATGCCCTCGTAAATAACTTGCTTGTTTTGTAACAGTAGCGTAAGTTCAAAAAAGTGTTCAACAGGGGGCGTAGCTCAGATGGTAGAGCGCTCGCTTAGCATGCGAGAGGTACCGGGATTGATACCCGGCGCCTCCAAACACCTCTAATTTTGATTTTGCAGGTTTCTCAGCCGTGTTCATGTAAAACGATACTTAATTAAGTGATTAAGTGATCCTTGAGGTCCTACAAGAATAAATAATTTTTCTTTCTTTCATTCTTAAAGCTTACACGTAAGTACTTAGCTTATAAAGACTATTCTATGAGATCCAGAGATCGTACAGAACAAATGATTTTTCGACTATATTATTGGTAGGTATAGATAATATCATCATGATTAGCATTAAGTTTCTTCCCTCTTTCATCTCTTTTTATTGTTTATGTATTAGTCTATATATTATTATTTTTTATTTGTGTATTAGGTTTTTATTAGGTATGTAAGTAGTTAGTAATTTTGGTGCCTACCTATATTTTTTTTATGAAATTGTTTAAATTTTAGTATTAGGCACACCGCCTTCCTGCAAATTTTCCGTAACCCTAATGGTTGCCTGGAAAGTTTAAAGAAATCAATAAAGAATTATCTATCTATCTATCTATCTAATATCTAATAATTCTTTTTTCCAACCTCTGTTTTAATATAGAAAGCAAAATATCACGTAGCGGCTACTTGCGTCATGAATTATACAATGACCTTTACTGCATACAAACTAGGTTGTTCATTCAGAGTGGAAATTTCGTCGACTCTTACAACAGGGGGCGTAGCTCAGATGGTAGAGCGCTCGCTTAGCATGCGAGAGGTACCGGGATCGATACCCGGCGCCTCCAACCCTTATTTTGAAAATTGTTTTCTAAATATATTGCAAAAGATGTAAATGAATAAAGCCGTAAAATAAAGAAATCAGTGGAAGATTTTAGGGAGACCAAAAGAGGACCAGGGAGGGAGTAGTAAGTAAAAAAATGCTCGCGGTGATATTAAGTGAGGTTTTTGGACCTTAATCTTACCTAGACCTAGAACTAAATCTCTTAATGATGATGAGACTCACAAAAGATAGAGAGCGTTGGAAAAGTTTGGGGGAGACCTTCACCCAGCAGTGGGACGAAAAGGGTTAATAAAAAAAAAATCTATCCTTCAACGTAAAATTTTTTTTTTTTTTTTATTAACCTGTTATGTCCCACTGCTGGGCAAAGGTCTCCCCCAAAATCCTCCACTGACCCCTGTCTTTGGCGATCTCCCACCACTCCTTCTCAAACACGTCAAGATCGTCCCGCCAACGCCTTCGTTCCTTCAACGTAAAATATACAATTTATTTTCCTATTAATTTGTACGTTTGTGCCAATGTTTCCAATTTCATTTCAAGCTAGGTCAGACAAAAATACCTATGGATATGAAATATCAGAAACGACCGCACTTGTTCGAATTGGACTTCTATCGCCAATAAAAACAGCAAAACCATTGAGGTTATCTGAATTGCCTGGACCACACCGCAGAGCAGAACAGGGCAGACTGGCACGTATCGAAAATGTTAATAAAATTCTACTGCTCGTTCGTTCGTTCGTATGAGGGCAACTCTGGTGACGGAGTTTTCAGGCCGCCTAAATCCCTCCGTCATAGCTTAACGACTTTAAAAGCCGCGACCGACACTTTAACGTGCCCTCCGAAGCACGGAAGCGCTCAGATATTAATGCCACTTGCCCATCCAAATAGTGACCGCTCAGAACGTTGCTTAACTTCGACGATCTATCAAGAACGTCAAGCATGCTTCGCCACGAGCGCCACGACACGAGAATAGAAACTAAAAAAAATGTACAGGAATTGACATTCGATGACGAAAACTCGAGCGATCGAGATATTATGTCAAACAAAAGGTATAGCGATAATACTCGTAGAAAGAGAAAAGATACGAAACATTTTTCACTTGTCTACGCGCCCTGTGGCGTTGATATTGCAAGTGTATCCAGAAATTGGCAAGTGGATATCGAAATTGGCGAGAGCCGCGTTCGAATCCAATCGGCTCGATTTCTTTCACCATCTATTGGACACCTGCCAATTAAAGTTTAATTGGACTGCAGCTGCAGCTCAATGTTTACTAATTGCTATTAAAACACTGCAGTAAATTTAATGCGGATAAACTTTTAAACTACATTTTACTAGCATTTATCTGACTTTGTTTACCCACGCTAATCTTAGGAACTACCGGATTTTAAAAATCTGTGTATTTACTAAGGGAAGATTGCTTTTAATTAAATGGAGAGTGAAACCGCCGGGCAAAGCTAGTAAATACAATTTTTCATTTTATTAAATTTTTCAGAGGAAGAGGAAGTGCAAAGGGTCGATGTGAAGCGTTTAAATTGAATGAGCCCTTTTCATTACGCATTTTTAAAGCTAAACGTTGCTGAGCAAAAGTAAATAATAAATTATAACATCATCTTCCTGCCTTCATCCTTTTATGTGGGGTCGGCGTTACAGATTTAAACGTAATGTTAATTATCCTGTTAATGAACAGTTGTTTTTTTAGTTTGTTAAACCACATTGAGGTTTGTATTTCATTGTAAATGAAAAATCTTACTAAAACTTTCGATTCTGGCGGGATTCGAACCCGCGATAATACAAGCGATCGGCCTAAAGCCGGACTGCCGGAACCCTGAATGAAATAATCAGTGGATGATTTCGGTTAAAGCACCGATTAGAGACACCTAAAGAGAACAAGAAGAACAAAAAGAAAGAAAAGAAAGAGAACACCTAGGTAGAGAAGAGAAGGAAGAATATACTCACGGATCCCTTACGTCCCGGGAAGCTGAAGAAGACGTCGGGTCCGTTCCGGTGCGGCATCTGACGGAGCACGTTCAACAGCTTCGCCGAGTGCCGCGGCTGCAACAAACACACACATTAATAAACAATTGAATTAATAAATAAATATCCTTGGACATTCCAACAAGCTTAATTGAAAAGAACGTAATTAGTTTAAGTACGACGTGTAATAGCCATAATGACAGAAATAAAAAACTAATCCAAGAGTTAAAAGATCCTTTGTGAAGAAAATGCAGCCATTTTCCATGCACAAATTAATGAGCCACAAAATTACCCAACGGCATATTCAAGACATTCCCGCTTAGCTAAAAACCTAATTAGCCTCAGAGGTTAAAAAGAACCAAAAAGGGCCCATCTCAATTACCAGGCAAGCATAACACAAAGTAACTATTCAGCTGCCTGCTAATTACGGTGCGGCTAAAACGATGCAAATTTTGCGGCACCAGTAATTGCACGCCTCTCGTGGGTACGCCGACTATCTCCTTGCAGTTTATGTTGCCCTGGTACTATTGGATCGTACTGCGGGGGCGTTTTGCGTGTGCCACAGATATAGTCGAGTGTGTCGCGACACACGCTTGACTATTTATAGTGTTTAGGGGTTGGTGCTAATTAGTGTGAGTTTGGATTGATTTGTAGTGGGTGTGAAATTCAACCGACGCGCTTGAATGAGGTTTTCAATCATTTACTGAAGTGGGCAAACGCGATGGAAATGAAGTGCAGATTAGCATCGCGTTGCATATTTTGCCCACTAATTAAAAGCTATCGAATGGGGCGTCATGGGGTCATTACCACTAAGCTTCTAACACCGCATCTGATTGGCCAATTGAAGCGCCATATTGTTAATAGTTTTGTATAATTTTGTATACAAAAATAAAGTCATTGATATTAATCGGGTTCAATACTTTTTCAACAACTTTTACTTTCTGCTGGCTTAAATTCAGCTGGTTGCTATTTAGATTATCTACTGCCAGAAGTAGCACCGTAAAGCTAGATTACTAAGAAGTACCGTGCATAACTTAACAAGCGGTACTTATAATCTAAACTGACAGATAACTTTTACAGGACATTACTCAAAATTTTAAAATACTATTTCTAATCTTGGCGAGCATCACTCGTTGATTGGATAATGTAGATACAAGAATACAGCTGGGTTACTCACCCATTTCCCGTTGACAGAGCGCATGGCGTTGAACAGCTGCTTGAGCTCCTTCACTGTGACGCTGTAGCTGGCCAGCACGCCCAGCATCTCGATCAGCAAATCTGAAAAATATAACAACATTAAAAATAAAAAACAATAAATTGATTGTTTTTTAAACTTTCGCGATCAGAACACATGTCATTATAAAACACAGGCGAACGGGTATATTTATCACGAATTTTACCTTTAATATTAACGGGAAGACAGTTTTTCGCGACTACGGCTGGTGCAATCCGGTCGAAACGTCGGGCGAATATTTAAAGTAAAATTCGTGATAAATACCCGTTCGCATTAAGGTGGGTACTGACCAACGTTACGAGGTGTAATGTAACAATCGCATCGAGCGTGTTACGCATCGAGTTACTCGCTGGTTTCCCCGTAACACGACGTACTGACTGCACGAATGCTCGCGGTGTAACACGTTACATTACGCCCCGTAACGCCGGTCAGATAATAAAATGTTTTTATTCTAAGATACGGTAAAAATAAAAAATAACAATTACCATTCTAAATGTAATCTAAATCTGTTCATGAAGGAAAACATCGTGAGGAAACCCGCGGTATGAGCCCCACATGTATTGACTATTGTCTTTCCTGGCCGACAGCTGAGAGGATGGTTTAGGTGCTACAAGCCAAGCCATACATATTCCATCTCAACAATGTCCCAAGCACTACAGTGTCCCGTTAAGTGTAGGCAAGGATTGCCTCCTGACGCTGTATAAAAATTAGCTAGGTAACTGCGATCCGCAATATCTATGCAATTGAACTCAGGCCTTTTACATATTTACTAGATGATTTATACAGACTGTGTCAGGAGGCAAGCTTTGCCTACAATTACGGGGCACTGTAGTGCTTATGCAATTACGCACCAAGTATATCATTACCCAGAGAATACATTATCTATTGTGTACTTAGATAATGTACCAAACGGAGGTAATGCATCTTCATTGAATTAATTATTCCAACTGCATTAATTTAAAGTTAATTGTATTAATTAACATGTGTAATTACAATGCGAATGAGAAAACAATGGAAATAATTAAACGGAGGTAAAAACAATGACTATCTATATCTAGTCTTTCTTAAACATTCGCGATCTCAATCCTATCCTACTATTGTACCTACTAATACATAATTATAAAGGTGAAAGTTTGTTTGTTTAGCTGTGTCCACAGTAGGCCAAAGCGGCCGACTGAGTGAGCCTCAAATTTGTGGCGAACTGAAATTTGAGTTAGCTGCAAACTCAGATCAATTTTCGCCATATCAACCATATCGCCGCCGACTGAGACAGTCGGCGCGCGTAACGCTGCAAACTGCGTAAAGTGAGCGCAAACTAGCAAACTGTGGACACTCCATTTCAAATATTATGGAAGGGCGTACTAAGCCGATACGCCGCAAACTCAGTCGGCCGCTAACAGTTTGCCTACTGTGGACATAGCCTTACTCTGTTACGCTCAGACAGCTGGACGGATTTGAATGAAATTTGGTACCAGAATTGCTTATACCCTAGATTAAATAATAGACAACTTTTGATCCCGGTATTCCCACGGTAACTGGAACAATTGACCGCGGGGCGCATGTAGTATTTTATAAGAAACACCTCATAAAACATATGCAAACGGGTATTTATCACGAATTTTACCTTTAATATTCGCCCGACGTTTCGACCGGATTGCACCAGCCGTGGTCGCGGGAAGACTGAAGTATTGGAGGTACCGCCACAGCAAAGCGAAAGCGTTTATTCAACTACCCTCACTTGATCTTCATAAATGTCAATTAGGGCCGGTTCACACTAGGACAACACACTACACTAACAGTGTCCACATACTGAGTTGATCTCACATGACGAGTACACTTTACGTCATGTGAGATCAACTCAGTATGTGGACACTGTTAGTGTAGTGTGTTGTCCTAGTGTGAACCGGCCCTAATTGACATTTATGAAGATCAAGTGAGGGTAGTTGAATAAACGCTTTCGCTTTGCTGTGGCGGTACCTCCAATACTTCAGTCTTCCCGCGACCACGGCTGGTGCAATCCGGTCGAAACGTCGGGCGAATATTAAAGGTAAAATTCGTGATAAATACCCGTTTGCATATGTTTTATAATGTGTTCTGATCGCGAAAGTTTAAAAAAGACAAGAAACACCTCAAATTGAATAATTAAATCCATTTTGAACGCTTCAGAAGAGTTTGTCACTTAAATTCCATAAATAACGCCATCTTTGTTTGTTCTCTCGATCCTCCTACACGCTGTACCCCTAGCACGATAAGGAGACGTCCTCAGATCTTCGCGTTTTCAAGTTGTTTTATAAACGAAAGGCTCATTCTGATGTATGGCTGTATTTAAAAGTTTAGGGCACGCTGGAGACGGTTTGCAAGCCCTTCGCAAAAACTGACTTCGATCAGTCAAAGTAACTAACGTATTACGCGTATTTGTCTAACTCATGGTTAACTCAGAAAACCCGTGCTAAGGGCCTGTCTGATCTAAACAACACCTATCGAGGTGAAAGCTTAGCCCACGCATTTGCTGACAGTTTCAAATTATTTCTAGCTATTAATAACAGGAGATGATATTTTGGGATAATTCAGGGAAATATTGGTAATCAATTCTCTCTCATAGCGATCGAAATAAGAAGGATGGCATCAATTTTAGTGCTGTCAAATAATGTTAAATGCGTTGTTAAACTGCTTATGCTGTACAGACTACTGGTCAAACATAATGTTTCTTAGAATATAATATAGTCAGTATAATTTATTTTACACATTTTATTAGTTCTCGGGTATCATGAAAGTTGTACAGTTTATTTTGACATTCGTTCGTATGAGTATGATATTTTGACATGATTTTGCTGAGTGCACGATTTTGTTTATAAAAAGTGAGGTAGTATATCTGCACGAAAAAAAATCTGCTACTCTATGCCCACGTGCAATTTCCCACAAAATTCTACAAAAATATGATTCCCCAAGATTTTTTTCTCACAAAATACATACATTACATTACTTTCGGCAGATGCCTAATTCTCATTACATTTTATTCCGCGCTGGAAACCGTTCGGCAACGGTAATCATGTAAATTATTCCGCCCGAAAATACCAGGACTACATAAATATGGAAGCGTTCGTTCTACGCTCGTTCCCACTGAATTTGCGATGTCACAGACGATTTAATAGTATTAAGATCGGTGTTTTTTCGCGTGTTTGTTATTAGTTAAAGTATTTGTTATATCAATGTTTTTGCGTATGAGCCAGTGCAGTGGCTTTGTAATAGTTTGTTTATTGTTGAACATTTTCAAATGATCATGCAAATTTTGATTGGGAAAGGTACGCGCTAATCTCTGGAACCAGCAATCAAATCTATAATGCATTTGATAGCCTAATTCTAGCTAGAAGATTATGAAAAGCTACCTTTAATTAATGTCGTATAATATCTAGTTTTGTCTTTAGATTATTAATTAAGCGCATAAAACTGAACACAAAAGCTGAATTATTTGAACAAAGCGCAAAGTCCATCTGTCGCGTAATTTCCATTGCTACCGGCCTAAGCCGCGAGAGGAGTTCGCGCCGCTCGCTAATCCCCAGTAATCCGACACGGATTGCAGTCCAGCTCTGTTTTATGCAGCCCTGGTAGCCGTTGAGATATTAAAATGCTTAACGCGATTACGCCCGGTAATATAACGGCGACTTCTGAAGCGAAGCGGAAACTAGGAGTAATATAAACTCAACATCAGTCTAATTTTTTACTTTGATATTTTAATTTCCTGTTCATGTTTTACCAAAGACGTCATGTTAGGTTATAGCTATACATCTAGATTTATAACAGACTAGCTGCACTCAGCGGTGAATAGTTCCCGTGCCTGTGGGAATACCGGGATCAAAAGTAGCCTATGTGTTAATCCGGGATATAAGCTACTCTGGTACCAAATTTCATTCAAATCCGCCCAGACGGTTGAGCGTGAAGGAGTAACAAACATTCACACTTACATACTTACACACACAAACTTTCACCTATATAATTATTAGTGTGATTTGATTATTAAGCATTTATAACCTTCTATATATTGCATGATGTGTTTACTGTAGAAAACTGTGCATTTCGTTCATAATTACTTATTTTGTAAACAAATAAATAAATGATTTTTGAATAAAAACAGTCCAAGTTGTTCATGTTCAATGTTCATACTTAGACGATCCACTTCTGGTATATTGTTACTCTGAGATCCGTTATTGGATTATTATAATAGATTCCGTTTTAAACTAGAGAATATTATAATATCTTCTTTAAGAGCTTATTTCTAGGAAAATGAAATAAAAATCCTGACATTTCCTAGTTTCCTTAACACATTTTAATAATAAAAATCTGAGTTTATACGACGTTTGAGCATTTTGTGTTTCAATACGTCTAGAGCGATTTGGATAAAACTTAAAGCAATTGTAGATCCTGGCTTAGAATAGCAGACTATTTTAAATGTTGGTAACATACATAATTACATATTATACACACAATAAACAAGCCTATCTATCTATCTATCATACGCCTTTGGTGAGTCAATGATTTCTGAAATATATGATTTAGATTACTTTGTATAGCATTCTGTGTTTATACACAGGGTGCAGCTAATCTCATATAAAACAGGGTAACATAAATTGATACATTTTTGACATAATTATTGCCTGTAAACCTAATGCAGTATTGTGACGCAGCATTTTCGCCTGCGAGTACGGAATAAATCGCCTGAAACACAATTATACCATAACGTCACTCCCTCTCGTACATGCGCGCCTGGTGTTTCGCTCCTGGTACAAAGTTAACAAGTGAGCTAATTAATTTGTTGATTCGCGGTAACGAGCTGATTGGCGTGAGTTTTCTGTTAAGTGAGTGCACACGAGATCAGATATGTTTGGACTTTTATGTCTACCTCTCTAAATATCTATAAATCAATCGTTAATGCTTTCAAATAGGACATAATATATTTACGTAATAAAAGTGGTCCAATATGTAAAGACTCTACTTGAGGCTCTTTAAATAATCGCTAATAGGTACAGCCCCTAGGAATAGTCGTAATCATAATTTCATTTCGCTTTATCAATTAACAAAATCGTAAACACTCCACTTCAAACTGTTTTTTAAATCAATCACACGATTTACTGAATAAACTAAAATCTCTATTGGCCAATATATTTTAACTGATTGCAAATATTTACTAACGCGTGACAATTATTTAGAACTTGTTAGCAATTCAATTAATCGATTGACCATCAAAACATGAAACGGACGCTGGCTTAAATTAAGCTTTCAATGTGCAAGCAGCTTAATGTGCAGCCTAGAGCCACAATCCCGCAGTGTGGACATGCCTTTACATAATGCATGGTGATTTATAAAACCCTAGTACAACCAAAATTATTTACAATAGATTTCACGTGAAAATCAGTGGGAATACTCGTAAATAAATGGTTGGCAAGCAAAATTTATTATTGTGTGGCATTTTACATTGTTATAATGACGGCTAAAGTTACATTTCAAATTTAGAATGATAATTGGATTAAATAGAATTGCATGACGGCCATTTTAGCTTGCCTAGTCAGCCATTTTGACATCATTTTTGTGGGTGGGATGAATAAGTCGATCGATTGAATAGTATGTAGGTATGTGTACCTTTGTGTAGTAGGTGCATTTGTTTTCAGAAAGGAAATTACAGACGTAAACACATATTCAATATAACAGCTTCCTTCTAAAATGTCTAAGTCCGATCTAAGGGGTAGGTAATTATTATTATAAATTAAAAAAAATAAAATTGTGATAATTTTGGAGGCGCCGGGTATCGATCCCGGTACCTCTCGCATGCTAAGCGAGCGCTCTACCATCTGAGCTACGCCCCCTTTAAGAGTAAACTCGAAATAACTAATAGCATGAAACTAGTCTAAGGCTACATTGCCTCAGGCTATGATTTGTGTAACGTAGCGTAGGTACCTACACGTTATTAAAATACGTAACAGTTGCCTTTCACTAATTGCAGCTGTGTCAACTAAACACGTACAACTGGAAATGAAAACAATATTTATTTACAAAACAGATTACAACCAATGGAGCAAACAAAAAAATATATCTACATTCGTTCATCAAACGTTCAAATTTAAATTTTTTTATCTTAAAGGGGTTCGTTTTATTGTTTACGCTCTGTTCAAAGTCCAAGTCAAAATTCTTTGATCAGTATGACTTCTGCAATCACAAAGATATTAAACCACAATCTCGGAATTTTTACACGCGATTTCAAGTTTTCAATCTTTATCTGATGTTCATAAGATGATGTAAAACAAAGAGCGTATGGTAGCACTAAAAGTGCACAATTTGAGAAAAAAAAACAAAATGAGGGTAGTTTGGAGGCGCCGGGTATCGATCCCGGTACCTCTCGCATGCTAAGCGAGCGCTCTACCATCTGAGCTACGCCCCCTGTAGTGGCTAGTAACGAATTTCCGCAACAGCTCCGGATTGTCCGGTTGACGTCGCGGCGAGGCCGTTGCGAAATACCCTCATTTAAATACGTGACATTTCGCTTTAAGCGGAGTTTGCAGAATGTCATGCTATAATGGTTACTGCAGCGTGTTTTGTACAAAATGAATATACAAGTAATCGCCTACGGTTTCACTCGCCCAACTTATCTATAGAATATAATAGAGAGGAAAGAAGTGCGTCAATTTATATCGAAGCAAGTAGAAACTCTTACTTACCCCTATATGAAAGAGGCGTGATTTTATACAATTGACGGTAGGTACCAGGTATGTATGTTGTTTTGGTATGTTTTGGTTTTGGTTATTTTTTTGAGAGAAGAAGATTTACGAACACACACATTACTTTATAGTGATGTTTATTAAATGTCAGAAGAAGTATAGGTAAATTAAAAAATCACAACACACCTGCGTCTAATTTGCAAGTTAAATTAGAATCTGTTCTGATATTATAAATAGGTCAAGTTTATAAGTTTTGATGTAAGTTTATAGGTCCGAAACTACTGATTTAACAAAAAAAGCAAAGCTGCATTATCTCTGTGTCTTATTTATCTAGGTATCCTAACATAATGCGAATATATTAAAACATTATACAAATGAGTTTTCCTCTAGTGGCCCTAAAAACAAAATATATTTGAATATAGAACCTCATTCAACTCTCTATCTAGTCTCTGGGTTTCATTACGATGTTGTCTTTCAACGTTTAGAGCAAGACTGTAATTTTTTTTAATCTTCTTCTTACGTTTCAATGATTCAACAACTTAAACGATATTTAAGTAAAAAATCGCCACCTTCACTCCATTGGATGTGACTTTTGTTAGGTCCTCCCAAGTGTAGATGGTAGGGCACAAGGGGCAGACAAGGAGGTGGCTCATCGTTTGAATGGGGACCGTACGTGGTTTTCTTTAATTAACAAAAATGTAGGAGTGTTGCTCCCGCCTGAGAATTTGGAATCGTCCACTTTGCCAGACTGTTCAAAAGTAATCAAAAGGTAGCAGCCTTGGTTTATAGAGCAATCAAAGCAAGAATAAGTTATAGTAAGTTATTTACACGAATATCTTCAGCCTTGATCAATATCAAAGGTCAGCTTTGATCTTCCTTTGATGTATAATCAATTCATTGGACACACAAATCCTGATAATAAGGCCGATTAAATTTACAAGCGCTTAATATCAGAATTCAAACGATAATGGTCTTTATATTAAAGCACAAAACATGAAAAATATAGCCAACTTCGAGTTTTTCTGTAATTTGCAGGACAATGTCAGGTTGTATCTTGATCAAAATAATATGTAATAGTATTTCCATAATTAAATTTATTAACAGATTGAATTAGAACCAGTTGAGCCACCTAAGGGTCGTTTCAAACGATCGAAAGGTAGCTCAACTGGTCCAAACAACTGGCAGACGTGCCCAAGACACTGGTAGCATTGCCGTAATTAAAAACAAGAATTATGAGGGACTTCTTTGACGACCTCTGTGGCGCAGTGGGCGAAAGCCCGCCTGAGACGCAGAGGTTGCGGGTTCGATACCCGCAGCGGGACAAATGTTTGCATGTTCTGCAGATATTTGTTCCGGGTCTGGATGTTTTTCTATTTATAGTATGTATGTATTTACGAAAAAAAAATGTATCTATGTAGTATATCAGTCATCTGGTTACCATAACACAAGCATTAAGTTGCTTAGCTTGGGACTAGATGACGCCGTGTGGAATGTCCAAGGATATTTATTTATTTATAAAAGTCTATCAGTATGTTATTTATCTTAAACAATAAATATATTTAGATAATTTCAAATATTTTGTATATCTAGCTAAATCAGATCACGTTTAATACAAAAGTATGCAATAAATTAGTTTATATAATAATTGAAGAGCATGCGAGTTATTTATTTTTGGAAAATCTTCAATTTTATTAATGTCGTGCTAACAATAAACATAGGTATATTTTTAGCTTGACTTTAAAATACATAATTATATCTCTTGTAGAGTGCGCTTATTAGTCAGGTGAGTGAAAGGCTTCTGTTGCGCAGGCGCAGCCTTATTGTATGTCAATGACACGTAAACGGCTTACGTGATCTGGTTTATTAAATAAATAGTATAGTGCGATTGATTTTTTTAGCATTTCTTCAACAGGGGGCGTAGCTCAGATGGTAGAGCGCTCGCTTAGCATGCGAGAGGTACCGGGATCGATACCCGGCGCCTCCAACCCTTATTTTGCCTCAACAAATATAAAAAAAATTACATAATTATTTCCTATTACCGTTATAAGAATCTGTAACAAAAACATTGATCTGATAATGAGCTTGATTTTTGATTAAAACTATAATTAAAATTTGCATCTGTATTGAAACCGTATCTACTTGTATTATTATATTAATGTGTCGTAAATAAATTAAAATGTTAATTAAAACACGGTTCCCTCCTAGCAACTTTCAGCTCAGTCCATTATTAATAAAAATGTACACCTGAATGATACACAAAGCATTGTTTGGTCGTCTCATTTGGCTCTTGCTCATATTCACCCCGAAGCGCATTGACCCCGTTTCTCACTCAGGTGACGTGAAAGAAATCAGGGTAGAATACCAGGCGCGCATATAAAAGAGGCGATGAAAGAGTGTGTGGAATTACGTTTGGTAACAAGACGCGAATTAAAAATGCGAGCACTCTGGACTTGTCATGCATTCCTGGTGTTTGGGGAAAGAGGAAATTAATTATGTAGGCACTTCTCAGTACGTTCTAAATTATGTTCGTTTTTAAACTTGAGGTGTGCTTTTATGCGGTTTGAAGAAAAATAAATAAATGAAGAGAGCATGAGAGATCATATAAAATATTGAATATAAACGGCTCATTTGTTTAAATCAAGATACTAAAAAATAAAATACTTACAAATTACCTTTAGAGAGTAAGGAAAAAAACGTTGAAACGTTTAACAAAACGGATAATACGACACATACCGTAAAAATAAACCGCAAAATATGGCATGAACATGACCATAACATTATGCCATGCGGCGCTCAAAAGATATTGCGTAGAAATGAGCTTTAAAGAAACTCGCAAGTTTATGGAAAGGCAAAGAGGGTTACTGATATTGCTTTCATACACATTATGATGCATTTATATTATTTTCATTACAGTATACCTAAACGGTGTCCATTTTTAACTAGAAACATCTATACTTAAACAAAGATAGCTATAAGACAGACAAGACAGCTATGTTCATCAGTCATCATCATCATACAAATGTTTGTGTGGAAATCAAACTGACAACTTAAATTGTAGTAGATCTGTTGAGGTCAGTTGATCTATCTCAATTTTTATTTATTTTAAACCTATCTGTCTATAATAGTAGTTTTGAGAAGAGAGAAAAATTAAACTTCTCATATCAATTAAGGCAATATAATCTAACAAAAGATCAAATCTTGGAAACAAGTAGGTACCCAGTTTCTATTTAAAAAATCTTAAGACCCTTCAATTTCTTACATTTCTCAGGGACACCAAGATACCAGAAGTTGAAAAGAGATTAACATACTGTAATCGACCTTACAAGAGACTTTTATTCCCACCAATGGCATAGCCAGATTTACAAAAGTCGTTTTAATATACAGGGTGTTACCAGACCACTACCGAAAACTTAAGGGGATGAAAGTACCCATCAATATGAACAACTTTTTCTAAGAAACCAACACTGTGAACGCGAAAAAAAAAACAGCTGTTTCATACACTTTAGCCAAGTAGGTATTGAACTTATGTATGGAACTGCTGTTTTTTTATCGCGTTCACAGTGTTGGTTTCTTAGAAAAAGTTGTTCATATTGATGGGTACTTTCACCCCCTAAAGTTTTCGGTAGTGGTCTGGTAACACCCTGTATTTGAGGATACGGAGCTGTAAAAAAAAAAGGTAAGCATGATAAGGTATCATTATTTTTTACTTATACATTGATATTTTATGACCTACCTGGCCTTTTTTCGCGCTTAGGGAGGAGTCTAAAGTTTAACGCACTGTTGCACCATTTTCACACTTCATTTATTGGGTTGTCCTTGAATAAACCTCCTTGTATGTTATAGAAGCCTGGTATTCGTGCATCCATAACCTTTGTTGGTGTTGCTAAGTGTTTTTTTAAAAAGATTAAGCTGTGTAACGATGTAAGTCAATCTAAAGATGGATTCTCTTGTTGATTTGGATCCCAAGAGCACCTGGGAACCAAAAGGTATGAAGGTATGGGCAGAATAGCACAGGCATATAATTTAATTTGTAGGGAAGGGTGTGTTAACGACAAAAAAAAGTAAAGATTTGTTGTTTTCATGAACACCAGGACAGCATCAGATTATTCCGCGTGATGTTTTTGTGTTTTCTCAGTTGACCTTGAAAGAATTCACACGATCACCAGGATTTCATAAGATAAAAACAGGACAACAAAAGTTTTTCAGCTAATCGATATAGCATAAATCTTTCTCTATTTATAACATTGTACATTCCTTAGAAGACCACACAGTGTTCTATAGTATAATTAAGTGTGTAAGAGATGCTATATAGTTAAGAGTATATAATTATGGGCATGCAGCCAATCCTGTTGTATTTTCAAAGTGACACAGTAATCTACAAAAATATTTCCTAGTGCAGAATAATACTACAATAGATATTTTATTATTATTTATTATTGTATTTGCTTATGCAACCATCAAAAGGGCTCAAGATAGCTTAAAATAAGAGAAGTTTGATGTTTTTTCATATTTTTATTTTGATAAAAATCCTTTTTCTCAAACGACATCTTTCTTTAGCAAGCTTTTGGATATCTAAAATATTTATTGGTAAAGAGTACAATGACCTTGCCAAAAATCTTTTAAATACCAGGCAAACAGAGAACAGTAAGAGATGCGACTGTTTATGTGCAATTTTTTTATGTTGAATCACAGATCATTTCTTAGTTTCGGTTGAATGGTGTCTCCGGGTAGGGGCTGTTTAAGTATAAAAAAATTCAGAATCTCCTCCCTTTAATGAAAGGGCAAGCATGTAGTGTGTTTGAACCACTTTAAATATTATATTTCTCTTACTTCTTTGTCACCTCTGATTGCCTGGTTTCCTTGAGAATACGAGGATAATATGTTTGAGAAATTCACCGTCTTGGACACATTTTACGTTAAGATTGTAAAATATTATTAATAATAATTTTTAAGTTTATTGTTAGAGTGCAATGAACCTGGAGAAATTCTCAGGAACACCCAGGAAACAGACAGTAGAAAGAGATGCAAAAGTTTTTTTGTGTTCAATTCTTGAAACCAACTTTCTTATTATCCATTGAACAATGTTTTTGTGCAGGGGTTGGTATTTAAAAAAACTCGGAAGCTCCTCCTTTAATGAAAGGGCAAGCAGGTAGTTTGTGCGCTACTAACAACATTTTTTATTACTTTTTCCTTACTTCTGGTAGCCTGGTCTCCTTGGAAATACCAAGACATGCTTGAGAAATTAGTGTCTTGGAGAATGGTCGTGAGAATTATGCTAATGCTTAATTCTCAAGCT
Source organism: Xanthorhoe designata (assembly GCA_963582015.1). Taxonomy (NCBI): domain Eukaryota; kingdom Metazoa; phylum Arthropoda; class Insecta; order Lepidoptera; family Geometridae; genus Xanthorhoe; species Xanthorhoe designata. The sequence continues at coordinate 9,688,295 of OY757051.1, forward strand.
AACCAGGGTAACATAGATGTGAAGGAGGGCCTGATCTTCATAGGAATCTTTGAAAACTATGAAGAAGCTTTTGAACTAGAAAAACCTTAGTATTGTAGAAATATTTACAATTACTCGTATCTTCCAAGAACCTTCTAGTATCCTAGTATCCTTGAGAACTCTGTTTGAAATCATGTAGTAATTTTTCTCACGGTCGTCATTATTATCTTTGTAAGGGTGCAATAAAACTTACAGGAAATCTCAGGAACACCAAGCAAACAGTTAGCAGAAAGAGATGCAAAAGATTTAGTGAGTAATTTTTTATACCAAATTCTGGCGCTTTCTTAATATTATCTAGGTAAAGTTATTGAGTAGGAGTAGTTTATGTAATTCAAAAAGCTCAAAAGCTCCTCCTTTCAACGCGAGACCAAGTAAGCTGAATTTATAATATTCATTTCTTTTACTTCTTTGTCACCTCAGATTGCCTGGTTTCGCGCTTTCTTAATATTATCTAGGTAAAGTTATTGAGTAGGAGTAGTTTATGTAATTCAAAAAGCTCAAAAGCTCCTCCTTTCAACGCATGACCAAGTAAGCTGAATTTATAATATTCATTTCTTTTACTTCTTTGTCACCTCTGATTGCCTGGTTTCCTTAAGAAAACGAAGATTATGTTTGAGAAATTCACCGTCTTTGACAATTTAATGTTAAAATTGTTAAATAATTTTACACATTTTTCTAACATTACTTAAATGTGTATGCAATAAACTTTGTAGGAAGTCCCAGGAACACCAAGCTAACATAAAATAAAAAGAGATGTTTTTTTTGCACAACTTTATCACTTTTCTTAGTTTTGGTTATTTATTAGGGGTTTATATTATATATAAAAAAACTAGAAGCTCCTCCCTTTAAAATAAAGGGCAAGCAGGTAGTTTTTGAACGACTTATAATATTTTTCCTTCTTTGTCGCTTCTGATAGCCTGGTCCACTTGGGAAATAAAATATCTGCTTGAGAAATTAATTTGCCTTGGAGAAATCATCGTGTGAATTATCATAACGCTTAATGCTCAGACTAACCAGGGTAACAAAAATCTGAAGATATGTATTCTTGGGAACCTTGTTAGAGAATTATTTTTAAAAGTTTTTCGGTAATTATTTTTTTATTTTGTAAAGGTGCAATAAATGCAGAAAGTCTCAGGAACGCAAAACTCAAAGAGATTCAGAAGTTTCTTGAGTAGGGGTTGTCTATGTATTTAAAAAAAACTTAGATGCTCCTATTCATAAAAAGGCAAACGCAAACAGGTAGTTTTTGATCGACTCAAAATATTTCTCTTATTTCTGGTAGCCTGGTCTTCTTGGGAATACAAAGACATGCTTGAGAAATAAATTGACTTTGAGAATTCGTGTGGAATATCGTAACGCCTAATTCTCAGACTAACGAACAACTTAAGAAGCTTTTATCCTTGAGAAGTCTGATTGAAATTAAAAAAAAACCTCAAGACAGTTAAATATTGTCCTTTGTTAAGGTGCAATAGACCTTGCTAAAGATCTCAGGAATACCAAGCAAGCAGAAAATATAGAGATGCAGAAGTTTGTTTTCTGATTGAAGGTTGAAAAAAAAACCCTTGCAAAAAATCTTCCATAACGAAGCTTTTATTTGCCAAGAAATCATAAAGCGAAAAATAACGGTTTATTTTGGCTATGGTTAACTTAAGAGATGAGATAGAATCTATACACAAATAGTCACATAAATAATTATTCATTCTCACCAAGACTGGGCCTGCATAAAACCAAAGAGTCAATTTGTTCTTACATAAACTCAACTTTATATACCATCCAAGCTGTTTTCAGGTTAAGTTGTTTACATAAAATAGGGGTTGTCTATGTATTTAAAAACTCATAAGCTCCTCCCTTAGATGAAGGGAAGGAGGTAGTTTTTAATTGGTTCATAATATTTCTTTTACTTCTTTGTCACTTCTGATAGCCTGGTCTTCTTGGGAATACTAAGACATGCTTGAGAAATGAAATGTCTTAAAACATACATAAAAAAAAATTAAGAATGTGAGAAAAAAACGCTACCTACATTCTCAGCAGCTTCATAAGCTTCATAAGCTTATAGACCGTGTTCCGAATGCCGAGATCCGAAGTCGAACAAAGGTGAAAGACATTGGGAATCTTATCACGGAACTAAAATGGAGCTGGGCAGGACACCTGGCACGGAGGTATGACGACAGGTGGAGTAAGGTGTCAACTGAATGGCGTCCAAGAACTGGCTACAGAAATGTCGGCCGCCCCGTTGCGAGATGGGCGGACGATATTACGAGCATTGTGGGGCGAAATTGGATGAGGCTGGCACAAGACCGTGAGGAGTGGCGTAAACAGATGGAGGCCTATACCCAGCAGTGGGTGAAATCGGGCTGCGGATGATGATGATGATGATGACATTCTCAGTCGTGATCAAATTTCATTTTACATTGACAAGCTAATTAGGGTTACAAAAATGTGCAAGATAATGTCAAAATAAGTTACACGAATTTATTAAATATGACTTTATGGTTCCACGATGATTGTATCCTTGGGAACCTTAAAATATAAATATAGAATTGTTTCGTTTATTGGTACATTATTTCTTCTCACGGTCAGGAAATCGAAACGCTTGACTCTCATACAGACCAGGAAAACATAAGCCTCAAAGTAGTAAATTCTTGTTTATCAAAGAAAGGACAGAATTTCAATACAACGGAGTACAACCCCCATGAAGTTTTTATCTTTATTTCCTTCAAATAGTTTTACTACCTCTTCCAATCTGCTGGTTACTGGGTGCTCCTGGGAATATTATTAACCATAGTAACTTTCAATAGATTTGAATACGTTCGAAAAAAAAATCCCTTCCATCTCCTTCGCTTTCAGTTTGCTTGGTAATGTTGAGAATTTAAATCAAGATTGACTGAGTGAGCATGCACAATAGATTCTGATCTATTGTAGTAAATATTGGAGTGAAAGAGGGAGACGCGATTGTATTCTCAGGTAGCTTGGATTTAAAATTACAACAAAATTTCGTCTCCAATACCTCTTTCTACTTATGCCAGCTTAGTAATTTTGTGAATGAGTTAATCCTTTTGTTATTTCTCATTACATTGTATAATTTTATTATTATCATTCCTGGTGTAGAAACCTAGCAATTGCTGGTTTTTTGGTAATCTTGAGAAAATATTGCAATTTGAAAATGCTGACACTGATTTATTTAATTGTACTGTTTGTTACTGTACAAATAAAAACACACTCCTCCTACTATGTTTATTTTTACGACTATACCTGTAATAATCATTTAAGATGGAATAATTTTATTTACAGAAACTAAACTACCTACTACATATTAACATAACTGTACAGAATACGATTAGAACCAGTTGAGCTACCTATAGATCGTTTGTAACGATCCATAGGTGGCTCAACTGGTTCCATCCAAACCACTGCCAGACGGAAGTGTGCCCAAGACACTGGCATTTTATTTTATTTTACTTATCATAAGTAATATAAAATCATTTGAAGAAAAAGGCGGTATAAAATAGCTACATTTAAAGCAAGCTCGAAATATATGTACGAGTATAATGATTCACCCCTGCTGTGATTTTGACAACAGCTATCTACGAGTAGAACCATTTTAAGCACGCGATTAGCTACGTCCACACTGTGCCCTTTTTTGTTCATCAAAGGCATGCGTCACAGCGCAGTCAACAGCGCACGTGAAGCATGCCCTTGACGCTTGCGCTATGACAGTTGAAAGCGTAGCGCTGTGATATTTGTCTTCCCGACGCGGATGGATTTCTGTGCCTCAAACCGGTCAACAACAAGATGGCGGACGCAGAAAAAGAAATTACGTTGAAGTTTATGGAAGATTACAGAAGCATCCTCAACTTTGGTTTCCAAATAATAAACTTTGCACAAATAAAGTAAAATATTTATTTTTTCTGGAATTTCTTATGATCACGAAAGCCGTATTCCACCAAGTAAAATGTTGTCGTCATACCATGTTTCATCAAGCTTACTGAAACTACGACTGAACTAAATGACTATGTTAGTGTTGCGTTCGTTGACGCATTCAATTATTGATTGCGCCAAAAGAAAGGAGAATAGAATGATGACGACGAAAGTTGAAGATGATAGGGCACAGTGTGGACGTAGCTATTGTTCGCTATCACTTTGCTATTATTATAATATATTAACTTGTCTGTTCCACTCAACGATTCAATAATAATGATCAAAAAATAAATGTTTTTTATTTCTGTTTTTAAATGTCATCTCCTTGACTGGTATTTTTGGTAACTTAATTAATCTTTTTTCAAATTCTAACACCATGGGTGGGATTCTCTCTCAGCCATCAATCATAATTTTATGATCTTGTTTATGCATAATCCCAAAATCACCAGGATCGCATAAACCAAAGAAGGCTGAAAAGCCTTCTTCTTTAGACATCTTTAAAGGGAGGAGCTACACCATCAGGCCGCTCCCATTGAAATCTATTATTATTTTATTGAAAGTATACATACACTTCTTAACATAATCTGATATCTTGGTGTCCCTGGGAACTGTAACACATCCTTTAGTTTCGGGTATTGTGCAAGCAAAGTAAATCCCGAAAACGCATTCTCATGACCGTAACTATATTCCCAAACACACCAGGATATCAGAGGGTAAAAGAGTAGGAAATTCCATATTTTGAAAAAAGAACTACCTTTAGTGACTGTGGGGTTGGTGGTGTTGTAAGCTGGATTTCAGTTAATAAATTGTTAATTTTAGCATCTCCTTTTTTCGTCAGAGCTTAGTTGCTTTCAGAATTTATAAAACCTTTTCGAAGCAAGCATAAGATTAATAGAGTTGTGAGTCTACTTGTAAGTTTTTCTGTATAAATTATGTCTTTGTGCAACGAATTTTAGTAAACCATCCTTGCGTTTATGGTATTCTGGTAATCTTGGGAATTTAAGTGAGTTTGCAGAATCATTTTTTTTTAATAAATCATTATTTTAAAAGAAAATGATAACGTTAACGTTACGACTTTTGCCAATATTAGGCCATCTCAAAACTACGAAAGGGTTACAAGTTGTTTACCTATACCAGGCAAGCATAGGAGTTTAGAAGTAAAATAGTTCCATGGAAATTCAACATTGAAGATTTAACACTATAGGAATGAATTGCTCTAAAAAACCCTTCTCAAAATCACTGAAGTTCTTACAAGTTGTTCACACCTTTACCAGGCAAGCATAAAAACACAGTAGTTGAATTTCAAAGAAACTTTTCTCATCAGCTATTAATAACGGTAAAACGCACCCCTCCATAATTTTGAAAGACTCTTTTTTTCCAAGGAACATCTTACGTCTTTGTGCGTTCTGTTACCCTTGTAAAACGGATTGTAATCGATCTGATTTCCAATCGTAGTCTTTTGTTCTATTCACTATCGCCCGAAATTAATAATGTATCTTCAATCCAAGATTAAATTCAATCTTGGATTGCTGGGTATCTCCCGATCGATCTCCTATCCGCATGCCAATAACATATCTGCTATCCCAATCTTTTTTTTTGGTGGCAGATTGCCGGCGATCCTTTCCCTCTTTAACGTTCCGTTTTATGTAAAATGTTTAATGGAACCACAATATTAATTTGAGTAATATAAAAACAAATAATAAATAAAATTAATTAACAAGTTGTAGATAGTAATATTTATAGTTCAAACAAATTGTTATTTGCCTAAAAACTTGCAGATACTGGAATTTAACAATCTCAATACTTATACACAAAATACTTTAACTGAAATGGAACGTTCAAGTTGACGAATAGTATTTGACAAAGAGAGAGAATATAACCAATTATCAAAGAGCAATTATAACCAACCACTACTGTTATTTGTTGCAAAAATTAGGTAAATAAAAATGTGTGTTGTGTGATCATTTCATCAGCATTACTTCTAATGATGGATTCAGAAATCGTAAGTTACCTACCTACCTACCTACTGGTTTTTATGGAAGTTGTAGAGATGACGCCTTAACTTAGCAAAAGCACACCAGGTTCTTGCCTGTTTCTTTCCATGGTGTAGGAAGCTAAAGCTACGAATAGCCCTCGCACATGATCAATTTTAAAGGCAGCAGATGAGTTTAAAATGGGAAAATTTAAAGAAAAATGCATGTATGTTGATTCCCTATTAATCTCATATTTTCTGTTTTTCAGTAAAAAAGAAATTGAAACCTGATGAAGGGAAACCAGCCAGAAATAATGCAAAAGCAGAACATTTTGCTACTAAAAAACGATGTCTGGACGCTAATATAAATAATACAATCTAGAAAATAATAATTTTGAATTAAAAAAACACAGCTTACTTTGAATAACTTAGAATTAGGATTACAGAAGTGGAAGGAGAGTTTGTAAGGTGTTTTGTTAAGTTTTTAAACCTTTTTGATTTATGTATTTAATTGTTTTAATTAAATATATATCAACAAACATTTCATTTCATTTCAATTGTCCTACAAAACTGTATTTTGATGGTAACATGGTTGTTCTGAGATATGAATAATCTTTAGGTATTAGCACAGATAAAAGAATACTAGTGACTTATTATTCCTAGTAGGTATTATTGTTTCTATAAGATAATGTAGGTACTAAGTTACATTCCTATCTCACATTACCTACCTACTATAAAAATTGCTTACCAAGGGTATTGATTGAAAAAAAACTATTTTGTCATTTATTTTAGTAGTTTTTATTATTAGCACTGTTTAAATCGTCTAGCTAGGTAAAAGCCTGTGTATATAAGTAACTAAAGTAATAATTTATGAGAGCTGCCCATTCTGTAACATCTTGTTCTTCCGTAGGTATTATTCTCTAGATTCTAGAATAATATCTGCTGCTGGTAGCTATACTTCAGCCTAACTGAAATCTGAAGGTGAATAATTCTACATCCTCGAGGGTCTGCATAAAGTTCACCCTTCTGATTCTTCGTGAACTTCGGCGTTGGCGTCGATATCATCACTTTCCCAATCCGATAACTGAGCCAGAACCTCCAAATCACTGTTATTATCACTATCATCACTATCACTTGAAAATTCCGACAGATCTAAGTACCTAATAAGGTACTTTTATAATAAATATAATAAATTTATCAAGATTACAAAATCGATCCTTTGGTAATCTCAATCTGTCAAGAAGAAATCCAACAAATTTCTCGGATTGCAATCTGCGATTGTTTTCGCCTATCAAACCAAACGTCAAATAGAAAGATCGGTTATTGGCAAGCCCAAACTGTCATTTTCGAACAGAGGCCAATCTTTAATCCGTGATCCGACCTCCCAAAGATAGCCTGGTTTTTTGGATTGCAAACTCAATCCAAGGATTGGTTATTGGCAAGCTTTTTCTAGAAAACAGATTGAAATGTCAATCTCAATCTTCAAATTAAGGATTAGGATTGAATATTAATTTCGGCCGTATATAGGTTTCCGTGAAATCGATATGAACTAGTAAATTGCTTAAATTATATGGGGTCCTAGTAAAGTGATATAGTTTAACTCGGAGTAAATATTTTCTCATCATGTTTATGCCCCTGTGTTTTATTTTCACCGTAACTAGGATAGCATAAATGTAGGAAATAAGTTTCCCAAGATAACTAGGAAGCCATAAGCTATCAAGAGATTACCAAAGATGATCTTAACTATCTACTAGGTACTTAAAGTATTGAGCTTTTTTCTATCATTTTCTAGATGCACCGAAATAAACATAGGGCTACGTTTCTTGCTCAACAAATTAATTACAGATTAAGAGAAACTCTGACTTCTGAAATGCAATATAAATAAACTAAACTTAAATTATTCGATAAGTAGTCTATCGTTAAATTCAAAAACATTAATTTCTAAAATTCAAAACGATATAAAAGGAACTTCAAGGATAAAAATATTTTAAGATTTAATTAAACGGTCATAAAACATTCATTGCAAGAATAGGATAGAATATTATCTAAGTTATTTTTGTAGTTACTTTCTTGAATATGTATCAACATAATGATAATATATCATTATAACAATTATAAAAGCCTTGTGGCAAAAAAGGTACCACCACCTTGCCTAAAGGAACACCTTGCAGAAATTCCAAGACGATGGAATTCTCAAGTATTTCTTAAGATTCCCAAGACTACTAGGCTATCAGAACGAATAAGCAGATAACAACTCACGGAGCATAATAATAATAACGCAAGGGTGAAATTCTTAACCAATCATGTAACAGACATTTTTAACGTCATTACGATCGTGTGACGAAATGAGACAGCTTGGGAACCCCACTATAAATTCCAAGGAATGTTCGAAGACGATGCAGTTCTCAAGCTATTCTTACGATTCCCAAGGCAACACGGCTACCAGAACCTGCAAGGAGGTAGAAAAAATTACTCCATAGTATTTTTAAACGGGAAGGGCAAGGCCATGGTGGCAACGATCTCTCAGGCAGGTAGCTTGACGTCATTCGTTATTCTTACGTTTATAATCGTGAGACGAAAATTGACTTTATGAGAACATCTTGGAAAGTATGTGAACCAAACTAACCGTCATTCCAAGTTATTTCTAAGTCACTACAATTTCTCAAGCTATTCTTACGATTCCCAAGACGACTAGGCTATCAGAAGGCGCTAGGAGGTAGCAATACAACTAAGGATAATTTAAAAGGAACAAAAAATACCGGTCTGGAATTATGTACTCGTATGCGTTCTATCTTTAACCCAATGGCAGTCAGGTAAAAACAGGTTGCAAGGATACTTTTGTGTTTTTCAGTTCGTTTAATATATTGAAGAAAGAAAGAGACGGCCTACATCCAGTATCTTCCATGCTGTTTACTGAGAATATTATTGAAATTAGCTTAGAAATCAAAATAGAAACTTGAATAAAAATTATCTAACAATAAACAGAGCTTAGAAAAGGGTTAAATGTATCACTTTGCTACCAGGGTAGCAGATCCCGGCAGGAGGTTTGCGTTCCTTGCTATTCCAAGCCTGTTCCCGGACCGCGCCATATAAGGCAGGTAGCTTCTCGGGCTCCTTTTAGACATACACACACAAGTGTAAAAAGGGAATGGCGGAGGGATCAAATTGAAACTGGAAATCGACATACCACTCGTATGTTCGTTTCAGTAAACAATTGTAGGTTTTGCTAGTAAAAAGTTAAATATGGGATTAAATATTATAAATTCACATTATCTGAATCGCCAACATTGATCTCTATTTTTATTTTCTGCAAAGGTCGTGAAAGCCATTTTGATCCTTTCGATAGCCGCGGCGTCGTCAATACTATCACAGTCACACTAATATTATAAAAGTGAAAGTTTGTGTGTGTAAAGTATGTTAGTATGTTTGTTACTCTTTCATATCTGGATGGATTTGAATGAAATTTAATACCAGGATTGCTTATACCCTGGATTAAGGTATAGGCTACTTTTGATCCCGGTACTCCCACGGGAAGGGGAACTATTTACCGCGGTTATACACCGCAGGGCAGCTAGTCCATAGTCTATAATATAAACTAACTGCCCCGGCGAACTTCGTACCGTCATAGTTTTTGTTTTCGTATTTTTGCGCTCTCAGACATCTTCAAAGGATCTAAAAATGTGTAAAAGATCTGAAAGAATAATGTCTACCTTTTAGGAATAAAGTCATGATCATATTATTTTTTTTCAATTTTAATTTAAGTGTCATAAAGACTGTCTGAGAATCGCTCAGAGAGGAACAATTTATTTATTAATGTATATTTTTTTCATTTCTAGTATAAGAGTAGGTTATTACTGGTGCATGCTGTGTTCTCATCGAGAAGCTCCTACACTAGCTTTCATTACCTATTTTGTCAAGCAATCATGTATAATGTGTATCGTCCAGTTTTGAGAACCTTTAATATAAAAAAAAATACAATTAATTTGTACGGCCTTTTTGGCCCCCCTGATAAGTATTATGTAAGGGCTAGAGCATACCTGCGACCACGGTCTCGGCGCGCGGCAGCCGCTGCAGCACGTGCTGGATGAGCGCCACGTCCGTGCACGCCTGCAGGTTTCGCACGCTCTTCCTCAAGATGGCGATGAACACAGACCATATCTCCGCCTGCAAACAATAGTTCTTTTTACCGTCTTCACAGAAACTAAACTACATATTTACTACATATTTACTTAACAGTTATGTAACCACTGCTTGACGTGCCTACAAGCGTGCTACACTACACTCTTCCGTCTAGCAGTGGTTTAGATCAGTTCAGCTACCTATAGATCGTTTGTAACGTCCAGGTGGCTCAACTGGTTCTGATTGCATTTTGAACAATAACCGAAAAAAATATCAATATTGGTATCCTTTAGTATTAATTTGCTCCACTAGTATCCTTTGCTTTGATGAGCTTCAGTTTTTAAGATTTTTTTATTTCCAGTGGTTCAAGTGATTTATTTATATGACAGACAGAGCACACGTGTTGATGCAATCCGAAAATTTTGATAAGATGAAATTCGGTTAAGCACCGACTGTAGACATCACGTCTAAAAAACTTATCCAATCATCTCTAGAAGCTTCTGAACGCTTTTCCCGCTAAATGCAATAACGATGGAAAAACGCTAATAGCTTTGGAAACAATCCGGAATTCAAAAAGTTGTACAACAGCAGCTTAAACCTAAATCCGATGCTGACCGTCGCGCGATGTGGTATGGAGGTGCCAACTTAGAAACATTATAATGCCACTTCCTTTAAACCGGGTTATTTATGAGGTCTCGTAGCAGTTTATTTATAATACTCAGGCCTTCACATCTTTACTAGATGATTTATACAGAGTCAGGAGGCAAGCTTTGCCTACACTTAACGGAACACTGTAGTGCCTGGGATATTGTTGAGATGAAATAGGCTTGCCCAGCATCTAGCGTTAATATATAAAAAATATATAAACGTTATTACAAGTACAAGGACGTGTTCCTGGCTCCCGATTTTTGGACAGCCGGGATCGTTTACCGTCGCTACAGGGAGGCCAAATCGATAAAAAATCCCCAACACTTTTTAATATTTAGTTCTTAACTTTCTAAGTATCTATTGTCAAAATTTTATTGTTTAGGTTTTTCCTATGCAGATCAGTGAAGTAGGGCACTGGTGACCCGTAACACAGGTTATTATATATGTATAGGTACCTATTTCAGGCGCCAGTCTCTCACAACATTTCTTTGTAATAAGTTAGAACCGACACTTATTTTTGTATAATTTTTAACTGTATTTGTTTATTTATTTTTTAAATTAATTTTATTTTCCTGTTTATATTTATTTAAGTAAGTAATTGTATTGTTTGTGAGAGAAATAAATAAATGATTGATTGATTGATTGATTGATTTATTTCAAACATTGTTAATTTATTATACTAGTATAATGTTTTCATAGCTCCATGTCATGTCATACCTATTCGGACGAGCGCATCAAGCCACGCTGAATTTCAAAGCTTTCTGCTAATAGGTTGCTGCCGAAACGCACTCGCGAAATATTTCACCTTCCACACGGCTTTAGCAAGCAATACTAACAAACTAAACACTATATAAGCTATGCTAAACTTTGGAACTAAAATGTTGAATATTTCTACAAAAATCGCACTTTTTCAGCGGTAGAAACTACCAAAGTGTACCTTCTCATAAATCACATTCATTTGTTTAAATTTATGCTAATGTTACGAACAAAGTACGTTAGTAGAAAACGTAGTTCTGGATTAGTAAAAGCAAGCACACAATAAACAGACATGACCTTTATTTGCGTGGGTTGAAAGGGTTAAAATTTCCCACAGATACTAGGGCAACATGACATAGCTGGAGGCAGCGACAAGGGTAGCCGTTGGGGTAAAATGCACCATGAAAAAATATACGACGAAGCAGACAGAGTGATCAGTTTGTACTCTGTTGTAGGCGTTTAAAGGAGCGACAAAAAATGGACGGCTCCCGCTAAGCTCAAATGAATTATTACGGCTTAGCTAGCACAAAAAAGTTTAGAAAAAAAAATATTAAGGCCTAAAAAGGGTTATTGGTTCACACCTATACTAGGCTAGCATAAGAATTTAGAAGATAAGGAACATTTTCAACCAATATTGTATCGAACATTTTATCAGTTCTAATTTTGGTAGATTTTTTGCTCTAAACAAAACCGGAGAAAAGATACGATGTAGTCGCACGCATTATGACCATTAAAGGTTGTGGTACTGGGGTATCATAATATACATACCCTCTTATTAATAAACAAAGATCAACATAGTATTAATTTTAAGTTTTATTTGTATCTTTATTCTGTGTACAATAAAGTGCTAATTCGTTCATCCACTGACGTTCTTTGTTAATCTTCGTTTATTAATAAGGGGGATAGAGTATTACATTACATATTAATAGTGTTTGGTGTTAAAGAGGTTTAATTTTAAAATTAGCATTTTTTTTTTGTCTCATGAAATAACTTTGTTAGCGCTTGTTGCAACAAACAAAAGCTATGTAAGCACTTTTGTAAATTTACAAAGCAGAAAATTGAAAAACAAATTCCATTTATTCTATACAGAGAGCAAACTTGCACAAAAACGAAACCAAACACGCAAATGAAGGCACCGGGTCATCAGAAACCCGAGGCGGTGCACAAAAGCACTCCTGGGTTAACGAGTATGACTGTATAATTATATTACATTCTTCGAGTTAGCGGCACAATCTCGGAATCACAAGTTTCTGGAGTTCACGCGATTCCTACGGTCGGAATTCTAAGGAAGTTCCTATTTCCTACATACTTCATTGAAAGGAAGTTTGTTGAGAGTGAATGCACATTGAAAACGCTTCATTATAGTGTGTGCAGCTAATTTTCGCACCCTGTGTAATCCAAGGTTCACAAAGCTTTATTTTGGCAAAGGGGGAATTTGAATTTTGATTGCTCTGTGATGCAGCCTTGGCAGAATAAACATGTTGAACACGTGATTACTACATGTATGCATGTGTGTGTTCATTATGTTCCATCTATTGAATGAAAATGCCAGTGTGCTAAGTGGGAACACGAGGGGGAATAGATTGTACGCACTCTATGGTTTATGTTGCCTTGGTAGCACGGGAGCGAGAAACACGTGGACTAATGACGTCACGTTTTCTTGTATGCGAGACAAAAATCCTTAAGAAATGATCCCTTCCGTGTCCATTTATGATTATACCTTTTAAATGAGGAGGTGGTAATTAAACTCCTTGTGGTTATAGAGTTTTAGTACCTCAGGAATTAAAAACACGTGGATCAAATGACCTATATGAAGAATTTATACATAACTTTTTGAAATGTTTTTTGTCCTTATGTTTCTATTTCTACTAAGAAGTAAACGAACTTAAAATATGGATGTCAACTTTGCGTACCTAATCAGAAAACTCAAGAAAGCAGTTCCTGCAGAAATAAACGAGTTTGCCGAAGTTCATTAACAGATAACTCAGTCTCATCAACGCCTCGCGTCTCATGTTCACCTGGTAATGAGCGAACTTACTTACTAATGTAATATGATTCGGCGGCAAAGTTTATGGGAAAACAATGAAAGTTCCAAGAAAATACGAGCAATGGTCCAAAGCTTACTCTCGTTATGGTCTACACTACACAGAGGTTTTGTCGCGAGGTATCGTAATAAGTATTCGTTGGTTGTGGAGTCATTACCATACCTCAAGCTGCTCTCTGGCCTTGGGATACCTATCTGAAAAACAGGGTCATATCAGTGCGAGATGAATTCTCATCGTTATGAAATTTTTCAAGCCCAAAAGTAAAACTAATATGCCAAACAACTTTTCTCATTAGCGTCCGTCCACCTGAGCCACCAGGCTGGCATGACGCGTTTATTTTCGAGCCTAATTAAGCAATACATCACGTTTTCTACCAGGCTCTCAGCGCGTACGAGTGATGGACGACGCAACCTCTCTAGAAGGACCGAGTGAATCCGCGCAGTCATCTTATGAGATGTTTTTGTGGGTTTTTTGGTCGGGGTTGAATGATTTTATTACGCGGTTTATTGTGGTTTTAGTGGCTCTGGGTTCGTAAATAGCGCTTAGGTAATGTGAGGTTGATTTTTATGGCAGGTTTGTGGAAGCTCTAGAGATATTATGAGGTGGGTGGGTACTTAGGAGAGATTAGTGATGATATACATAACAGTAGTAAAGTGGCAAGGAAGTTTATAAAATACTCTTGTATTTTGATGTTACCCTTGTAACGCAACCGACATCCACTGGCATTTGTTAGGCAGTGTACCAAACCAATAGAAGTACTTGTGTATCAATTATTAAACTATTGCATCAATTTCAAACAATGTCAAATCCATGTCAAAATATTTTGTCAGGAGAGTTCTAGGTTCTAGGTCAAACTTTAAGTGCAACTTGCAAATAGTTGAGCTTATTTGTAACGTATTCTAACTTTCAATGAGCTACGACTGCTTCTGAGGCAGTGGCCTGCTAAGTTTATGCAAATCTTGGACTAGCGATTTCCGTAAAACTAAAATTAAATGTAAAAAAAAACGATTTCGGCGGGATTCGAATGATGATACAAGCGAACTTTCTCAAGCCGGACTGTCTTAAACCACCAGTTTTTTATAATGTTTCATCACAAGCAATCATCTCTCTCAATTTTAGAAGTGAGTTTCGTCAATAAGCAAGCTACCACAATTCCTGGCAACAATATTATTTCGATATCTCGAACAAATATATACTAGTAAAAACTACTGTTATTCTGTGGTCTGACTGGCTCCGCTATTTATGTGATTCCGATACGCGATACGATGGGTCAATCCCGAATATATTGCTCTCTGAGGAAAGTTACTCATTCAGGTCAACTATTGTTGTTTTTTGACAAAATATATTACTAAATTGACAAACCATTGACTTTAAAAGGGGTTAAAAGGCTTGCTTTTTATGAATATGGTGTAAACAGTAAAACAACATCAAAAATTATCTACAAAATAATTGGCCCCGGTGCTACTTGAAAAGCCAACTAACTATTGCTTCGCTAGAGTGGAAAAAACAGGTAGTACGAGTAGAAATAGAATGCAAAAAGCCTGTTTCCGCCCGGGATCGAACCGGGGGCCTTGTGCGTGTGAAGCACACGTGATAACCGCTACACTACGGAAACTTGATATTTTAAGGCGAAATTATGTATCAGTTGACGTAGTAGCTTGTAAATTAATTACGTTGACAGAATTATCTATGACAATAAATCTTATCACAATCAATAAAGAAAAGCGATATTAGTTGAAGATATTTCATTATAAATGAAAAATCTTACTAAAAGTTAAAGGCTCCGGCAGGATTCGAACCTGCGTAGATACAAGCGATCGCTCTTAAGCCGAGCTTGCCTGACCCACTAGGCTACGGACCCTCTAAGCCGAGGCCCGAAACTAATAGTAAGATGATTTTTATCGGTTAAAGCACCGATTAGCGCCATCTACAGGGATATTAGAATATCACCTACTCATTGATTGAAGTTGCATTCAACACAAATGACCAGAGATGTCGCTACGCTAATTCTATAGATTATTTATTATTTTACAGTGTTAAACCACACTTAGGTATTGGATATTTCATTATAAATGAAAAATCTTACTAAAAGTTAAAGGCTCCGGCAGGATTCGAACCTGCGTAGATACAAGCGATCGCTCTTAAGCCGAGCTTGCCTGACCAACTAGGCTACGGACCCTCTAAGCCGAGGCCCGAAACTAATAGTAAGATGATTTTTATCGGTTAAAGCACCGATTAGCGCCATCTACAGGGATATTAGAATATCACCTGCTCATTGATTGAAGTTGCATTCAACACAAATGACCAGAGATGTCGCTACGCTAATTCTATAGATTATTTATTATTTTACAGTGTTAAACCACACTTAGGTATTGGATATTTCATTATAAATGAAAAATCTTACTAAAAGTTAAAGGCTCCGGCAGGATTCGAACCTGCGTAGATACAAGCGATCGCTCTTAAGCCGAGCTTGCCTGATTTTTTAGTAAGATTTTTCATTTATAATGAAATATCCAATACCTAAGTGTGGTTTAACACTGTAAAATAATAAATAATCTATAGAATTAGCGTAGCGACATCTCTGGTCATTTGTGTTGAATGCAACTTCAATCAATGAGCAGGTGATATTCTAATATCCCTGTAGATGGCGCTAATCGGTGCTTTAACCGATAAAAATCATCTTACTATTAGTTTCGGGCCTCGGCTTAGAGGGTCCGTAGCCTAGTTGGTCAGGCAAGCTCGGCTTAAGAGCGATCGCTTGTATCTACGCAGGTTCGAATCCTGCCGGAGCCTTTAACTTTTAGTAAGATTTTTCATTTATAATGAAATATCCAATACCTAAGTGTGGTTTAACACTGTAAAATAATAAATAATCTATAGAATTAGCGTAGCGACATCTCTGGTCATTTGTGTTGAATGCAACTTCAATCAATGAGCAGGTGATATTCTAATATCCCTGTAGATGGCGCTAATCGGTGCTTTAACCGATAAAAATCATCTTACTATTAGTTTCGGGCCTCGGCTTAGAGGGTCCGTAGCCTAGTTGGTCAGGCAAGCTCGGCTTAAGAGCGATCGCTTGTATCTACGCAGGTTCGAATCCTGCCGGAGCCTTTAACTTTTAGTAAGATTTTTCATTTATAATGAAATATCCAATACCTAAGTGTGGTTTAACATTGTAAAATAATAAATAATCTATAGTTGAAGATAATTAAAATTTATAAGTCACACTCAGACGTATTTTTTATGACAGTATTTGTACATTTTAAAATCATAAATGTTGCTGTAGGTAATAACAAATAAGACACCAAAGCCGTACTTTGCAAATAAAAAAACAAGATGTTCTACACGAAAAAAACAAGCTTGGTACCTCCTCCCGTCGTGCATCCCTTTTCATCCCAAGATTCACAGTAAAAAGAAAGAGACGGAACGAAGGGCATTGGTTACCTTTTTTTCTTAACTTTTTTATCCCTTTTTAATCTCCTGTCTTCTTTGGGATTGTCTCGGATACCCCTTGAAACGAATGCCGTCCTAGTATAGAACGAGATCAAATTTAACTCTTTTGGTTACTTTTGCACAATGATACGCGAAATTCCGGCAGAAAGTTATATTCAAACGGGATAAAAAAACTCGAAAAGGGCAAAGAGGGCCCTAAAAATACCGCATGGCCCGGTTAACCCTTTGGAATTAAATCTGACAGCTACCAGGCATACATAGCTGTGGAGGAGGTTGAATGTTGAACGCGTCGATTCCTTGACACATTCAAGTGACCCTTTTCTTTGGAGATGTTGCGAGTTTTGGGATATTTTGAATTAATTAAAATGAAAATAAATATAGGTAGGTAATGCCTTACAACTTAATGAATGTATTTTGGTTATTTAAAAATGATACGGTATTATAATTTATTTAGATTGTGCTCAATAATCATTTATTTGGCCGAAAAGTTATCGAATGTGAACAGCGGATCGTAGGACTTCTACCAACGAGATGAACAGATGATTTGGTCAAGGCCACAGGTTTACGGAGGATTTATGAGGGAAACCTATGTCCAGCAGTGGACGTCCTACGGCTGAGATAATGATGATGAATAATTTAATTGCCTTAAAAAACCGAAATCGTAATAACTCATACATCAGAAATGGTTGCAAATGTTACAATTCAATACATAATTTTAGCTTACAGAAAGTATTAAGTACTTACTATTTAACATAACTGTTAATTCCTAATTTACAATGATTCTCATACTTATTCATAATTTCGACTTTATTGCTAACAGCGATGGTAAATTTTTGTGCAGCAAATAGCAGTAGTGCAGCTTTTCAAAGCTACACTCATTTGTAGTTTTTGCACTTGCAAAATAAGTGAAGGGTTCATTTGAACTCAATTTCTACCAGAGCAGCATAACATACTAAGAGATGTTCATTCCAAAAAGGGATTCAAGACGTTCAGGTAGTCAAAGTCATAAAAAAGTATCCCATACCCTTCTCTGTCTCGTAACTAGGGTTAGACAGTGATGGAGAATAGTGTTGCTAAGAAATAAGAACAAAATAATGGGCCAATTAGCTGGCAGATGGGCGGTCGTTGGGGCCGTATTGGAAGGTTTTTGTAACCGCATATTCTTGTGCAAAGCTCATTGTTAAAAACAAACACGACATATTGTGTTGTTAACTTTTGACAAATCAAAGGGCTCTCTGAAATATAAACACGACAAATTCAAAAAGGACTTACCCTTGGGCTTTTGGTAATCCAAATACATAGATTGGCACGTAGCTTTGTATAATGAAGTGGTTATGTAGAAATGAGCTGTAGCGATATTTTTTAGGGAAGTTGTCAGCTTAGCCGGCCATATTGACGTATTGAACATTGTCTATGATTAAATAAAAAAGAACTAAGGCCTTAAAACTTTACTAGATGATTTATACAGCGTCAGGAGGCAATAGTGGCAATTCTGAGTGTCGCAAAAGCTAAACTAAGCTAACTAAAATTGTTGCCGTCCCTTTCATAGCGATGGAAATAAAAAGGATGGCAATTATTTTAGTTAGCTTAGTTTAGCTTTTGCGACACTCAGAATTGCCCCCATTATTGGACTACGCTTAACGCGACACTATAGGTACCTAGGACATTGTTGAGAATTGAGATGGAATAGGCTTACCCAGCACCTAAACCATCCTCTCAACTCAGCCGGCCATATGTACAGGAAAGACAATGGTCAATACGTGTGGGGCTAACTAAGCCGCGGGTTTCCTCACTATGTTTTTCTTTACCGTTTTGAGCTCGTGTAGAAAATAGAGAAGTAATTATAACCTGTAAGCTGGAAGGGCAGTGGTCTAGTAATTCCAGCATGTGTTGAATATTCTGTGCATCCTGGATCACGAAGTTCAGCTCCATATCGAACTCTCCGCCCACCAACTGAAACAAACAAAACAATATTTACTACCTATCACAAATACAGAAAACCTTCTTTGAACATTAAATTCTCATTCATCCGCCACTATAAATCATTCCTTCCCTTTCCACCCATTTCTCAAGAAATACGATACACCTGCTGCACAGCTATGCGAGCCTGGTGCAAGCCGTATCGATAACTCGGGAATTTTACCCCGTTCCCTAATAAATATTGAATCCTGTACGTTCATATACCAGGATCGTTTTAAATAAATCATTTCTTACTTTCTAAAAATACAACCTTTTCAGTTATGCTGGCCTAGTGCTAGGCGTATCGATAACAGGGGAATTTATAAAATTTATACATTCCCATTCGAGTGCGCTCTCGTTCCATAAATATATGATTCTGAATAAACATTTCCTGTCGTATGAAGAATAACTTAGTAGAATTTTCTGGAAGAGCGTATAATGATAATGTATGAATCTTGGGAAGGATAATATTAAATTTATCCGGATACTCTATGGAAAATTGCGGTATTTTAAACTATTTTCCAGGATATACGGCGACGTAGTTAATATGATCAAAACTGTTACCTATAAATTTTCTTTTCGATCACAGCATGAAACAGTATTTTACATACTTTAAATACGTAATTTCTTTCAAATTTCATTTTCCAGTCTTATGTACTTAAGTCTCTTCTCATTTTTGTGTACTTCGTAAAATGTTTTCTTTTAATACAAAAGTAATTTGGCAAGGTCCACATGTCCCAACCATTCTTTACTAACAAGAAAAATAAGAAATAAACGAATACTGCCTCCATTCTTGCAAATAGTCCGACATTAGTGTAACGTGCTTTTCCAAAACTCACGTCCCATCTCTTCCTTTATCAGAACGTCATTGACAACTAAATATAATAGAGCCGTGATGGCCGAGTGGGGTTAGTGCCTCGACTTTCGTTTTTAAGGTTGTGGGTTCGAATCCGGCCGCGCATCAATGGATTTTTTGTTTCGAAGAGCGCTCGTGCTTTAAACGGTAAAAGAAAACATCGCGAGGAAACCAGTTAGCTTTTTAGTAGCGTCAATGGGCTTGCAACCTGTCACGTATGGAATGTTAACTTCTGCAAAATGGGCATGTACCATTATATGTATTTGGACATACCTCTGACTACTCCAATGTCTTGGGAATACAGTAGTGATCATAATTATTTCAATATTTACAGTAACTTCGTAAACTTATTCAAGAATAGCCCAAAAACATTTCTCTAGTAAGTAGTTAGATATAGGTAGGTAAGTAGGTATATAGGCACCTATAGAAGGCTGAAATCGATCAATGCTAGAAAAAAACTACCCCACCAAACTATGAGGCTTACTAAAATTGGTTCCGAGCCAAATTGAATCTTAAATCAATATTTAAGAGCTGATTTGAAACTGAAAGCCGATTAAAAGTGACAAGTCTGACCGTACCAACCGATCTATCATTGTATTCCCTAGCACTGACAATAGGCAGTTGTCCCTGCCCCGGCGACCGGTATTCAATTTGTGCGATCGGTCAATCTCTCTGTAGTCTCTGGACGCCTGGTGGCCGGTCCCTTTTGTTGACAACAATGGCGACGGCCGGTAGACACGTAAAAAATTGCTGCTAATAAGTTACAATGTAAGTCAACGCCTACACACTAAATATAACACCTCACGAACGCCTTGTGTAAAATTATTGTCAACTTTCATAAACAATTGCACATAGAAACATTTTAAAAAAAAATTAAGGAACCACGCCTCTAATATCTATAAATCATAATCTCAAGACGTAAGAATAAAACAAGTCCATTTTACCCCTTCGCCGACCATCTTCGTTTCTACCAGGCGCATATAAAGTCAAAGAGCTGTATCGTGATTCAAGTTAGGAGTCGCTCCCCTCGATACCATAGAGAGGGCGTAACACTTATTATGAAATAATGCCCATGGTTATTGCTATCCTGTTTTTAGTTTTCTATCTCTGTCTTATTTTTATTCACCCCATAGTTGACTTCCCCTTCTAACTCAAACAATGGCTTTGCAACCCTCATGGTGTTGCTGTACTAGGAGATAAGGTAAATAGAAGAGTTTTGTGTAAATCTATGGGGTAGTTTAGGCTCCCCGTTTTTATTATATTAATAGGTAGAATGGTAGGAGTACCTATCGCAGAAGAAGTTGTTTTCATTTCAATCAAATCAACTAAGCGTTTACTGTCCCGAGAGAATCTTTCTTCTCAGATAAGTTGTTGATTTAAAACATAACAAGATGAAACCTTTCAAGTTCCAAGTTATAACAACACGGCTTCCTTGCGAAGCTGTCGGACAATGAAATTCAAGACATTACGCAAAGTTTATTTAAGAACTTTGAACAAGCTAAACAAACCTTTCAGATCTCAATCATATCTTGTAAAGTACCTACGGTATATTTTCACCATGTCCTACCAAGACAACATAAAATGCTAGGAGCTTTTAATGCACCCTCGGGGAATCTAATTATGATAAAAAGACACCCATCTAAGTTCTATTGTCCTTCGGGCGTAGTACCAGAGCAACATGACCAAGGGAGAGGTTCGGTCATCGGACAACGGAATCTTGCTATAGAATTTAGAAATTGATCTACGCTTTGAGCCGTTAGGGCAAAAAATGCTGTTGTTTTTAGTTCGTTGTTGGCTCCGCCTGTTCATTTCTTTTTAATCGTTTCTATTAAAAGCCCTTAGATATCTTCAAAAAGGATCTAAAAAATAGCCTAATAATCTGAAAGAAATGTCTACCACTCCCTGGGATACAGTCAATATCATATTTAATTTTTTTTTATCTCTTATTTAAAGCCAAATAGCCATTACAGTTTCTGTTTACAAATGTTATTACATTTGAATTAATTGTCTTAACTCAAAGGAAACGATGAATAAAATATTATTAAGTACTTCAAAGGTACTGAAATTTTAATAAAATATTACCAAAATTTATGCAGAAATGTGTAATTTGTGATGCTTATATTTTTCAAATAAATCTACTCGCTCTGATGTAAATATATCTTAAACCAACATCCTACAAATAGTATTAGGGATGGCACAAAAAAGTTTGATCAAAGCTCTTTTTGCACGGCTTCTAAATAATATAATTAATAACATTTAAGTGTCGTATTGATATGTCCACTTCATTTATTTAATAATGTGAGTTTATTTATTTAAAAAAATATTGAATGAGCAAGATTAAAATCGTCTTTGTACCGTGTCATTTTATTTGATATGATCAATTTTTGTGTATAATTAATTTATTGTTTACTAAAAATGTTTGTGTCAGCTAATTTAAACCTTAATAAGTATAAACATTATATTATATTCATAGTTTACCAACCCTATTACGGGGTATCCACAAAATGTAATCATATTTTTGCCCGGCGCGCCGGGAACCGGGAAAACTCAAAACGCAAGTATTTCACGGTATTTTAATACTTATACGAGTAGCAGTGCATTAGGCTTAATGTAATTTAATATAAACCCTGCTAGAAGAGTGCAGAAAATATTAAATATAAATCTATTACTTTAAGAGCTCGTGGTAAAGCTTGCGCAGACGATAGACGTTCTTGATAGATATTTATTTTATTTTATTTTAACAATTTTAGGAAAACTTACAGCTAGGCATAAAGAAAAGCAGTTATATAAAAACAATACGTATACGTATTTGTGTAGATATGCTTGATAGAATTCAGATGTCGCCAAACCTAAACTAAACTAACTTGACAGCACTAAAAGTGTTGCTGTCCCTTTTATAACGATCGAAATAAAAAGGATGGCATCAATTTTAGTTCTGTCAAATTGGTTTAGTTAAGTTTTTGCGACATCTGAATAGACATTGAAGTAAACTAAGTAAAGCAACGTTCTGAGCGGTCACAGTTTGGGTGACCGTTAGTAGCTTTAAGCGCTAAGCGCTTCTTTGCTTCGTTCCGGTATCGATAAATTGTCAGGCTTTTAAGTGGTTGAGCCAAGACGGAGGAAATCATACGGATTTAAAACTTCGTTACCAGTTTTAGCCAAAAGCATTTAGGTGAAAGAGGTGTGTCAGGATCGTAGAAGGTGGAGATATGTGGTCTCTGCCTACCTTCATGGGAAAGAGGCGTGATTTAATGTATGTATGTGCTTATACCTAGGTAATTTGAGATATTTTTTGTTTTCATTGACAAAATATTGACAAAAAAACATTATCCTACCTTGCTAAATCGACAGTATTAATTATGAACAATAGAGACAAGGTTAGAAGACTTTAATTAAAACTAGATTAAAATTAACTACCAACATTTAATTAAGTACATAGTTAAGTAAAGCTAATAAAATCTTTCAAAGAACCATCCCATTTCTACATTATCACTCCATAACTCTCAAACGTTTCGGCTGTTTATGACTACAAATTAAAATGACTACTTATAATTATTTCCACTGCTCATAATACCCACTTTGCAAAATGCCCACTTCATAAAATTACCTCTACATAAAATGTCTACTACTAATGATTACCCATTTATAGCAATGCTCACTTTGAAAAACAACCATTTCTGAAAATGACTACTTTCTTGAAACATACACTTTAACAAATGCCCAGTTCTTATAATCACCACTTCTGGAAATGCCCAATTGTTGAATTGACTGTCTGGAAACGGTTACTTTAAAGTCAGGATTGTTTTCGAGTAAGACAGTGAACCTATAACGGGCTCTGAAGCAAAAATATATAATTACAAGATATCGTTACCATACTTTCTCAAAGCGTTACAATGAAGATTTAAATAATAATGACGATTAATCTATTTAGACAAGTTTTATTTAACAAAAAAACATTCTTAACATTATACTAAACGTAAAGTTCATTTAATAACACACACATGCGAAGTCAGTAATAACATTGAGTCAACTATTTCTTTTCCGCAACATAATGAAAAATTACTTGTTTAAGAAAAAATATCGGGGTAATCTTCTCAGAATCAACTTCTTCCACGAGTGCGTTGAGAGCTCGATCCAGGCGAATATGACGATTCCGTCTGTTCTTTTTTGGCACGCTAAAATAGGATTTTATTATTCGGTGGTCTTGATGGACCGCTTCTTTCTTTAGATTCGAGAAAAATTTGAAGAAGGGCGGGCTCTTTTTGCCGAATCTCTCATTGATACGATGGTGGAAACCCTCGACAGGATTAGTCGTCCTGTGACGTTGGTACGCACAGCTTAGAATGTTGTCTTTATCAAGGGGTATCCATTGTTTATTGTAATACTCTATAAATTTGGAAACATTATCTGTGATTTTGGCTGTACTTATTATGGAGTTCCATGTTATTTCAATAAACCTTTCGGGTAACAAAGGCAGGTAAGAGGTCATTTTCATAATTTTTCGGTCTTGTTTTGATGTATTTAAGTTGAGTAATTTAGCTTTTCGCCATATGGCTTTGTTGTAATGGTAGAAGCAGCCAGAGATTTTACATTCTGGAAATACTTCCTTAATGGCGTTCATGACTGCCAATTCGAAATCACATTTGAAATTCAGCACTGTTATACACATTTTTTCTTTTATTAAACTAAAAAACCGGACATAGGTTTCTTGTTTCTTGTCCGGAAGTAGCCCAAAAATAAATGGGACAATGTTTGTGCTCTTGTCTGTCGACCCGACGTCTACATGTAGCGAATAGAGCTGGTAAAATGGATGAGGTACACAGTGAAATGTACCATCCCCAAAGAAATGAACATGATTGCCTTCCAGGTCTGCATTACTAAGATACATCCGTGCCGTTGTTGAACTAAATAAGATAATTTTATTTATAGTCCCATCTTCGCATATGACGAAATCTTTTCCCAACTTTTTTGGAATATGGACATCAGCGACACTCTTATAATTTAAGCTTTTTGTTTCCAAAAACTTTTTTCGTGCTGCATACAAGCTATCTTTTTTTGACGAAAAATCCGGAATATCGTCAATATCCATATGGTCGCAGTTTTTCTTCAGCTTGAAAACCTGTTTTTCGAAAATTTTTTCAACTGATCCGAAATTACGGCAAACTTCTTCTTTGCATTTGTTAATGGCAATAAACACATCGTTGTCTATTTTTTCCGGCATGCATGTATGAGGAGACGACCGAAGTATTAGAGTCCGCTCTGTATTGAGGGTGATGGTAGAGCTGCAGTCACTGCGATTTACACATCTCCAACGAGATGTACCGCTTTGGTTTTGGGTACTGAAGTTGTATCGGTACTTGTCGAAAAGGACAGTATCCTTTCCTTTTTGATTCAACGCAAATATTAATTTGCTGTTCATTTTAGAGTACTTACATAAATTATACTGACGGAATTTTATTTCAACAGCCTTCACGAGCACCTGACTTATAATGACAACATCAAAAAGAACAACAGAGTACTCAAGAGTATTTAAAAATAGATTCTTAAGTGGCCAGCGTTATGGATAATAAATAACATACAACTTTTATTAGACATAAGAGGTTGGTTGCATGCAGTGAATGCTCCTAATCAACCTTATGCACCCAACTAACTGCCTAATTTGTTATCAAGAAATATTTTTTCCAATAGTAGTTCATTCAAGAACTTGGTTTTTTTCAAAAGTAATCATTTGATGAAACGGTAATTTCGGTAAGTGATCAATTTAAAATTTGATCATTTAGAAAATTTGTCATTTCCAGAAATGGTGATTTTTCAAGGTAGGTAATACCAGCCGAAGGTATTGTTTGAAATGGTTATGTTTAGAACGGGACATTGTAAGTAGTAAGACATAATTATAAGTGGACATTTTAATTTGTGGTCATAAACAGCCGAAACGCTCTCAAAGAGTATAAAAGACTGAGATTTTAAGAAGTTAACGAGCGAGTTCAATCCACAAGTTTGGAGAGGACTCGAGCGGAGTTTTGCGACTTGAGCAACTCTAGAGAGAGATACAGAGCTATTCAATAATGCGGGCAACACATTGGCTATGTTGGAATTGGAACCAAGATAGACTGTTCTTCTTGCGTTTCAATGGTTAAAACAACTTCATCACTATCACTACTCACTACATAGCATAAAACAAAGTTGCTTTCTCTGTCCCTATGTATGCTTAAATCTTCAAAACTACGCAACGGATTTTGATACTTTTTTTTAATAGATATAGTGAATGAAGAGGAAGGTTTATATGTATAATAAGGCTTCTTTTAACTACCGCGGGTAACACCGCGGGGCGCAGCTAGTTAGTAGACGATATTCGAGTAAAACATTGCCACCTTTACTGAATGAATGACCAATGATTGTGAATTGAATTTTAATTACAATATACTTACCTAACTATTTGTATGTCATGACAATGACTGAATATGCAGAACTATTTAATGTACCTAACATGCTTGTGACATAACCATATTCAGAACAAATAAATAAATCTTTATCTCTCTTTATCTTTATTTTTATCTCCATTTATGTATAATATGTATGTATTTACAAAAAAAAAATGTATCTATGTAATATATCAGTCATCTGGTTACCATAACACAAGCATTCAATTGCTTAGCTTGGGACTAGATGACGTCGTGTGGAATGTCCAAGGATATTTATTTATTTATTTATTGGCACAAGGGGCAGATAAGAAGGTAGCTCATCGTTTGAATGGGGACCCCGCAGTCACAGTGACTAAGTGTAGGGTCGCGGTAGCCCCATTTGTATATGTCGGTTTATATATCGACTGTTGGTTCCAACACTCCAATGTTGGGATCGATCTTAGACGGTTATTGGACATAATGCGGGCACCACACATTGGCTTCAACAATGGCTACGAATAGAATGGCCAATGGCAACGCTCCGTTTATGCGGGCACCACACATTACGAGTGTTGGAACGTGTTTGGTCCAACACTCCAATGTGAGGATCGAAAGAAAGAAAGAAAGAAAAATACGTTTATTTTGACCGTGTGGTTTAACACTATAAAAAAATTACATTTACCTTCAGTTTAGGAATACGTGGGTTAAGCGGAACGTCCACCACCAGGTAAACTAATTAAGAACTAAGCTAAGCTGAACTAGGAAAAGATAAGCTTAACTGGCACAGTTTGCGGTCGCACATGTATTAAAAACTGGCTCAACTATGCGAGCTAAGCTTAAGGTGGTTGTATGCGTCAAAATAGCGCTGCCACCTATTTTAGTTTATTATAACGCTGAACAAAGTAATTTAAAAAAATTGAATGTTCCGTTTCTGAAAGCACAGTGCCTGCCCTCTAAGCCGAGGCCTGAAACTATTAGCAAGATGATTTTTGTATCGGTTAAAGCACCGATGAGCGCCATCTACAGGGATATTAGAATATCACCTGCTCATTGATTGAAGTTGCATTCAACACAAATGACCAGAGATGTCGCTACGCTAATTCTATAAATTATTTATTATTTTACCTAAGTGTGGTTTAACACTGTAAAATAATAAATAATTTATCATAAGCTTAATTTATTATTTTCGTATCTTGTTTTCATGATGTCTTTGGATCTTGTCTAGAGCGATCAACATAAAAAAATGCTACATAATATCCCACTGTATTGCATTGCAAGCAATTTTAAACAGCACTATCAAATCCATGAGTACCTATATATTTACAAAAAACATCTGAAAATATCCTTTACGGCATCCATCAGCGAAATGAATTCAAAAAACACCGGTGACATCGGGCGGCAAACGCGATCACCGGACACGGTCGGTAATTCGATTGAGTCAGGGCTGCCTCGGATATATCCGGACTTCTTATCATCTGGATAACATTTAAATCATAGTTATACTGTTATGTGCTGCGCCCCGCGGTGTTACCCGCGTGAATAGTTCCCGTACTCTTAGGAAAAGTAAAAAAGTCAAAAGTAGCCTATTTTTTCAAACCAAGGTAATAAGCAATTCTAGTATTCAATTTCATTCAAATCCGTCCAGCAGTTTGAGCGTGAAAGAGTAACAAACACACTTACACAAGATCTGAAGAAATACCTCACATATCTTCGAAATACTGTTGTGTTTCAATTCATGTAATTTCCGAGCCTTTTTGATTCAGCGTTGGGACTTGGGACTTGGGAGGTAAACGCTTAACGGAACACTATAGTGCCTGGGACATTGTTGAGATGGAATAGGCTTGTCCAGCACCTAAACCACTCTCTCTTTTGTGGCCTGTGGACCTTTGAGTGTCTGCAGACATTGAAATGGACCTCTAGGTCATACAAACTTACACATAACTTTAAATGAAAATAAGTTTTTTTTGTGTTTAATTGTATATTCGTACCTCTCACCTGGCAGCCCTATTTGGGTTATTACTGCCGGCGACCCCCTATAACCGGATCCATCCGGTTGTAACCCGGTCATAATACGGTCGGCGCTAGACGCTCGTTATTTTATTAGTAATGGAAAATGTGTGCACTCGTTGTGATGGATTTTTTTCAATTAGAGTGTAAACATCACAGTAATAAAATAAAATGTAACTTTTTATTACGTTATAATAATAATAATAATAATAATAAAGCCTCTTTATTTCCCATCACCTAAGTAAGTAAGATTACATTACATATTTTTATAACTAATACTAATACTAGTGTCTAAATCCTTGTTTTTTTTCTATGATCGGAACCCCTATTTGGGTATAGGCCTCCTCCAGTTTTTTCCAGTTGTCTCTGTCTTTAGCCTGCTCGTTCCACTCCTTGCCTGCTGTAGCTATGATGTCATCGCTCCATCGCGTCGTAGGTCGTCCTCTCCGTCTTTTACCGCTAGGCCCTTTCCATCTCGTTATTTCTGCAGTCCATCGTTTATCTCCATAACGTGCTACGTGGCCAGCCCATTGCCATTTTAAACTTAGACAGTAGTGTAGGACGTCAATAAGTTTTGTCTTCTTCCGTATAAAATCGCTTCTTATTTTATGTATTCTCCTTATTTTTAAAAGGCTTCTTTCCATTGCTTTCTGGCAATTCACTAGTTTTGTTTTTATTTTTGTGTTGTAAGTTCTCGTCTGGCAACCATATGTGAGAGTTGGAAGAATGCATGTATCCATAACTGTTCTTTTCAGTTGCAGTGGATAGTCTCCTTTCGTTATTTCTTTAAGAGACCAGTATTTTTTCCAGCTCAAATTTATTCGGCGTTCTACCTCTTCTTCTTCGTTTCTGTCTTGGAACGATATTGCCTTTCCCAGGTATATATATTGGTTTACGTATTCCAATTTTTCTCCTTCAAGATTTATTGTACACGTGTGACTGTTCGTCATTATTTTGGTTTTATCTTTATTCATCAGAAGGCCTATTCTGGCACTGTGTTCGCTTAATTGGTTTATCATTTTTTCTAGTTTTTTACCATTTTCTGCGAAAAGGACTATGTCATCTGCGAATCTGAGGTGACTGAGATATTGATTTATTACGTTATACACAAATTAATCATTTCTTCTAGTGATGATTTGCAAAAACACGGTTTTTAAATCTATTACAGACTCACCAAAACGGTTAAAGTATGACAATTGGTTATCCAATTACTTACAATTACTTACGTAATATTTACTATTTTTTATGAAAGAACTAACAAATATTTTATACCATTAGTGTAAAGAAAAAATGCACCGTACGTATTTAAAATGAGTAAATTAAAATTCCTACACAACACACGCATAAAAAGACACAAAAATATGAAAACTTTTTGCTTGCGTGCAAAGCATCACTTCTTTCAAATTACTATCATATCCAAGACGCAAATAAATATAACCCGGACAAAATGGCGTTTCACACGGCATTTCTCACCCGGGAAAGTGGCCGTAACGTCCCCCACAGACGGACGACATGACAAATCGTCTAGTCTAGTCCGAAAGGGTCTTTACTTGTACGAATATCTCACGGTTAGTACAATTTAGCAGGATATATTTCGACGGATTACGTTGACATCTGAGAGTTAAAATGGAATATACCAAACACGCGGCTTTTATTTCATCATCGCTAAGCATTGCCTTAAGCGCGGAAATGCTGCCAGTGTCTTGGGTACGCTTCCGTCTAGCAGTGGCTTGAATCAGATGAGCTACCTATTGATCGTTTGTTACTGGTTCTAATTGCATTTTGTACAGTTAAGTTTTGTTAAGTAAATATATAGTAGTTTAGTTTCTGTAAATAAATGTATAAGAGTAAGTGTTTAAGATCTTTACAATTTTCCGTACAGTTTACACAGAAACAGGTACAATAGCCGTTTCTAAAACATTTCGCTGAATGCGACTCAATTACCGGAAATTCCGCATTTAGAGGCCGGATCCCGCGGGATTTCCGAAAGAAACGATCCTCCGCGAAGCGGGAATTATTTTACCGTTCGTAATGTCGGAAACAAGTGGCTGTATTTTATTATTTTTCTCCTCTCTAAAGCATAAAAGCTAGCAAAATATAGATAAAACTGGTAATAATTTGGTCTTATTGTACGGTTTTATCCCTCTGCCATTCATATTGAACATAACGTATCGAAAAAAACGCCATATTAGTAACTAGAAAAAAAAGGGTGTGTATTGTTGGTAGACCCTTTTTTCATAACATTACCCGCCCCTTGTTCGTTCGACATTCTGTCAAGTCATGATATCCTGGTAGTGGGATTAGACGTTAATGTTTCTATTCCATTGTCTATTTTTTCTTTGCGGTTCGTTCGATCAAAGTAATCCGTGGGAAAGTTTGGTAAAAAGGGTTGAGTCGTGTGAACGAGTGTACCAGGCGAGCATAGATCGATAAGATCTCTGTTACGTTTCGTTTCAAAGACGTTCCCTAGGGATGCACCGGGAGTATTATAGATTCACATCGTCATTAGGCGAGCAGAGAGCGGCAGGAGGTTGCGTGATACTCTAGGCAAAGTTTAATTTAGCCCGTTTCCAGAATCGCATTAGGTATGTTCTATTTAAAGCACTTTATAGTTTTTTTATGCAAGACATTGAAAAAACATGTACTAATAAAAATGCTGTTTAACCTTTTGTGAATGTTCTGAATTTAGTTTCATGAAAAATAAACACTTTCAGTTTTGTTTAAATAATTATGTTTGTGTAAACTTAGTAAATTAAAAATTCAATTTTAAAAAGCATTTCCCTCTGAGCGATACACACTTGAGATGTTCTTCAACTGTCTCCGTAAATAACCCTTCAACGCACCCCTTTCAACCCCTACGTTTGCGAAACTCAAAAACCTCTATAAATATGCAATAAAAGTACCAGGACAGCATAGAGCACGAGGGATGTTTCGCAAGGGATGCTGCGCGGTCAGGGGTGTCACGTCAATAGGGTAGAATTACTCTCGCAACATGGGGTGAGTCAATGTTTTGATAGTGGAAATACCGAACGCGAAGGTAGCTTTAGTAGTAAGTGGCGAGTACACTTCTATTTTTCCTTTTTAAGAGTAAAACCAACACACGAGCCACATGTCAACTTGTTTAATCCAGGCACAAGTCTTCTCCTCTTACGCAATAAACAAAGTTTTAAAGTAAGCTCCTCACCTGTACTATATCACTGTAATGCCATTACCATAATTCATTATACGAGTAATAACGTTGCTTAACTTCAACGTTCTTGATAGATCATTGAAGTTAAGCAACGTTCGGAGCGGTCAGAATTTGGTTAGGTGACCAGCAAGTAGCTTTAACAATTGAGCGCTTCCGTGTTTCGGAGGGCACGTTAAAATTGTCGGTCCCGGCTTTTAAAGTCGTTAAGCCATGACAGAGGCCATATAGAAGCCATATGAGGTCATAATAGTAAACTAAAAAAACAGGCAGAAAATGCAATGAGTGCAGCACCTCTACTCTATTAGCCAGAAACGATGCATCGAGACTATCATCGCAGGTCATGCATGACTCTTTCAATGTTAGTTAATCTTCCGAATTCTGTTTCCACCAACATAAGCTGACCTGCGATTATTGACAATGCATCGTTTTCGTTTTGTAGAGTAGACTGTCGATACGAAGATCTAAACCGACAAGTAAAAGTCAAACAATAGGCCGATCTACCAGGGCAACATAAACAGCTAGAAGGTCAATCCATTCACGCGGCGCCGTTACCCCAGTCGAGTGATTACAGACGCGAAAACAAGTGCCTATTACAATTTATTCGCTCTCGTTCGGGTGTAGGTTAAGGGACTGGACATACGCAAAGGGTCAATGGGGTACCTCGTTAGTAAAAATACCTTTGACGATAGATAAGTAGCGATAAAAATATAAGGTACTTTAAAACAGAAAGAAGTAATATTTATGCACCTTTACATCACAAATTTCCTTCAATAACGTCATCAAAATCCACTACCTACTTATTCATAGAGCTCTAGTAACTGTCGCCCAGGATGTTTACATACAATCCCGGTTGACAAATAAGGAAAAAAACACAATTTATGATGCAAAGAAAAAATACTACCTGAGTCGTTCATTATGGTCGAAAAGAACCAATCAGAAGCGAGACTTTTTCTAAAAGAAACACCGACCACAAGCTAGCTCGACTACACAAAAAAATATTTGTTCAAAACTGGTTCAAAAGGATTCCTGGAAGGGCTTGTAAGCTCCACCCAATACAGTTCGAACATCTCCTCGCTTCGTATGCTCTCCTGGTATTTTGTGTGGGATGCGTGACGTCATATGTGTAAAAAGATGAGTGATGGAGAAATTATGTATGCTTGTCTGTTTATAAGCAGACAAATTCCTAAACCGATTTTGAAGAATTCTTAAAATGCCATTTTGAACCGTATTCGGTTCTCATATGGTGCAAGAGAGTTTCAGGGTGTTGGACTTTAGGTGAGGTGACACGGTACAAGAATACGTAATGCAATAAAGTTATTCATGAGGTCTGTTTATCGATCGAAGCGAGTGTGGTATATTCTGTGGCTGTCCATTGGGGGTACTAACTGTCGTGGGATCGCAAGTATTTCAGTATTTCTGTACTTTATGCACCAGCTGCCGCATTAGTTTCTTTTATTTATATCTGAGTCAGTAAACTAGTGTTATCTGAGATGAAGAGGCACTGAGAGAGAATTTTAGTATAGTATTATACCTCATTATTCATAACACCAACCGAGACAACCGAAACAACTGGACAGCAGTGGATGAGGGAGTCCAATATCCAGCACAGCAGTGGACATCCTACGGCTGAGA
The DNA here is from genome assembly GCA_963582015.1 of Xanthorhoe designata. Lineage (NCBI taxonomy): Eukaryota > Metazoa > Arthropoda > Insecta > Lepidoptera > Geometridae > Xanthorhoe > Xanthorhoe designata. The sequence continues at coordinate 9,721,290 of OY757051.1, forward strand.
TCATGAAATAGTACAATTTAGCGAAGCTTATGAAATGGCGTTTCCTTACCGCCTTGCATTAATAAGTCTTTATACTTAGGCTTACCCTGTTATTCATAATTTAGTTATGAGCTTTCTAGAGCTCAAGAGGCTGCTAAATCTGTTATATAATATAACCCCTCCTATTACACATGTTTTTTAATGCATGTGACGAATTTACGTTTAATGTATGGAGTGTAAAAGTGGCAAAACTTTGTGACAAATGTACTGTACCCCTGTTTTTAGTGAATGATAAGGGACGAAATAATCACAAGTAAGTCATATAATGACAGCTAATCTTGAATGTGGGAATTTATATTATCATCGCGTGTTAAATGCTGGATAGACCTTAATGATATTGATCGCAAGTTATCCAAGCTATAAATAATTCTCATCAGTTGTTTGATAAACTTTGACGTTGATGTAAATGGAGACTTTTGTGTTTGTAAAAATGTGTGGACTTTTTATTTTTAGTCCGTCGAATATCAAGACAAAAGTTCGCAAGACCAAAGCGAAATAATATTGTAAATTTATCATAACTTGGTAGAGGCGGGGAAATCATAGCCAGCGACAGACATTTAATTTCAATTTCCGTAATAAATAGCTCTCGCCAATTCAGAGTTTCGATATTTAATACGCCAGTATTATAAAGTCCTGGTACAGAAATTCAAAACTTAAGTTAATTTGAGAGTTGGTACCTACTGAATCCCTGGTTATACTCGGAAATGAGGTCAATTTGCGGAAATTGATAGCTAAAGACTAGTATAGTATTATATTATCGGTGGCTTAAGTGGACTTAATTTTTTAAAGAAACAAAATTTCATGTTTATAAACTTTTAGGTAAGTACCTATTTCGTGAAAATAATTTGATATTGCCGTGCCGACGAAAAATTGTAAAAATCGGTCCCATCTCAAAATCGCAGAACGATCCAAAAGACATCGGTTACCAGGAGCACATAAGTGGTGCGGGAGTGCTCTACATTCAGCCGTTATTGTCGAAATGTGTCGCGGAGTGAACTAAAAGCTCTGTATGACTCTTCAAATCGCCTCGCTGTTGAAATCTGATTTTGTCAAACACGAGGTAACGAGGTCACATTTTCTTTTACTTTTTTCTGCGATTTTAGTTTATGTTATCAGAATTACTTGCAAAATACACAAAGTTATTTGTGATGTCAGCTATATTCTCTTAAGTAACATTAATTCTGTAAGAAACTAACAATTTATATCCTGAGCTAAGAAAGTAGACGTTCGTAGCTGTGACACAATTCTAATAAAAATACCGCAGTCATTATCATCGTTATTTTCTAACTACGAGTATCTATAAAGTTATGAAAAACAACATAAACAAAATAATTTCGGAAACGTAACGGCGCGAGAGTCAAAACAGGCTATATCAGAATCAGACAGAGACCACAAAATGGTCTAAGCACCAAAATCTCAAATCAATATTCAAGCACATTACCAGGCTAGCATAAACCCACAAGAGGTGAAACAAGAATGACCCGAGCGTCACCTTGACACGTAAAGGTGCGCTCAGATCTCCATTAGGTCTAAATCCCAACATCAGCTGCTGTGCCATTAGCTCCTCACAATACGAGACGTTCATTCATCTCGCTAGAAAACATTCAAAGGTTATCTCCCTACGGTAAGTTTTTGCCCTATTAAATCCACAGGCCTAAATTCAGCTGGTTTACTCATTATTAATACTGTGGCATGAGGGAAAGGTTCTCTAGACCAAGTTACAGCGCCTTAGAATGTTTCGTTTCAAGTTTTTCGGTCGTAATGACGTTTTTTTTTAATATGGATTATGAGGGGGTCCTTTCTTTCTTTCTCTTCGTGCTTGATACGGTCATGGTAAGAAACGTGGTAAAGCCATAAATAGTGTAAATTTTGTTTAACAAAATGCTTCCCAATATTTAAAATGTATGTAAAGAAGATCTTTAGTTGGACGAATAGACTGTCTCGGATATAATTAAGTACACATTATGTTGCAATTAAAAGATATTTCAATTTGCAAAGACTAAACTAGCAGTCTTCCCTGAGCTGTGTAGTCAAGTTTTTGCCCTATTATAGTCGAGGGCGTGGATGGATCTCACGGGCGCTTTTCATTCTTTTGAGACGTGCTAGTAATTTGGTACTTTCTTCACAAAGATTTGAGATTTTCTCGAATAGAGTCAGTTTATGAGCTGTCTTGATTGCGCTGTTCCGATGCTTAGCAGCTATTAAGAGTCGTAAAAGCATAATACATCGTTACAAAACTTCTTATGAAGGTTCATCTCATTACGTTTAACTGTAATGTAATTTCGGTTACACCTCTGTAAGTATGATGTGCTTGAAATATTACGTAATGAAAATAAAAATGTTGTTTAAAGAAAACACTAAACAATTTCCCTGTAGATCCTTCAAAAGGACCTCGGAAGACCAGGATCGCATACAGAAAAGCTTAATCCTTAGAACTTTGATGATTAGTTGCCAAGTAGGCGTCGGTTCTTGTTTCCGAATTAGACATGTGATTATATTGTTTTGGAGTTATGACGGCCTAGTATAATAGTTGTAAGTTTGAGTGAGAATTAGTTAAACTTTGAACAACATTATTATGATAGGACGCCCGGGTATAATGGAAGGCACAATATTTATAATAAAAAAGCTTAGAAACATTCATTCATTCATTCCTTTGCTCAAAAAACATTTTATTAGAACTAAATAAATTAAATTGAATTAGTGTCGGCAGCCCTACTATAAAATTTAAATAGGTTTTCCGTACATTACATTAACGTTATGGTAACGACGTAGTTGCGCTGAAATTATTCCACGAAATTATACGGAAAAGCGCAATGCAGCCGGAATGGAGACCATTAGGTAGTTGCGACTAATTACCTATACGTGACCTCCTCTCGCACTCTGCCTGCCTGGTAACTTTTAATGTTTCGTGATTTTCATGCACAAAAATATTTTTTATGCAAGTCAACAAATACGTTATTTATCGAAGCATATTTTTGGTTTACGAAATTAACGAGTAAGTAAAGTCACCATGTGGGTGTATTATTTTCATTAGGTTTATTAAGTACTAAGTGAGTAAGTTCGTATGAGCAAGTGGCCAACTCTGGTGACGGAGTTATTAGGCCGCCTTAAGGCCTCCGTCATGGCTTAACGACTTTAAAAGCCGAGACCGACAATTTAACGTGCCCTCCTATTAAGTACTATTTTAGCACCATAAGGATGGCAAAAGACCGAGAAAGATGGAAATCATTGGGGGAGACCTTTGCCCAGCAGTGGGATAATATAGGTTAACAAAAAAAAAAAAAAAAAAGGCAGATACCAACACATTCAAAACTCAACTGTGTTTGGTTGAATTTGGTTACTTTTATCCAAAAATATTTTGCCGTTGAACCAAATCGTTTTCATAATTACCAGGGAAACAGCACGCTGCAAGAGGTTCCGGCATAAAGCTGGAGCCGTGAAATAATGGAGAGAGCCGCAAACAAAGACCTAAATCACGAGCGCAGCTTCAGGAGTGTTTAACGAGTTTCCAAGTCTATAGCCGTGGAAGTGGCACGAACTTAGCGATAAGCGAAGCGGAATGGACTAGACTAGAAAAATCATTACGATATTTACATAGATAAATGTAAAAAAATATGTAGGTACCTACTTACAAAATACCAAAACGTAATGAATTTCTGGTAATTACGTAATTTAAGGATTGAAACAAGTATTGTTATACTTTAAGTATAAGTTTAATAAAATACATCAAAATTCACTGTTTTGAGCTCATAAGAGAAAGAACTCTTACTTATAGCCTATGGGTATAGTCGTAATCAGATTTCATTTCATCTTCCCACTATAATTTGTATAAACGCAATCGTTAATTGTATGAATGGATGTTTGTTACTCTTTCACGCAAAAAATACTGAATTGATTTGGCTGAAACTTGGAATAGGCCAAGAATAACACATAGTCTTTACATCCGTAAGTTTATTCCACGCGAATTAAACAAAACGCGAAAAGGTATTGAATAAATGCTTTTTGACTTTGTAATACTTCTTGAGCTATCAAACCGCTCCGCTTATCGCTATGCTTAAAGACTAAATAGCCAGCTGGTTATGAGTAACGGAAACCAGGTCATCTCGGCACCTTCCGAAGTTGATAAATATTCTAGTGCTTCGCTCTAGGCGTCTGTCACCTTAGTTCAACACATTCAATGCCCGCCACTGCGGTGCTGATCGGAGGACGGCAAGATCCACAAGTGCATTGGGGGCACTTACAGTCGTGGTCAACTAATTAGGGACTTTCAAGATAGTGAAGAGCAATAACCGGATATGTACATATAAATATAAAACCCTATTGATTTCTCAGCACCTATTATTTGCATAATTTGGTCCGATTATTATGCTATAAATGGCTGTAAATAAAATAATAAATAAATAGAAATAAGTATGTAATATCAAAGGTTGAACATGTATTCAATTTTAAGTTATAATTCTGTAGCTGGACATTTAATTAAGGACAGTAAACTATAATGAAAAATAGAGTTAAACAAAACTAATAATCTGCAGTATTATAATATCTTTAACAGCTCCATTTTATTACGTGTAAAATCAGTACCCAGTAGCAAAACCTTTGTTAGTAATTACCGCTTGACACCGATGTGGCATAGACATTATCAGTTTCTGGCATGTTCATACGAAAAATTATCATGAAGTTTGTTGTCGAGCATGGTTGGCCATACCGAATGATAGCAGAACATTTAAATTGTTCAAAAACTATGGTGTATACAATGCAGTGCAACATGTCAGACGCAATAACACAGCTTTAAATGTGCCCAGAACAAAAAGATCGAGAAAAACAACTCCGCAAGAAGATAGAATGATAACCAGGTTAGCTAAGAAAGATCCGTTTCTAGGCTCTATTTTAATTAAACACGAAGTGTTTGGGACAGACGTAAGAGCTGGTGTCTCAGCGAGGACCGTTCGACGACGTCTGGTAGAAGCAGGGTTGTTCGGAAGAGTGGCTCGCAAAGTACCGTTGTTGAAGAAAGAACATAGAAATGCTCGTTTGGCGTTTGCACGTAAATATGGACATTGGACCTACGCCCAATGGCAACATGTATTATTCTCTGACGAGACCAAGGTTAATTTGATTTCTTCAGATGGAAGGCAATACGTACGGCGGTCCAGTAAAGCGGAAATTAATCCAAGATTCACAAAAAAGCAGGTGAAACATGGCGGTGGAAACATTAAAATGTGGGGTTCATTTTCTGGACGTGGAGTGGGACCTGTGAGGAATGTTCAGGGTAACTTAGACCAACATCAATACAAGGCAATATTGGAGGAAACGATGCTTCCCTATGCTGAGGAGCATCTCCCTATTATATGGACGTTTCAGCATGATAACGACCCGAAACATACCGCCCGTTCAGTCAAGTCGTTTCTTACCAGTCAGTCAGTATCGGTGCTAGATTGGCCAGCAAATAGCCCGGACCTTAACCCAATCGAGCACCTTTGGCACGAAATCAAGAAAAAAGTTGCCACTTATCGTACCACAACTTTAGATGAACTTAATGAAGCTTTTTGTGAGGCATGGGCAAACATTCCTGTCGGAACATGCCAGAAACTGATAATGTCTATGCCACATCGGTGTCAAGCGGTAATTACTAACAAAGGTTTTGCTACTGGGTACTGATTTTACACGTAATAAAATGGAGCTGTTAAAGATATTATAATACTGCAGATTATTAGTTTTGTTTAACTCTATTTTTCATTATAGTTTACTGTCCTTAATTAAATGTCCAGCTACAGAATTATAACTTAAAATTGAATACATGTTCAACCTTTGATATTACATACTTATTTCTATTTATTTATTCTTTTATTTACAGCCATTTATAGCATAATAATCGGACCAAATTATGCAAATAATAGGTGCTGAGAAATCAATAGGGTTTTATATTTATATGTACATATCCGGTTATTGCTCTTCACTATCTTGAAAGTCCCTAATTAGTTGACCACGACTGTATATGCCGAAACGAAGCATTAACGCGTTCTCTGACAAGATCTGCGGTGCCCTTTGAAGAAGAGGAAACATAGCCCTAATCTAATCGAGAACAATAAGTGTCACTGTGACAATTAATGAACTAGATAGTGTATAACCCATTCCCTGCCCAAACTCCGCGGTGCGCTGACGCGTTAAGTAGGAGTATAATATAATAGCGTTTACTAAGCTATGAGTTGCATAGAAGCGTTCATTGGTTAACAGTCGGTTTCTCAAACACAAAAAAACTAATCAACGGTCAAATCACGTGACAGTGTCGAATTTGTTCCTAATTTGACACTTGTCACGTAAGTAAGTAAGTTCGTATGAGCAAGTGGCCAACTTTGGTGACGGAGTTTTTAGGCCGCCTGAAGGCCTCCGTCATGGTTTAACGACTTTAAAAGCCGGGACCGACAATTTGATTAGCTATTTTTGATAAATGATCTGTGTTCGAAAAATCGTCTGTTAGTCATTTAAATCTTTTAATCTATCTCTCTAAATAATGTTAGTGTTTAGAGTTACACTTCGAATTGTAATCCTGCGATTTGGGTGTATTTTAGTGGTAAAACAATCAGTATTGTTATCAGCCAAAAATGTTACCATTCGACAGAAAGGTCTGTCGATCAAAGTGACAAGGATAAAGATAATTTTATTGAGAAAAATTGATAGAAATTTAAGGAAAAGCGTAACAATATTGTAGATCGGTATTAAGAATATTGACGTCAGCGTAACTTCAAAAGAGAACATTCCAGTTTTATTCCGTTGCGTGTAACGGAAAGCAATAAGGTTCTACCAGGAGCTCAGCCAGAGTAATCATACGGAAAACCAATCAAATAGCAACTTTATCAGGGGCGCCTGATGCCTCTTGTGTTATTCTGTTTTCCTGGTGCTTACAATTCGTAAACAATATCAAAATACTTTTTTTTTCTCTAGAACCTACCTACCTTATTTTATCTAAGTATTTCATAATTTTCAATTTGCGTTTTAGTTTTTCTTGGTTTTACTTCATAATTATAATTAAGAAACGCTCGGTTAGCAATTTCACTAGTAAAATAAATAAGCGACGCTTAGAATGGCTATGAAATGGATCATGCCATTTACAACTCAGTTCTTCAATTTCATTTCATTTTCATTATTTAATTTTTTTTAATATTCAACGTCAGAAGACACAATGTGATTACCTAGCCATAATCTACGTACATAGCGTTGTTTTTGTTTTTAAAAGGTTTGCCAGGCTGACCTGGCAAAACCCTCAATATTCGGTCTCCAAAATAATCCTAGACTCAATATCACAATAATAAAAAAAAACTGATTCCAAAGTTTTTAAATTACCATACCCATCCCATCCAAGTCTATTTCAAAAGTTCTGAAATTCCATTTATGCGTAGCTTGGGACCTCTTGTCCCATATAAGACTCCCGTTTTGCAAGCCAGTACGAGATATTCTGTGGCTCGACCCATTTGGTGAGATTTTGTTTGTGATTCGGACCATTCACCTCGCCCTAATGTTATTGGGCCAGTTATGTTTCTTTTATTCATAGAAATATGATAAACTAACAAAAGATTCCGTGCTATTGTATAATGTTGAGTTTATTATTTCACTACACTACTATTTCAGACTTGAGGTATTGATATTGTTCGGAACAAGATAGTTATGGCCGTTAGTTAAGACGTAGTCTACCAACAGATTTTTAAAGTTTTTTTATTTAACACATAAATTTACATACATACAATACAAAATAAAGAAAATATGAAGGGAATGGATGATGTGAAAGACGTGTGTAAGAAAGTGAGCGTAAATGTTTTGGAAACACCTATAAATGCAATCCTGTCCATTGCGTGCCAAGGTCAACATTACTATGAAATCGTGCTCGTGCGTGCACATTCGGGTGTACATAGATTCATAGAGCCTTACAAAGGTTAAAAGATTTAATAATTTAAATCACAGCTATTTGTCACGGACATCAAGTAAGCGGACTTGAAAGTTAATTCTCATTAGAGAACCCACAATGGTGTCCTTGGGGCTTGGACCCAAATCATAAACAGAGGGAGCCCGATTGCTGACAATGCTGTCACAAGACCTCAGTGGCAAAGGATAATGGGTAAAAGAGGTTCGTGTTAATTGCTTATTAAAGATAATGATTTTTGCGTTATTTATAAAAATAATGAAGCAAAAGTGTAATGTAAATGGAAACACTTCACATACACACTTATTCGCCTTTCCTCTCATTGAATTATTAGTAATACAAAAAAATTACATATTAAGAAAATCAAAGCGTGTTTGTTAAAAATGTTGAGTCATATTTTATAGGGTAACAGATTATACAAATTATGAGACACCCATATATGCAAACTTTCGAAATAGGAGCTGTTACAAACAGGGTCAGCTTTCCAAAACTTTCAACATTATTTTAAATTGAGACTACGAAATTCGCAAGCCCAACAAAATGTATGTTCTACGAAATTATCCAAAAGCATGCAGCGCGATGTAGCAAAGTACCAGGACATTAGACGTGAACAAGAGTCGATTGCAGCCTCCGCTCCCCACAATGGCGTGAAATCGCGCTAGGGGAATTAGTTGGGGCCCGTCCCAGCCACTTTGTTGCAATTTGCGGCCATTCGGCCACACTCTCACAAGTTATGCTCCCCTGGGAGAGACTGAAAGTTTATTGATCGCGAAACGGGAAGATGAGTGAAATAGTTGGGATTTCAATGAATCAAAATGTAAGGAGGCACGACATCATTCAATCACAGCCTTCACACGCACACAAATACTGAGAAAGTTGACACAAATTTTCAGTATATAAAAATATTCACAACAGCTTTTCATCTGCAGTATTCAAAGCACATCTGTTTGCATTGTAGCTCAAAAAGTATCCATCCGTTTCCAATGCGGTTTTCACTGTTTTAAAGCTTAAATTATTGCTATTGAAGTATGGCATGATTCATAAAGCGTTGTCCAATCCAAACTACACAGTTGTACTATAAAGTTGACGAAACAGCGCCACAAAAAACTTTACCATTTAGCATAAATTAAACTTTTAAAACGAGTCGCCAAAAACACGGACCAATTTCGACGACGGCCATTTTTCTAACTTCATAACTCGAAATGCCGGTAATTTATTATGCTAAATAATAATGATTGCCTTTTTCGAAGGGAAAAAGGAAAAGATTTTAGAATTACCAAGTTTCGGGGATAATAAAACTTCTGCCCCGGGGTGGGTATCTGTCAATTATTGCCACTAATTGGTAGAGTTTTTGCCGTCAAACAGGGAAATAACGGTGTTTTTATTTTGTTTTTTGTCTGTATTTTATTTTCATTATTTGCATTGTGAATTTGGGACGATTCTTAAAATCTATCAGTTTCTAATTGAGCAAAATATTATTCTTGCAAGATAAGACTGTTGGAAAAAGTAATTAATAATTATTACTTTGGTATCCAAATCTAAACAAAGTCAAACCAAGAGACTTGATAAAACATCTAAATGTTTAGGTGTTCTGTCAGACAAACACTACAAGAAATCTTTCGCAACGCATGTGAAAATGAAAATGTGTAAAACGATACTTAAGTGATCCTTGAGGTCCTACAAGAATAAATGATTTTTCTTTCTTTCTTTCTTTCTTCTGTGTGATTTTCCCTCTCTGTTCAATCTAACTAAAGCTCTTCGAAGAAAAACATAATGTATCAAACCCCAAAAGGGCCACCAAATAACTAACTCTTAACAAAGGTGTTTAATTAAAGGTCCCGATACAAGTTGGGGCTTAGTTCAGAGTTATACTTACGTGACAACCCGAGTTTGGGTTACCGCCGACAATATCGTTAGTGTGCCTAATTTTATACACTTTGAACTAAGATTTATAAACAAACTGTTTATTAAATTATACTTTTGACATAATTTTATTTTTTTAAACAAAATAGCAATTAAAAAGAAGAAAACGAGTGTACCAATACCAATAATGAATATAAGCTTATGTGTGTGTATGTTCTTATTTTTTACTGAAAAATGGGCCTTGCAAGTTTAAAAACACGGTACACTTTAATGGATGATGGTGTTTGAAATGAATGAATTACGGAATGACGGAATGAGAACAATTAGTTTTTTTCAATTACAAAACGAAAGGGTTACCGAAAAACTTCTTGCGCGCTACCAGGCTAACATAACTAAACAGAGGTGATCCAAACTCAAGACATTTCATTATCACCTTTCTAACAATAGATTTATGGTGACAATTCTTGGCGAGTACCAGGCTATCATAAACACAGCAGAGCTCAGAAGTCAGCCCAAAAGAAACACGGCAACTGCATAGGGTAAGCAACGAAGGGACGAACAAGGCGGGGCGTAGAAAAGGACAGGGCTATAAAAAGTTATACTTTTCTTTCCAAAAAGGGTCCACTACATTATTCATTCGGTTGTAAATGCAAATGGCGCGGCCATAACTGTACACGTAATCAAGAACTTTATTGTTTTTGGCGGGAACTGTTTTACCACGGAATTGTCAAAGGACTCTTGAGTTAAATGGACTGTCAAAACATTCGAGAGCTATTCGATTTTACTCTAGCTAGAATGTATCATTTTGTTGCTTGCTACATGTTGACTACATTTTCGTAACGTTTTGTGAATATTATGTACAGTAGCTAAGTATAGCTTTACTTACTCCTTAAATCGACGCAAAATGTTTTCACAGAGCTGATAACATAATTTGAATCTTTTGAAATGGAATGACGAAGAATTTATTGACTTCAACCATTGAGATGTATTAAAGAGTCACAATGTAATTAATGTGCGTGCAAATTCAATGTTCTACAATGACATTTGATATTTGAATGTAGACGTTATGCCGTTTGTTTCAATGTTCAATGTCGCTTGTACGCAAAAAAGAAAAACTCGGCGCAATACGTAGCGTGCGCCGAGTTTTGGCGTTTACATTTTATTTGTCTGTGGCTCTATAATACATCTCAATGACTTCAACTTGTATTTTTTCTCATTACAGGAAATTGGATTTCTTCACAAATTTTGTTGTAAGTACTTAATTTTTTTTCTCTTTTTAAATGTTTAATAGAGCCTAACGATAATAAGAGTAATGATATGAGATGACGAACAAAGAAGTTTGAAGTATTAAGCAGTAAGTACTAGTGGTTCGAAAAAAGTCAATAAGTATGTACAAAAGAGATGAAGAACATTTGTGTCTTCCTCACGCAATTCTCCACAACAAAGAGAAAGGGTATCACATCACCAGGCTCGCAGCAATAAGAGGAGCTGAAGGCAGACGTTATGCAATATTGATGCAGCGACCGGTGACCGGGGGCGACCGGGGACCACTAGGAATACTACGTGGATGATGCGGTGTAAAAGTATGAAAAAATTACAAAAGTGTTGTTCATTAATTTGAGCTCTTTCATAATAATTATGTATGCTTATAATATAAAAACGAAAATGACATTGAAAAATGTTTTTGCTATATTAAATTAAACTGTTGCAGATTATGTATTCATAACAAATCAAACATGAAGTGACATAAATTCTACAAACTTTTAACATTTTGCTAAGTGTCGGTCCTGAGAATAAGTGCATCAGATTGATCGGATACCGCATCCATTTTGGCAACTCCATGCACCAAAGCGAGTGAGAGGGTGCATCAAACGAACCGAAAGTGCAGTGTATCCTACACCATCTATAATGTATGGCGCCCTGGTGTTTGGGTTGGTATACATATTTTAAATGGCGCTCCAGTCGTGTCCGGTTGACTCTATTCGGGAATTTTTACTTTATTTACCTGTATTCACAACAATAAATTAGTCCTAAAAATGTTTCCCAAAGGAGACTGAGACACAATTTCTTAGTAAATGTTTGGTATAAATTCATTATCAATTTTAGAAAGTTAAATTTCCAATGTGTACCTATTGGATCTTCAAGCTCTATCAACAATTGAATTTACAGCCCGTTCAATAGACCGATTGTTGAGCTGTCGATGTATTCATAAACAAGCAAGCAGCTGCAAACAAAGCCAGAGTGCATTGTCAGCCTTCGGCGAACGAACGAACGCAATCACCTGACAAAGGAACAGACCACCTGCTATTTATGATAACCTAGTACAGTGATCTATATTTTCAACAAAATTAATATTTGCTTTATGATAATGAAATACCAAAAACAAATTATAACAAAAAATGATAATTATACAATTTACTAGCTAGGGTATTACATATTATATTTAGGTACTTTATTATGTACCAAGTAGTTTAGTTGCTGTACCTAATAAATGTACCTATTGTTTAAAAAAAAAGTATACATAATTACAAACATAGTTTTGAAAATATAAATGATCATTCAATATCTGCTATCTGACTGTTTATGAAAGCCTGGTATAGTGATCTTGACAGAAGGGCAAACCAAATAATTTCCATGATAATGAATTTCATAAACAGACAAAGAAGTCCAAAAAGAAATATTATATTCTGAAATTGTTCGAAAACAAATGACAGAAATGCGCTAACGTAGCGTAAAAGCGCCTCATGCTTTAAACCCCTCATTAGCTCGACGTAATCCTTCATCGTCCGGGGCGAGCGTTTTCCTCTATATTACCGGATGCGGCCGGGCCCGACCGTACGTCCGGACATACCTTTTGACTTGACAGTCGAAACGTGTAGCGGCTTCTCTTCAAGATGTCTCTTGCTTCTAATTTGCTTGATGTATTGCGGTTGAGTACACCAGGAGAGCATAAAGCCTTTGGTTAACAAGAAAACCTTTTATGTGCGTCAAAAATTTACTGTAGATTTATCAAAAAATCACATTATACAAACTAACTTGTTAAGTATAGTGATCGAGTGAGGATTGCCACGCCATCAGTCACTATGCCTTTATTTATTATATCCACGCTTTGAGTGCCGATTGGTTTACAAATTCCACTAAAATACCGGTCAAACTTTTACAAAAACTGACGTTTGCATGACGCGGTTCAGCAAATTCAAAGGCCTTTCAACCGAACCTTTCAGCCTTTCAATCGCTGAAAGCAGCGCTGTCAAACAAAGTTCGCTTTGAAAACACTGCCGATATTATGTTCACCTAGTATTCACAAGTAACTGAAGATTTTATACATAGTCGTTTTTGATTTACAATTATTATGATTAAGTACCTACGAGTTATAAAAAGTAACAAAAATACTTATTTAAAAATTATTATCAAAATCACAACACATTCGATACACATTGGCAACGATAATTTGAAAATATGTATTTCAATATCTTGTTGATTATAAAACTTTCCTTAATTAAATACAAAAACAAACGTTATAGTTACAGCTTTTAATTTATTAAACACCCACGAAGTTTGAGCAACTAATTATGAAACACTCATTAACGCGTTTATGTAAATAAAGCCTCTTTTTTGTCGGAAAGAGACTCATCAAGTACCTATTCATGAGCTTTAAATAAACAATAAAACCATTTAGATAATTCTTAACGATATGTCTCTTAACTTTTTATATCTATCTGTTAAGGACTTATCCGTTACATAATTTACTTTTACATTTATTCATGTTGATAAATGAAAGACAATAGAACCATGGACCTCTGGGAATAAGCCATATATTCGTTTACTAATTTCAATCTGATCCCAGAGACTCTACCGAATAAATAATGCTTGACTAGTTTTAGTAACCGTATGTTCATTTTATGTTGGATATTCTTCCGAATTTAGTTTCCACCAACATAAGCTGATCTGCGATTATTGGCACGATGTATCGTTTTCAGTTTGTAGAGGGGCTGTGTCATATTACAATGTGTTTAGCTGTACTGTAGCTGCAAATATACTACAGACTATATACAAAATCATTGCATTCACCTCAATAATAACATTGTGATAAAAAAAACAATATTTTATTTTCCTATTAATTAAATTGTTAAATGAAATTTGATCACGACTGTATTCCCAGTATTGCTTTAAAATATAACAAAACAAAATAATCGAAGATCTTGAAACAACATTCAGTTTCTCTCAGTAATCTCTTCCACAACTGTACACACGAATCTAATCCGTTCTTGTCTCAGTCGTGGAGACAATGGCACCGCGTCCGGTTCCGGTGCAGCTGTCCGGTTTCCGAGCGGCAATACCGGGCTGCTTTTACTTTAGGTTTTACAACAAGCCTTGCCGTATCACAGATAATATAATACAATCCGTATGTAACTTTATTACTTACAAGAGTTACAAGCCGCCGCCCGAATCTTCGCTCGCGAGGTACAAACACGAATAAAAAGTAGCCTATGTGTACTATAAACTATTTATATTCCAAGTTTCAGCCAAATTAGTTTTTGCGTGAAAGAGCAACCAACATTCACACATTCACTCACACATGAGGTTGAGTTTTATGCCAAAGGTAGGAATAATATATCAGTTATTATAGGGCATCAACAAGTTTAGTAAGTAGGTAACTTAGATACTTAATTCCTGTCATATTTGACAGTTGTTTTCGCGATTAACTGTGATTTTTGCTTTGATACAATCGAAACAAGTTACACAACCAAGGGCAGGTCATATTTTGGACAGCGAGTAGTTCAAGTAAAACTTTTAGGCAGCAGTTATCATAATGGTAACTTCAACAAAATATGGAACATTACCGAATAATGGCCCGTGCCTCAGACTGCCTTCTTCGACACTTCAATGACATCTGTTTCATATAACATTTTTATAATTCTACCGACAATTATTTTAACAAGTTCAACAACTTTCAACAAGTTCACAGATATCGCTAACAAAAATCCGAGCAATGGCCGACACACGAACATACTCGTACACCCGACCTATATCATTTCATAAAGAACGCTTATAATACTTGGTCTTTTAAATCTTTAGATTTGATCCCTAGAATATGTATGACGCAATAATATTTCCAGAAAATTCTAATCGTGCCTGCAGCATTCAGTATATGAAGGAAATTCTTCCTAGAATTTTCTAAGCCCGTACCAAAGGACTCGGGCTGCATAGTTCAAGAGAGCTTTTCTTGGTATTATTATAACAATCCAGGAAATCGCTCTTATTTGTAACATTCAATAATCTTTAATTCGATTCCTAGCAGACCATTATTTTAAATCTTGCTAGGTAACTGAACTTCTGTTTACTGACAAAAAAAATCATCAAATAGTTTCATCTGTTTAAGATTATATTTTTGTTGCCTTAGAGAAACTCTTTAAACAGTTTAAACTAACTTTACGTCGGTGTTATATCTTTCATTGTCTGCACTTCCAGCTCTCCTTA
Source organism: Xanthorhoe designata (assembly GCA_963582015.1). Taxonomy (NCBI): domain Eukaryota; kingdom Metazoa; phylum Arthropoda; class Insecta; order Lepidoptera; family Geometridae; genus Xanthorhoe; species Xanthorhoe designata. The sequence continues at coordinate 9,736,588 of OY757051.1, forward strand.
CCATTCCCTTACGATTTGTACAGCTCCCGCCAAGTTACGTACCTGAAAACAAACAACAATCCATTAGTTTCCATCACTTTGTCGGAAGCCAACGCGATTTGCAGGCACTTTACCAAAAACGCGGCATTTCCCAAAGCGCGATTTACTGCGCGGCCGGAGCCAAGAATTGAACCCGCACTGTTCTGAAACGTTCTGGAACCTAGCCAAGGTATCTAATTTTTGTTATTGGATGGGAGTTTTTGTATAGAAGATAAATCGCGCCTATTCTCGTAAATAAGATCTATCGTATGCAGATAGCCCGGATTTTTTACAACAATGCCTTTGATATTTTCTTCTATTACAATTTTGTGTTCGCTGAGTGGAACAAATCCTTATCTTTCGATCGTGTATTCAAACTATGGTCGTGGATCAATGGATTGTTCAGTTTGGAAAATGTGTTTCACATCGAGAGAAAAACAGTTAAGTAGCATGATAAACGGCTTGCGTATCGCTCGTGGCGAAGCTAGCTAAGGCTGTCTTGATATTATATCGTTGAAGTTAAGCAACGTTCTGAGCGGTCACATCTTAGATAGTAGACCCAGCTGAGCGCTTCGGCGGTACGTTAAATTATCGGTACTGGCTTTCAAAGTCATGACGGAGGCCTCTAGGCGGCCTAAAAATTTAAAAAATCTGTTTTTTGCATAAGGATATTAAATTTCAGTATGTTTTTTCCTTAGATTCAGTATCTTTCTAATCAATATTTAACATTCTCTTTATTTAAATCCCAATACTAAGTTTTTACATCTATCTGGGGTTTTTACTATCTAGAATATGGTTGGTTGCATTATAAAGCTTGAGAATAGGAGCTTATTTTCCAAAGTAACACTGGTTTAAGAGATCTCATCCTTTGTTTCATAAGAAAAGACAAAGACAATGTGACTAAGCTTACGCGCATTATATAGGTTTTGTGTGAATATACTACAGTTAAATAAATTTCATAAAATACAACATAATTCATTTATTGTTGTCTGTCCGTTACTCAAATAATACTTCGCAATGCATTAAGCTCATTAATTATTATGTTTGTCCGATTCGGCCATTTTAATCTTCATTTTCGGAAATTGAAACGAACTGGTGTTTATAAATTTAATAAAGCGTATAAAATGTTGTAGTTGATTTCAAACAGCAGATTGTTTGTCGTTTTTACTAGGTAAATCAATGATTAAAAGATGCAAATGAAACTTACATTAAGTAGCGATTATAAAAATGATTATTGTATTCGGGCAATAATAATTTTATCTCCATTTTTAGTAAATTCATTTGAGTCAGAGGCTCAGTGGTAAGCAAATTATTAAAAGGGATATTACGATTTATTTGTTAGTTAAAAAAAGTATTTAGCATCATCATAGACAATGTTAGAAGGTACTAACCGATGTACTAGGACACCATACTTCCACAGTAGTAAAACATATTATTGAGCAGCTAATACATTTTTAAACCTGACTGCAATTTGTATGAAATTGTAAGAGCATCTAGTGTATTGCAAAAATATTAGCATTTTAAATGACGCTACAGTTCTAGGAATAAATAATAACGTGAAGCTTCTTGCTACTTGCATATTCATATTATTCACTTTTATGGTTATTATAAATATCGACATTCAAATGACGAAGAACACATTTTCATCTTGCTCAATTCGAAATTACGAAAGATTCGAAAGTAATACATAGCGAGGAGAAATTATACAAAGACGTCTTTTTTACCCGGAAAAGTGACAATAGGGATATATATCCAAAACTACATAGCAGGTCTTAATATAAGTAACAAAGGTCCCAATTGGTTCATCTTTTTGGAACAGGACTCTTTAGTTTTTTTAACATTTCGAATCTCTAGATATGTGTACATTTCGAGTTCATGACAGAGCAGAAGCATCATTTTCTCCTTTTGTCTGCAAAACTATTTGTCTTGCTAAAAAGACACTTGAAACCACGAAACACGTTCAAGAAAATTAGCAAATAGAACTCAATTTACCAGGAGACAATAAAACCACAGAAATGGTTCGCTCGAATCGAATAAGCACTCGCGCGCCGTATTCCTCTCTTATGTTAATTTAATTTTACTGCGTAGTTGCGTAGTCAACCACTTAAATATTGGCTCAATCACATCCACGCCGCGTCTGATCTCCTGGTACAAATTATCCGCTGTCAGTGTGGGATTACCGTGTAATTGATATTATTATTGTGTGACTTTGACGTGCAAGGCATTGCCTAATAAATATTGCATGATATGTATACTTTCTGCGTTAACACGATCAGTCGAGCGAGACAGGGGGATTAAGATGTATGACAGATTTGATTTATCTCGAAAGGAGGAATTTCCGCCTGATTCTGTGCCGATTTAATATTTTATTTTCATTCAGGCATTTCCGATTCGCGATATGCGAATACTTTGTGAAGTATGCGGGTAATATGGAGCGGGGAACAGTTTAAAACATACGAGAGGATATGAACGAATGTGATGAAATTTCATCACATTTTGAAACGAATGAAGAATGCCTATGCCCTCTGAAATATACGCCTGCCAGTACCATAATATATCTTAGCAATTTCCGAAAGATAAATTACTGACATACTCTCCCTTAGTACGAGTATATTGATCGCAAATGTCATGCGCAATCAATAACTACACGCGTGTAGTTATTTGACAGATACATGTTTGAAAACATTCACAGTGTACAGTGTATCTTCTCGTTAGCGCGCGTGTACATTGGTAAGTCATGGTAAGCCACTGTACCAACTTTACAATTCATCGGGCGCCATAAGGCACCTATTTCACCTGTCAAAAGTGACGTGTACTCCCCGTCACAGCACCTGGCACAACTTTCTAAACACTCTTAAGCAGATTAAAAACTTTTCGCCAAGTCCGAACTTAAGCGAGAGTCATCTGAGACTACTTAATGAGCCAGGACTTTTAATTAATTCCACGCTAAACATTAAAGAGGTTGTGCTCGGGCAATTTTTAGCAATTTTTTGTGGCAATTTAAAATTACTAAGTATGCTACTAAATTCATAACTTATTTAGAACTTTAGTGATTTAGGAATCGAGAAACGAAAATTGGCCGCAACTTATTTAGAATATTTTTACTATTTGATTGGTTATTATTTATACAAAAATGATATTACATCGTTATAGCTTGTAGTAGTAAGCATTATACAATTTCTTACCACAATCACAAAATAAAACTGCTTGTTCGAAAGTTGCCCGTTTATACAAGTTACGACACCAAAGTAAAGTTTAATCAGAGAAATCTTGGCACTTCGTTTTTGAAGTCGGCAGACAGTTATTTTATGAAGTTGGCCAAATTAAACATTCGCTCAAAATTACGAAGCATAGTTTCAAAGCGCCTACGGTGGAAATGTTAAAAAATCATTCGATAATTGCTAAACTAAACCTATAACCTCTGTGGCGCAGTGGGCGAAAGCCCACCTGAGACGCAGAGGTTGCGGGTTCGATCCCCGCTGCGGGACAAATGTTTGCATGATCTGCAAATATTTGTTTCGTGTCTGGGTGTTTTCTATGTATAATATGTATGTATTTACAAAAAAAAATGTATCTATGTAGTTTATCAGTCATCTGGTTACCATAACACAAGCATTAAATTGCTTAGCTTGGGACTAGATGACGCCGTGTGTAATGTCCAAGGATATTTATTTTTTTATTTTTTATTTTTATTATAAAATACTTCATAACAAACTTTATATATCGGAATAAAAATGAGTTCTACCATACTTGCAATATACAACCTTGCATCTTCTCAGATAAATCCTAGTCCCTACTTTCAGAAAGTTAAGAAAAATCTTGCATTTTCCGTACCTAAAACGAGTAAAAATAAACACCAGAAGTTGGCAACCCTAGAGCTATTTCCCAGTGTTGCCGTAAAAACAAACTACTAGTTGCCAGTTTAAACGCTTTTGCATTTATTTGTGCCGCAAAGTGTGCCAGACAGGCCCATCTAGAATCTGATCATAATGGCAGGTGGAGAAATTGAATGTTGCAAATTGCGGTTTTTTATACATTCGGAGGGCACGTTAATTTATCGGTTCCGGCTTTTAAAGTCGTTAAGCCATAACGGAGGCCTAGGCGGCCTTAAAACTCCGCACCAGAATTGGCCACTTGCTCATACGAACGAACGTTTATACATTTTAGTTAAAGTTTCAAGTGAAAATTATTTTTTAAACTTCTTTGGATTTATATCACCAGGATACCAGAAACATCAGGTAGTAGCTAGTTTCATATAAACTTTTAAAACATTGACAAGAACAAGATCAGGATCAAGGTGTTTTGTTCCTAAGGATTTAAAGTATCAAAACTTTTTGATTGTTTTGCTAAGAATCCGAAAATTTTGGGACACGTATCCTTGTTACCTGATTATGAACTCTAAGACAGGGGGATAAGTATTGTGTTTGGTGCGTGCCGCGAGGTGTTAGAATAAGTTTAAAGTTTAATACGAGGGGATGTATATTTGAAAGACATGTGAGATTTGTACAAACGTCTGACAAGTGGTTTGGGACTTTAATTAAAGATGCATAAAGAAGCAATTTGCATGTTATGTGGTGTATGGAAATGTGTGTTAATCGTACATATTTCAAAGATAAAGATAAATATTATGTATTTGCATAAACATGTGTAAATATGATGATAATACTGGGTATAGCAGGTAATAGTGTTCACAGATATTATATGTGTATTAACTTATTTTTAAGTTACTTACTTATTATATCCTATCTTACTTATTACACAGATACATTCTTTATTATACAAGTAATGAAGGTAGCCTTTTCTAAATGATAATACCAATTTAAACTTCTAAGTTTAACTTTTAAGTTTAACTTGGTGACAGAAATTAGGAAGATTTTAAATTAGATTTAATCTAACTTCAAGTTGACTAAAGTTTGAAGTTAGATTAAAATGAGTATTGGCATTGAATGATTAGATTGATTTATGAAAACAAGCTCAGATCAAGGCACAAGTACTTGAGACGGCTTCGAGGAGCCGGTGACGTCACCAGACGTCTCGCCCACGTGAAGCCTTGTTATTCCCGTGCATATTCATATTAACTAAAATTATTCCAGTCTCAGATTAAGGTGCCAAACTAGATGACAGTTAAAGTGAAGAGTACACACGGATCTATAAGAAAAAGAAAACATTTATTTCAGTAGGTCGTTAAGCCATGACGAAAAAAACGGATGCTGGCTTTTTGAACAATCTTTCTATACCTACCTATAATGAATTTGCAGATAATAAAATATAACATTAAGTTGAATTACGCAAATTATATTTCATTTCAAATTATTATTCATTTTATTCACAAATAATACATAATTTATTTATAATTTAATAATATTTTTGTAAATTGCCTGTTGAGTTAGCCACAAGCTCATATGAACTTACTCATTCACTGGGCATTAAGGTTCTAAATTAGACAAATAGGTACTAGATACTTAAACAATGGATGTGTCTCAAAATATATTACCTAACAGCTTTATCAACTACATAAAACAGAAATCTTCATAATATCTTGTCTGTAAGAAGATTTCAGTAGACATCTATCTCTCCTGGAGATTTAGTTGTAAGCCTGTTTCCATTCACGAAAACTTAATACATACATACATACATACATAAAATCACGCCTCTTTCCCATGGGGGTAGGCAGAGACCACGGATCTCCACTTGCTACGATCCTGACACACTTCTTTCGCCTCATTCACTCTCATTACATTCTTCATACACGCTCTCCGGTTTAGGGTACTTCGGACCTGGCCTTTCTCCAAAATGTCACCAATTTGGTCCAAATATCGTCGCTGTAGTTGGAAAACTAAATAACTAACACATTTTGCCAAATCGACTTTATTGCACCTTCATAAAGTCCAATTCAAGCTGCATCTTTCTGTGTTACTAAAGTTTTGATATCATATTTCAATAAAAAAATAAATAAAAATGAACCTGTCAAGACGTCAAAGATGGAAAAATGAATTTTGAAGTAATGATAAAAAAATAGCGAAGGAGAAGTAGTTAACTCGGCAATAAAATAGCTAAGTGTAATTATGCGTTACTTTGCGGCGAATAAAATGCATAAAGTTACTTATTCAGTTTTCCTTCGATACATTTCTACGCTGTACAGGAACAATGCAGTTAGGAATAATTAAACAAGAGCATTTATATAATTTTCGTGTAACATGATTGTGTTTATAAGTACCTTTTATTCAATTTTCTACTAAATCTCTCTAACTGTTTGGAATTTTAGATAATGTAAAATTTAATAATATAAGACTTTGTTCAATATTATTGGACCAGCAGAAACACAAAATGAACACAAGCAGAAACACAAATGGTAGAAATTATCGGAAAAAGAGGCAGTATAGAAATTGCTTCATCGAACGATGAAGAGACTTAACACAAATATAATTAATAACACCATTAAGGCATATAGAGGCCCAAAAGTCTATCGTAGAAAAACTTGTACTGGATCTAAACAGTTATTAAAACTTAAAGATGATCACGGAACTACTGTAACTGATCAAAGCCGAATCGTAACCATTGTGGAAGAGTTCTATGGGAAACTTTACGCATCGAATGCAGCAGAACCAAACTCACCTGATGGCGTTAGAGCTCCTCCAATTGAACACCATGACACGGAAATCTTACCACCTATCTTGCCGTGTGAAGTTACAAGAGCTCTCTACGCCATGAAGACAGATAAATCTCCTGGGGAGGATGGAGTTACTATCCAAATACTTAGAGCAGGTGGAACTCCCGTTTTTAAGGTTGTCGTGGAGCTCTTTAACATGGTTTTGTACGAAGCTCGCACACCGGAACAGTGAAAAAATGCAATAGTACACATAATGCACAAAAAAGGTGACATTGCAAAATTGAACAATTACCGTCCAAATAGCTTACTATCACAGGTGTACAAGCTGTTTGCCAAAATTCTCACTATTCGCCTCACACGCCAACTCGATGAAGCTCAACCCGTAGAGCAGGCCGGATTCCGGAGCGGTACCATCGACCATATCCACACGGTAAAGCAGCTGCTGCTGATGGAGAAGTGTCACGAGTATAACAGGCCCCTTGTTATGGCCTTTGTCGATTACGAGAAGGCCTTCGACAGTGTCGAACATTGGGCCGTGTTCCACGCTCTCCATAGCTGCCATATCGATTCACGTGGATGTGCTCCGGGAGCTGTACACGTCAGCTACTCTGCAAACTCGAGTGCATAGTCTAACGAATCCTGTACTTATTAAGCGAGGAGTGAGACAGGGAGATACTATTTCACCCAAGCTTTTTACAGCAGTTTTAGAAGATGTACACTTAAGATTCGCGGATGATCTTGTTCTTTTTGCAGAGAGCTTCGAAGATCTCCAGAAGATCTGCATGATGCGTCTTTGGAGGTAGGGCTAAAGATGAATATGTCCAAGACGAAAGTGATGGGAAACCTCTCCGGCACCGCAGTTTCTGCTGTTACAGTTGGAAATGTGAGGTTGGAGATGGTGGAAAAATACATTTATCTTGGACTTACTCTATCTTTTGGCAAGGACCATAAGAAAAAGGAGATCGAAAGGCGAGTAGGTACAGCTTGGGTGGGCATTCGGAAAATTCGACGACATTCTAAAATCTGTCAACGTCCCACATGTCTGAAGACCCGTCTATTTAACCAGTGTGTATCGCAGTAGCCATAAAAAAAGAATGCCCACCATGACTTACGGTGCCGAGACATGGACCCTCACCCAGGAGGCTGTGTACAAAATGAGGGTTGCTCAGAGGGCCATGGAGCGTGCCATGCTCGGCATTAAGCTTGTAGACCGAGATCCGAAGACGAACCAAGGTCAAGGATGTCGGTATCGGAACCGGGCAATGGAACTCAAATGGAGTTGGGCTGGGCACCTGGCAGGACGTGGTGACGACAGGTGGTGTAAAACGTTGACAGAATGGTTGCCGAGGACTGGCAAGAGAAGCGTCGGACGTCCAGCAGCGCGATGGGTCGACGATATTATCAGCGTCGTGGGCCGGCAGTGGATCAGGCAAGCGCAGGACCGGGAGAAATGGCAAGAACGAAGGAGGCCTACACCCAGCAGTGGGAAAGATTGGGCTGCGGATGATGATGATGATGATATTTAAAAACAAAGAACTAATTTTATTAAAATCCTTACCCATGCCATGGGTAGAATAATAGGGAAATAGGAGTCAAATAAATAAATAATAGGTCATATTATTAATTAGATAGTGTAGGAAAATTAAATAAAGGCACTTAATGTTAGCTTTTTTATGTTGTATGGAGAACATTGACGAAGAAGAACTAAACAACTGACATGAAAAAATAAATAGGTGCTTTAAAACTTTGAAACTTTGTTGAGGGAAAATTACATAATCGCTTTTTATTTTTTTTCTTACAAACAAATGAGCTAACGTATAAGACTGTTAGATTGAAAAATAGGTTAAATAACAATCTATAACATAGCAAAAGATGCATAGTAAAAATGTTACCAAATAAAATTTTATAGCCATTTTACACGCAAAAAAATAGTAAATTGCGTTTTTCTCCCGATTTTGGTTTTGTTAGTTATTTAGTTTTCCAACTACAGGGACGATATGTTCGCCTAGGTCTTCCCCTTCCAGATGTCCCATTTACACCCTAACTTAATATAACCTTTTCATAAAAGCATATACATGCAGCGGGAAACCACGTTAATTTGATTTCGGGGGACATAAGATACAATGCCCATCAAAAGCGTAATTATAATTACTGATTCGACTAAGCGCGTGATGTGTCATTGTGCGCATGACAGCGCAATCCTACCTTCAAGCGGTGCACGGCTTTAGTTAATACCTTCTAGCGTCCCCTGTCAGCCTGGTAGCTATGCGTTCGCGCGTGACGTTGTTAAATGTCTTTATTTTCTGTTTTGTTCATAAAACGTTTTAAATAAAACGGTCTGAAGGACCGCCATTTTGGATTGAACTGAAAACGCAATGCGAATAGAAGAAGACCTCTACATTCTTATTTTAAAAAAGACATCCGGTTCATATTTTGAAATTCGATTCAAAAATACCAACAGAACATGTCCAGAATTTCGTTTAAAAATCCAATATCAAGCTCCAGCGATCAAATCTTCAATTCTAAACTTCAAGGTTCACGAAATTCGTCTGAAATCGATAATTCCAATATAAAATGTAGGTCCATTCGTGACAGATTGTCCCACTGATCGCGATTCGGTGCACGTTCCGACCGCATAGCATCGATCGCTACCAGGCCAGCAGAATAACTTTGCAGGTAAACGAGACTTAGTTTTAAACAAGATAATCTTCGGGATATGGCGTAAAGACGCGGAGGAAAAGTTTCATAAACGCAGTGCCTTTGATTTACCAGAGCTGAAAGACTCTTTTTCGAGCCCACTAGATTCGGCTCTTAACTCCAATTCACTTCGTTGAGAGTTTGTTTGAATACCAAGTGGAAACAGCCGGCCATAACGTTTTACGATTTCTAACTTTTATCAACAATATTCTTGAAGTCCATAAAAGCTCAGCAGTATTTTCATTGTAAAGAAAAGTCACAAATTCAAGTCGCGACTGCATCAATAACACACGATTGTCCCGGGAAACAGTTCCGAAACGGCCCACTGAACAAAAGACTATTCAATAAAACCTAACACGTAAACCCCGGAGGGCGATAAAAGATTCCCTGTTCTTCCGTGGCGGCCAATTTCAGGGAATAGGCCGAGTTTTTCGAGTACGCCTTAGAGGCAGTAAATGTTTTTATTATAACCTAACTAGAGATAAAATAAAGGTTAATTTGGTACGTGACTGTTCGGGAATTACGTAATTCTGAAAAATGCGAATACCGCGTTACATTCACAGATATCATGCGACAACTCACATAACAAATCACATCGCCGTCGTCTCCATATCGCACAAACCTTTCCTAACTTAGCGACATGACATGTACCTACGCGTGTGAAAGAGACAGATACAAAATAATCTTGAAAGTTTTTTAATTATCGCATCGGGGGGAGAAGGACACCCGCTCGGCTGGCTCGGTCTCTTGTGAAATGATTCACGACCATTGTTCGCGTAGATGGATAGTTCCGTGCGAAATGAAAATCGAAGCTCTTCGCTGGTTATGAGAGCCTGGTGGGTGAGCTGTGTAATTGTGCAATATGGCGTTAAGAATTTTAATCATTCACTGTGTTTTTTCTGTGCTACAGATTTTTCTTTATGTTTGCAGACATATTTCTCAAAAGGAACAAATATAATAGCAACCTAGATTAAAATTATGAAGTAATTCAGAAACATTAACGAAATATAATTGGGACAGCAGAATATTCCGGTATATCTCGACAATAACACCTCTTTGATGATTACCTTCATTTGCCACACAGTTCAGTAATTAAACTAAAACGGCCCCGAGCAGCCACTCAATTATTTCGAAGTGACACGTAATGGCTCAAGTTTTCGGCCGACTCAAGAATTTTATTGACAGGGTAGGCAAACTTTCACGTTTAGTAACCGTGTTACTGGGAGACCATAACGGAAACTGTTTTCGCAAAGTAGACCTAAAATTATTCATGACAAATGTTTTTACACATGATTTATTGATGCGTATAGAGATTAAGGAAATTTTATAGGCGTTCCTAAATCTATCTTAAAGTCAGATTAAGTAAAATTCCTTTTTTAAATTGTCTAACAGCACACTTATACTACATACTCATATCGATAAAGTACGATATCACGTACAATAAAAAAACGATTAGATTATAATATTTATAAATAACCGGACAAACTGATAAGTTAAAACTAACGCTGTATCATTTCTCCATCTACTAGAGCAACATAACAACCAAAGAGATGGATGCAACCTCTTAGCGAAACCTCTTACTGGAAGTCGTTATAGATTATACGAACAGAAAACAGCTTAAAGTTGGAAATGCTGCAGATAAATAAATAAAAGGCTGGGATTGATCGTCTCGCTTTGAAGTGACTCGATAAGGCATCGCACACACGCAAACCATTTCAAACAAGAAGTTAAAACTAACACATGGAAATTAAATTCGTTTCAGGTGTATTTCAGTTTCTGAAGTAGTCATTTAGTCATTATAGGTCGAACGTGCGTGTTTACGAATGACAGATGATACTCCGAATAAAACATAATTTATTGGCAATAACCGTAAAGTACGTAAACCATACTTAATGACTCTATTAGATAATTTTGTATAGAAGCGGTGGTCCTTTTCCGTAGCCTTTACTGATGAGAGCTACCACTAGGTTGCCACTTGATTTGCTTGATTGCAAACAACGCCTTATAGACCATATTGATTCCTGTTAGCAGTCATGTGATAAATGATGCCGCTTATCGTTTGCCACTTGACTGACCTATCATTTCAAGCTTCATCGTGTAGACAGCGCCTTACAGAGCTAGATAGATTCCTGAGTATTTCGTAGATTCATTGGAATCGCAAATACCCGATTCGAAAAGACGTCTATACAATGCGCCATTTTACTTTCCTTTGTAACATTTCTAAAGAATTCGGATGAATCTTTCAGAATTTCTAATGGGAGAAGTTAAATTATAATACCTCTTATGTTATTTTTAAGTCGAAAATAGTACCTATATTTGTCGTGTTAATATAATTTGACGACCTCTGTGGCGCAGTGGGCGAAAGCCCGCCTGAGACACAGAGGTTGCGAGTTCGATCCCCGCTGCGGGACAATGTTTGCAAGATCTGCAAATATTTGTTTCGAGTCTGGGTGTTTTCTATGTATAATATGTATGTATTTACAAAAAAATATATATCTATGTAGTGTATCAGTCATCTGGTTACCATAACACGAGCATTAAATTGCTTAGCTTGGGACTAGATGACGCTCTGTGGAATGTCCAAGGATATTTATTTATTTATTTTATTTAATTTATAAAATTGATGAATTTTAATAAAAAGGGTTAATATATGCAACTACAAAATAGACGACAGCAGCAAAAACAATGTACCTACTCGTACTCGTATCAGAAATAACTGTATGTATCTATCATTTACATAAAAAAGATGAGAATTTACAAAATCGTAACACGCATTTTTAAACGTTCTATAAAATGGTAACAAACAACAAACAAATATGCAATATAAATAAATCTTTGCCCAGCTCAATAAACGTTTTACAGTTTGGGTTTGGACCTTGTTTATCGAAACAATCAAATTTAAGGCATGCTTCAGCGGTTTTATTTTACGGGTCAGGCTACATATTATCATATACCAAGGGGTTGAGATATTAAACGGGGTGAAATAGGTAATATTTGTTTTTCCCAAAATTGCTGGTTTCAATCTATGGTTAGAGCCTTTTTCCATTCGCATGTAGAATATTTAATATCATTGTCGAGTATTTCGAAACGTATTCAAAATGTTTAGATTGTAGTCTATGATGCACTTCAGTTTATTTTGGATCTGGAAAAAGAAATTGAAATGTTTTTAATCTGTGGCGTCGACACAAATACTGCCGCGTCGACAAATCAGGCAGTAATCCGCGACTGAGGTGCAAAAGTGTCGATGTGACAAATCTGTCAGACTGCTGACTCGAGGGTTCGTTTGACGCTTTCTGCAGTTGAAGCAAATGCAATTAAAATTAGAGAGACGCATTTTGCTATATTTGGGTTCTTTGAGTAATAAAGAATGTACTTACGTGTGTGTACGGTAAACTTTTATCAAATAAATTGTAAATATTAGGATCGTAAATATTCCTACAATATTTAAGAGACGATTAGACAATTTAAGAGTAAGATAAAACCACAGAATCACAAAATAACGCCTACATTAAAAGTAATTCTAAAAACAACAAATCCGGGCCAAGCAAATAAATCAGATATACCCCAATAATACAGTATTGTCTCGGTTCAACATTTTTATGCAAAACCTGTGAAAGGGCGCGATGAACCGACAACATTCCGAGTACCATCTTAAAAGGGCAGGATTCTTCCATTCAAAGAATCTTATTATTTTACATATCGACGGTGTAGGAGCAATTCAATAACCCATTATTAATGATTAGTATAAACGCATAAGGTTTGTATGGATGTATGTATGTATTTACGTCCGGGCGTAAATACATACATACAGCCATGGGCAAATTGAAGTATGCATCTGATCTGAGTTTCGTTGTGAAGCGGCGGGTAGTTCTGTAAAGTAAACAACGCGATATCCATGCATTTCTAAAATGTGAATTGTGATTGTGAGTGTTAAGAAATACTTTTAATGAAGGCGTCTACAATTTTGGTTAAGTCAAATTTGAGTATGTATCTAGTAGCGGGTAGTTTATAAATATTAACAATAGTACAATAAAGTTCTGCAAAGTTAAAAACAAAAATTTACGAATATGAATATTAAGTAATGAATTTAATATTATGATCAAACGCTCTCACAGAGTGAAATTCGATCGATATTATATAAGTACGCTTTATTTGAAGATATAAAACATCACATAGGTACAAAAAACAACACTATACATAGCGTTATTCCTCATGTAAGTACAATTGTAAGTATTTCTTTAATTGTAAGTAATGAATTCTGTATCCAGATCTACCTAAGAACCTAAAATTGTGTCAATAACTGGCTCTAACGATCTAAGTCCAATCCTTTTTAGCTTAGCCATATCTCCGATACAGCTCCAATCCTATTTAAAGTAAGCGTTCAATTTTGCCTCAGAAGCAAATGGCGGGATTTCCTGAGGGAATTTAGCGTCTTTACATTTAAAATATATTTTAGAATGTGGAATAAAAATATAGGCTGAATGTAATCTAGGTTTTATGCGTGGACCTATGCCGACACTAAAAAAGGGGTATTTTTTGAGTTGGAGTAATATAATCTAACTAAACTATCTTCACAGCTTCTAGACTTTATCCACAGGAGAGACAATAATTATTTTTTTTTGTTTGAAAGAACAAGTATATTCCCGATGTGATCCCATTAAAAATTGGTGACGATTTGACGACGGAGTTACGGAATTTGAAGTCTATTTTACAAAAAAAGATTTTTTTCTTCTTTTTTTTAAATATTTTTCACTCTATTGTTCCACGGCTGATATTTGTCACATAACCTTGCTCCAAACTTGAAATACAGCGAAAAAGAAAAATGGATTGTTGGTTAAAAAAACCATTTCATTAAAACTCTTCCGTCATATTTGCGAATTTTCACTCGAATGGATAATTTCGCAAAAAGGTTTCGTAGCTGTTCGACACGCGGTACGCAGTGCTCAGCGATTTGTGAAAATATAACGAAAGTCGGTATAATGGTATACCTATTTTAGTTCAAGCTGTTTATGCCGTAGGTAGTTATAAAAGTCACTTTAAATATTATAACAATTAAATAAACAAAACTTTTTAAACTATCATGGTTTTCAACATTATAAACGGGATATACTCGTACTTAAATCTTTTTTATCGGTCCATTGTCCAATTGAAGCAATAATCGGTGAAGATTAATAAATGAAATTGTAATAACAAATAATAATGCCAGTGTCTTGGGCACGCTTCCGTCTGGCAGTGGTTTGGATCAGTTGAGCTACCTATAGATCGTTTGTAACGATCCTTAGGTGGCTCAACTGGTGTTGTATTGTATTTTGTACAGTTATGTAAATATGTAGTAGTTTAGTTTCTGTAAATAAAGTCTCTATACAATACTAATAGTATTCTAAAATCTACATGTAGTACCTACACTTTGCAAAGCTGCAAAGGTATTGCACTAGGCTTCCATAAAACAAAGGATTCCTATTCCTATATGCAACTTTGCCAATAATTCAACATTCTATTAGAACAAAACAGCCGTACTCATGTTCTGTTTGCCTGGTAGCGAGCATGTTTATGACGTCCATTATTTTAAATTCCGGAAACGAAACTCCGGCATACACCTTTGCGTGAATTAGGTATTCTCATGAAAAAAATTTTCAGTTAGCGGAACAAAGAAACGTCAAACTCTACAAAGTTCTGAATTCCTGGTGAACCGTTGCATAATTATAATTATGACGAATCCATTAGCTAAGAATAATAATAAAATCTTTGGTTTATTATGGATTTATCTTTGGAAATTGTTAGCATAACCTTTACAATATTTTGAATTTCGTTTTTTCTTTGGAATACAATGTAGAAAATCTATTGGGGTTCATTAAACTCGCCTTTGATTGACTTTAAAAGCCTGTGTTCGCCACGTTTTTCAAACGTGCCGACACTGCGCGTTTTAATCGATACAAACGCAAATGAAACGCGCAGTGACTGCGCATTTGTATCGATACAAACGCGAGGAAAGAGTGCACGGTCATAGCTTGCTGCCTACATTTTGTGCCCGCTCGTTCGAAAAACATGGTCTGACTAGGCTCTAAGCGTCTGATTTGGTATTTTTGTGTAAAATAATGAACTTAAATATGCATACATGTAATGATAGCTAGATAAACACCTACACAGTTCTAAGGCCCTAGTATATTTGCCTATTCTTACTGGGCTCTTAGAAACTGAAAACATATTTTCGTAAAGGCACGTTTACATAGGACGGTCTGGTTGTTAAATTAAGCAGAAGGTCGGAACAAAACACGAATTTGATTAGCATTTTAGCCAATTCTAGCGAGGAGTGTGGAATACTGATGCGTGGCAATTCTTGACTTGTCTAAGGCAACTTGGGAGTTGGTATGCAATTGAACAAAGTAATTTAAAAAAAATGATTGTAGTCGGTTTAAAATCTTACGATTTGATTTAGTAAGTTACTTTGGGAAAAGTATTCCTAGTGTAAAATTGGGTCGATTAAGATTAACTAGTTTTTTTTGGGGCAAATTTGGGGCAAACGATCTAGCAAATGAGAACATCGGAGTAAAATTTCGTGTTAACTAAAATCAAAACTAGATGTCGCTAGTAAAAGTGACCAAAAGCTAGATCGCGCTGAAGAAAACACGACGCTTCAACTCTACCAACGATGTTTTCTAATCGGAGTTAACAAAAAATTACCAAACCATAAATTTAAGAATTTGTTTTTGTAAGCACTGGTATTCTTAATTAAGTAAACCGTGTTAATAACAGTTAAAGAACAGCTAAATCAACAATGATTACCTATCAAAGTGCAGAAAGTTGAATTTAATATTTCTTTGACAAAATTAGTAAAAAAAAATAGAATACCGTTTGATAGCCAACTGAGTTCTTTGCTGCAAAAACCACGAGTCACTTTAAACAAAGTGGAAACTAACTCAGAAAGTACGGAGCACACACAGACTACCAGTCGATATTTTTCCGCTTTAGCACGAATATTCTAGAAGCAAGTTGAAAAAGTTTGCAAACATGTACCAGGAGTTCATAGTTCGACAGGAGTTGGAAGAACATGAAAAGTTTGGTGTGACAAGAACGAAAAGTTGTGATAGAAATCAAGGATAGCTTTGATGTATTATCTATTATTTGCTTATTTCTTAAAATAATCGTAATATTTTTACTATATTACATTTGTAACACATAAGAAATACTGATGTCACTAGTTCTCAACATAAGCGTGTTCGCTCGTGGCGAAGCTTGCTGAGACGTTCTTGATAGATCGTCGAAGTTACGCAACGTTCTGAGCGGTCACTACTTGGATGGGTGACCGTAAGTGGCATTTTCATCTGAGCGCTTCCGTGCTTCGGAGGGCACGTTAAATTGTCGGTCCCGGCTTTTAAAGTCGTTAAGTCATGAAGAAGGCCTTTAGGCGGCCTAAAAACTCCGTCACCAGAGTTGACCACTTGCTCATACGAACGAACGAACATAATAATCTAAAAAAAAAAACATAATTTTAACTTGTTTTTAATTCACTGATAAAACTCTACACTCTTACTCTGAAATCGCGTAAATAAAACCAGTCACATTTATTACACAATTTTAGGTCCACAACGATGTAGGTCAAAATCAATATTCCAACATTCTATGTCTCGATACACAAGATAACTAATCGATTACGTCACATCTCGAGACGCCCTCCAAAGCTCGCATTAGACACGGCCCAGTGGCCGCTGATGAGAAAACTGATGACCTCCCAACATCAATAATCTTTAAGATGCCTTTATTTTCCTGTTTTGAGGACTATAGCTTTTTGCGCATAACGCCTTTTTAACGGCATCCCCGAAGACGGTTGAAATTAGAAGATCAGTGAAGAAACAACGTAGGAGCGTACTAGGAGAATTCTCGAGACCTTAAAGGAGGTTGCTATGGAGGTTACATTTGAAAAATAAGTCTTGGCAAATAAAATATACGAGAGTATAAAATTTATACGTACATTACAATGAACATACACTACTCCACTCGTAACCGTGTTCCGGCCACACAATGCAAAATTTATTATCTTGATTCTGACTTACATTCGCAGCCACAAAACTCATTTAATTTGAATACAGAGTTTTAGCCTTTTGTGCCCGCGCCCGGCGACTTGTTGCCTTTTGTTACTCTCCAGCTTGCTGAGGGATGAGGCTGATACACACGTAAAACAGAGTTTGTTCGTGGATTATGTATTTCATGTTACGGTATTTTTTCGGGTTCGAGAGAGATTAACAAACAATACATGACGGGAAGCGACGAAATATTTTCCTGCGGATTATGGCAACCAAACATTTTTGCTGATTGGTCAGAAATGGAATGGAAAAAGATTGTGATTTTAGAGGGTAAAAATATGATGGGAATAACAAAGGGAACATGTCCATTCTGTATACAATTTACTGTACAATATAACCTTAGTAGCATGAAAATGTAGGTTTACAAATAGAGTTTTTTAGGCATGTGAAAATAAAAATAAACATTTTATATCACTACGGGACACGTTACCCCAAAACCGTTTACGCGAAGCTCGACAGGCGTGAAAATTTCAAAAAAGTTTCAACATTTCACACTTTATCTAATTTGCGCCACGAGGACACCACAGCGCATGAGACGCCCGCGGGAATCGAATTTGGGACCCCGAGACCTCGAGACCCAAATTGATTTACCACCCGGGGTACCAGGATATCATGAAATGGAAGAGGTTTCGCGTAATCTCACGTCGATATGAAGGAAATGTGTCAGGTGGAAATGCCGCGTCATGCTTACGTGGTTCCGTCGATTTTATTTAATGGAAAAGAGAAAATGAAGGAAAACATACGTGCGCGCGTTCGTGGGTGTGAAACATGCCTTTGATTCGCCTACACTTCAAAGAGTGTATTTTTCTTTTATATTTTCTAGAGTTTATAACCTGGCTATTGAATTGAAGTTCATCGTACAGACCTTGTGTTTGAAAATGATAGGACATTTAAGATCAAAAAGGGTATTTTGTCAAGTTTATAATGTTGTAGTACTTCTTAACTTTTTAAACGAATAATAAAACCTAAAATTGTATAAATAAGCCTATCAAAGATCGTTGTTCAGTTCTAGAAAATAGAGTTTACTTTTATGTGATTGTGATTACAACCATTTTATAGGTCGCGCCACGTAAAAAGAGCGCTGGCTGACAAGCTGCGCAGAGTCGATTTTTAGGTCCGATTGGTGGTGTGGACTGCGGCGCGGGGTGAAGGGGTAACGCTGTCATTGATTCGGCGCATGCTATTGGTTCGTCAGCAGTCCTTAGCTTCCCGCGCTGTCACTACGTCAAATTCGTTTGCAAAATATCATCGCGTACAAAAGTTTTCGTTTACGAAATGGTTTTACATAGAGAAATCTAAAAAATGATTTATGACGTAGGTATATAGATTTATGAAGAGAGAGGCTGTTAAAAATGCTGTTGATGATAATAAAACAATGTATCAACAATACCTGAATTTTGTAGGTAAGTACCTAGGTACTTACTTATTTAAATTTAACAATTAACACTGACTAAAACATGTGTTTAATAATAATTCCATTAATGATATTCATCTAAGTAACTTATTTATTTTATTCATGAAAGACAGTGACATAAATGTTGAAATGAGTAAAATATTTATAACACACATAAGTAATATTTATTGTCAACAGTTGATCTGACAAAAGTAGTCAGATCAACTGTTGACAAAAAAAAATAGGTGTTAAAACGGTGTATATACCTAACTAGCCTGCCCGAGCCGACCGCCCAGCTACAATACTACCTACATTGTGATTAGTACTTTCGTGCGCGTGTGTAGCCATGCGCAAACATACCCCCTCCACTTTTTTCCAGCGCTCTTTTTACGTGGCGCGGACTATACGCATGTTTCTAGCTGATATATTTCAGATATAAATTCAAATCAATACACATTCAAATCAAAATCCGAAAATTTCAACTTCAATACCTACCAGGACCGAAGAGTGCGCAAAGAGATCTAATTTCACGCAAGTTAATCCGAGCGGGGCGGACACACAAACATCAAAGGAACAGGAAGTGTAGCGTCCATTACTACATAACAAGCTACATGCAGTATTGGAGGAAATAACAGTGTTATGTCAGAGGTTGAAATGTCATGACTGATTTTTTTATATATTTGAAAAACGCCACAGGGTCGTACTAAAAAAGTGTATTTGGACAAACCTCTTAATGCCCTTAGACATCTTATGAATCACTTACAAACGAATTAAGGACTGCATCCTGTTTTCAGCTAATGTTCAATGTTGTTTGTGGAATGGTGTGGTCTGTGGACGGTGTGGACAAAATTACAACAAGCTAGTTAGTTCAACGTAATACCGTGATTGATTGTCCACAAACACGATCTCTCGTCATCGCAAATATTTGAGGGTAGCTGTATATTGGCTGGTTACTGATGACTTTGGTTGTTAATCATTTAACTGGTAACACATTATGGATGATGCGAGGATTTTGTTAGATCACATCACACTAATATTATAAAGGTGAAAGTTTGTGTGTGTAAATGTGTAAGCGTGACTCTTTCACGCTCAAACGGCTGGACGGTTTTGAATGAAATTTGGTACCAGGATAGCTTACCCTGGAATAAAAAATAGGCTACGTTTGATCCCGGTATTCCTACGGGTACGGGAACTAGTTACCGCGGGTAACATCGCGGAGCGCAGCTAGTAAATAAATAAAGTACACGTCAATAAAACAAATGAGACAGAAAAGCACAGCGCATACAGGGTGGCCACGGTCGATCGCAGTTTAATGGTCCGCTCGATTCGGCGTGACAGTTATACCCTGATACCCTGATAGATGTGGATGCCATCGGATATCCGGGTCTGGAAAGGGTTATTTCGGTCCCGGAATTTGTTTGCATACTTTAAAAGCTTTGATTTTGGGTTGGGATTTCTTGATAAATATTGAACCGATTACTGTTACAATATGTGGTGTTAGGTTTGCGACTTGGCACGTGGCTATTTATTACTCTTTATCTCTCTCTTATGTTTGCATGTTCTGCAAATATTTGTTCCGGGTCTGGTTGTTTTTCTATGTATAATATGATGTATGTATTTACAAAAAAAAACACAAGCATTAAATTGCTTAGCTTGGGACTAGATGACGCTGTGTGGAATGTCCAGGGATATTTATTTATTTGTTTATTACTTTAGCTAGAGTCTAGATCCTGCTATTCATGATAGTCTCATTCTCATCGGTTTCCTGTTTCTTTTTCTTTAAATAAGGCCCTTTTGCTTTTAATTGTATCCTTATAGTAATTCTATGAAGACAAACGATTTGATGGTACCTATCATACAGGAATATTTTTATCTTAGTTTATTAAATTACTTATGACTCCTACACTAGGCTAAGGCCTGTATCGTAGGAACCGAAATACTTTTGGCAAAAACGAGCGCCTCCATGATCCATTACAAATATTATAGCCACTATATTGACACAACCACGACCCACAATCGGCAGGTCAGGCCGCAAAATCCTTACCAGAACCACTAGACAAAGATATATCAACGCTTCTATTCGCTCCTTGATCCATTACTTCGGGTCAGACCGTCAGACAAAGCTTCGCCGCGGCGACCGCGTAGGTCTTGCGGACAAATCGATGTTTTGTTCGCCTTGTCGCTTTCAGAGCGCTAATCCATTTGTCCATGGGACGGACTGGATGTCTTTCTCTATTTTTATTTTATGATGAATATTCTAAACTCATCTAAACTTACTTAACTATGAAAACTTACATTAAAAAATTTATCTATGTAGTATATCAGTCATCTGGTTACCATAACAAAGCATTAAATTGCTTAGCTTGGGACTAGATGACGCCGTGTGGAATGTTTAAGAATATTTATTTATATCTACGTATTCCCGCAAATAGTCAAATAGTCCACGTCACAGGGCGTCAATGGATGCGACTGGCACAAGACCGTAGTGGATGGCACAAAGTTAGGAAGGCATATGCCTAGCAGTGGGTAAAGCCGTGTGGATGATGATTCCCGCTAAATAAAGCTCCTAGAAAAAATAAGAGCTAGATTGCAATCGCAATATCGCTAATGATGAAGGAGAGCTATCGGTACGCAATAAAACATCTATAAATGATTATGATAAATGATAAATGATTTATTTGTAACATACACACACATAATAAAAACAAAAAAATAGAAGAAACACAGTTGGGAATGTTACAGAGGTCTGACTCAGCACTATGTTGCGCTTATAAAAACACAACGCTGATCTTCCGTCAGATCCAGGGTACATCTCATCCAGCACTTACTGTTGCACCGTGTACACAATTAATTGGGTGTTCATTAATTGGGAATTAACACAACGGCTCTTCATTCATTCATTCGTACACTTTTCATTTTGCGTGGAAATTGGATGATGCTTCAAAAGTTTGAAATAAAATATTGTAAAAAAATAAATTAAATTAAATATGATCACGACTGGTATCCTAGGGAGCGGCAGATATTTTTATCAAAACTAAAATATTAAAATATTGCATGAAATAAATCATATTCTATACGAAGTGCCAGTTTATTTGATACATACATACATTATAATCATGCCTCTTTCCTATAAAGGTAGGCAGAGACCACGGATTACCTCTTGCTACGATCCTGACACACCTCTTTCGCCTTATTCACTCTCATCACATTCTTCAAACAAGCTCCCCGCTTTAAGTTACTTTTGAAATGTACTACCTAAATAAATATTTGACGAGTTTAAAAACTACAGGTGATAATGCTTTCACAGCTGAGTCTCTGCGATGCGCTTAACACCTGGACAACAGAAGCACGTACTCCATGTGCGTCGATGGCACTGCTCGCGTTACCTACATAAATGTAAATCTAGGTATGTATGTATGTATAGACCTTTTCAGTCTGTCCATAACAGCATTTTTCTTTCATTTTCCCGGATTTTAATCAACAGCACACAAACCGTACAATAGGACATTTTTCATCACGAAAGCCATATAAATTTAATTTGTCCGTATCACGCCGCACGCAATCATTATCCGAAGCCGTAGATTTTTGGTGTGGACCCGGGAGGCTGTTTCGACCTATTTCACTATTACAATGGACATAGAGTGCAATTTTGAGTAGCATTGACATGGTCCCGCCCGATTCCAAATAATTCGTTATCGCAAGAAGATTCCCATATGAGTAAACATTGTTTTACAACACAGTATAGAGTAAGCGAGAAAAAAAAACAGCCTCGCTTCACAAGTAGGAGAGGTAGGTAGTACTTACCCTGAAAAAATTATGTTTTATTCTATCACTTTGTCGGCGTCGTCAATATTATCTACATGCCAAATTACAGTTTTGTAGTATCAATAGTCTCTAAGCAAAGTCAAGGACAGACGGACGGACGGACATAGCGATAAGATTCCTTGTTGACTTCGGAACCCTAAAAATCTATTAACGACAGAAAGAAAGAAAGAAAGAAAGAAAAATCATTTATTCTTGTAGGACCTCAAGGATCACTTAAGTATCGTTTTACATGCTAGGTGATTCTAATGCCTGTTCCAACGCGACTCCCTACACCAGGGAAAGAATCAGGCAAGAACCTGGTGGTGTGGGCCTAGCTTTTTTTAAAAGCGATCCCTTAACAATCTAAAATAATCTAAATAGTCAAGCTTCAGTGGGAAGCCAGTCGAACAAAGTAAGGCATGTCAAAAAAAGTAAAAGTAATTGTAAAGTTAACAAGATAACACCTCAACAAAATGTTGTCTGGCATCACACGCTACACTTGGCCGACTTAAGTGGTAGGTACCTACTTATCAAGGTAGTAAAGATATTGTATACCATCAACCGTCGAGGGGCAGAGCGACATCAGGCCACGTAATTTTATCATTAATAAAAGCCTCAATGGAATAATACGCTTTCTCTACAAGAATATTCTTTATGTACGTTTTAAACCTTCGAGTCGGTAGGTTAGTTACGTTGATTGGGAGTTTATTGTAAAAACGTACAGTATTTCCCATAAAAGAACCGTTTACTTTTTCTAGTCTAAATTTAGGCACACATAGTTTATTTTTATTTCTAGTGTTAATTTTGTGCACATCATTTTTTCTCTTAAAGTTGTTTATATATTTGTGAGTGTGCAATAAGTTTACATAAATATATTGCGAAAAAACAGTAAGAATATTTATTTCTTTAAATCGCTCTCTTAAAGAGTCGCGACGTTTCATTTTGTAAATGGCACGGACAGCTCGCTTTTGTAAAACGAAAATAGTTTGAATATCTGCTGCTTTACCCCAAAGAAAAATACCATACGACATCACACTATGGAAGTAACTGAAATATACTAACTTAGCTGTTCCTTCGTCAGTAAGTTGCCTAATCGTACGCACTGCATAAGCCGCGGAGCTAAGCCTACCGGCAAGTGTTTCAATATGCGGACCCCACTGCACTTTGAAGTCAATTGTAAGACCTAAGAAAACAGTTGAATCAACAAGATTAAGTGCTTCCCCATTTAATTTAATTTTTGTAGGTCTCTGAACCACGTTAGGCAAAGTGAATTTAATACATTTAGTTTTTTTGGCATTAAGTAAGAGGTTATTAGCAGTGAACCAGTTTGAGACTTGGGATAAAGAGGCATTAACATCATCATAATTATCTTTAGACCTATCAACTTTAAAAAGTAAAGATGTATCATCAGCAAAAAGAACAATGTCACACATGTCTTTTACAAAAGAAGGAAGGTCGTTTATGTACACTAGAAACAGAAAAGGGCCTAGTATCGAGCCCTGTGGCACACCCAGATCAATAACTGACCCTGAGGACTTTTCACCTCCTACTTCAACTTTAAGGAGTCTCTCAGAAAGATAAGATCGAATCAGGTTAATAGCTTGGTTTACGACACCATAGTACTTTAATTTGGAGATTAAAGTCGCATGACACACGCAGTCGAACGCTTTCGACAGATCGCAGAAAACTCCGACTACGTCTTGTGAGTTCTCAAAGGCATCATAAATGTGCTTTAGAAGCAATGTACCTGCATCGGTTGTTGATCTACCTCTCGTAAATCCAAATTGGTGCTGGTGTAAAAGTCCGTTGAGATTAAAGTGAGAGAGCAGTTGATTAAGAATTAGTTTTTCAAAAATTTTACTTAACGCAGGCAGAATCGATATTGGTCTATAATTAGCGGGGTCAGTTTCATTACCAGATTTGAATAAAGGAATAACTTTACTCATCTTCATTAGATTGGGAAAAACTCCCTCGTCAACGCAATTGTTAAAGATATAAGCTAAACAAGGAGCAATATCACCAACAATAGTAGCTAATATCTTAGTCGAAATCCCCCATAAATCTTCAGTGTTTTTAATATTCAGTGTTTTAAATATTTTGACAATATTGTCTGAGTTAACATAACTAAATCTGAATTCATTATTACCCTGAGCAACACTGCATTCCAAAAGGCCGTATGCTATAGTAGCGGATGAATTTAATGACTGGGTCACCACATGTGGTATATTAGAGAAAAAATTATCAAATGCGTGAGCGACCTCATCGCTTTTAGTTAATAAATGATCATTGACTTTTAGATTTATCTGTTTGTGGCCACGTTTTGTCTTACCAGTCTCATTGTTAATCAATTTCCAAGTGGCTTTAATTTTGTTAGGTGCTGTTTCAATTTTATTTTTTAAAAACATTGATTTTGCTACCTGACATACTTTTTTGAATGTTTTAGAATAATTCTTAATGTAAAGGTTATGTGAAGGATCGTGGAGCATTAGTTCCCTTGTAGAATACAGATCATAAAGTTTATTTCTACTTCTATAAATACCAGGTGTTGCCCAGTCTGCAAAGCTTGCACTAGTTTTAGCTATACAAGTCTTTAATTTAATTTTAATGATCACTCATTAACATCTATAACAATTTTAATGATCACTCATTAACATCTATAATGACAAGACAATACATAAACTGCGAGCAAAGCAACAGGGTAATACTAAGTAGGCCATAAGTCGCTTATGGACCGCAGGCAACATAATCCTTTAAAACAATTTTGATTAAAATCAAATCCCGTACCCCGGTTAAAATTGAATAATACCTGACGCAATTAGCCACTGGCTTACATTAAATCTGCTAAGCCTTCCCGAATCTGGTGAAAATTAAATTCCTCACAGCGACAGGTTAATAAGGAAATCGGGATAAGATTTTCGCGGTAAACGGGATGGCCGATCGGGCGTGCCTGGTTTACAAACAGGAAACGAACTAGGCTAGCAGAGGTAATGATGCGGTGAGACGGAAATGATAGACGTGCACGACGGCTCCCCATTCGTCAGTTTAGAATCGATCAATAACACTTGCGAATGCACATCTCTTCGTGCGTTCTATGAGCCTGGTACATTTATTGCATATTCTAGCTGGGCTATTGTTCACCAATTTATCCCATCTTTTGTTGCATTTGATGTGGACACCAACCCTCTCTAAGGGACGATTTAACCTACAATGCATCTCCTAACGCATTCTGTACGCCTGTGAAATTGTAAACCGTTTCTACACATGCCATTGTTACTGAACAGAAGCGCAGCAAATTTAGGGTCTGCCTACGGAACCACATGGGGTCCATTAATCTTTTGAACACGTGCCTTTTGTTGTGATGGTGCACGCCCACGTTGGGGTTGCCAAAATGCGAATGCATCTCCTAATGCTGTCTAAAGTCCTGGTACATTTATTGCATATTCTACACATGATATTGTTAGGATCTACGAAAATACAATAAGGTCTACGAAATCCATTATGGTACAATATCGATTCGTGACTCAAACTTATATTGCGAATTCATCTCCACACGTGTTCTCCGGCCCTAGTAGGTTTATTGCAAACCTCTAATGTTATCCTTGTACTACACAAAGTAGATGTTATTTATAAAAAAGCTATTATAAGTTTAGTTTTATTATAAGTAAGTTAAAAAGTTATTATAAATCCTTAAAAATGTTTTGCCGACTTGAAGCATAATCCAAATCTTGGTTCATATTTGTATTTGTTACGGTTATTCGACACAAACGGAGCATTGCCATTGGCCATTCTAGTGTTGGAACCACTTGGTTCCAACACTAGAATGGCCAATGGCAATGCTCCAAAAAAGCCCATGTGTGGTGTCGGCATAATGCATCGACCATAGATGTTTCCTTAAATAAATTGTAATGTAACCGATTAAAAGTATAGTCTATAGCGGAAATAAACTCCCTCCACGTGATGTGCCAAATGCATCTCCTATAGTCTCTAGGAGCCTGGTACATTTATTGCGTATTTAACACTTCCTATTGTTATTGTTCATCCAACGGCAGTAATTTGAGTTCTCATGGGGATGGAGACAAATAGGGTTTTTTATCCAACCTCTTTTGTGTCAGCGACCACCCTCCATGGTGTGCAAAAACAAGAACGCATCTCCTGACGCGTTCTAATGCTCTGGTACATTTATTGCATACTTTTCACTTGCCTGTCCCTTCGTTAGATATTTGTGAAGTGATGTTGAGTGTTGCTTACCTGTAAAGAAAAAACATTTTGTTAGTTATAAATTTATATAGAAGTTAAGACAGAATAATATCTAACGAACCTTGCAAATACGGTCGTGATGATTATTTTTTAAAATTTTGTAATCTTTCATAAAATTCCATATTATCAACAAACTCATTTTGTAAAACACAAATATCATTGTTTAAACAACGAAGCATCAGCAAAGTTCCAAAGTTCCACTTTAAACATTTCACAAAACGGTTTTATAAAACGAAAAGATTGCATTGTGCACTTTCAAAAAATATAGTGAAATTCACTGTGTGTTTTTCAGCGAAGCAAACACCAGGTTAACAGGGAATTTCAAACAGGCTAGGTAGTACCAGGGGTACCAGTCACGTAAGAGTACCGCAATGCGAAACTGACGTGCCGACTTTTATAGACGCAGTGACGCATACCTACCGGCTGCTAATTTATGTGTTTACCAGGAGTAAGACCTTCAAAAACATTGAGATCAATTTCTAGCTTAGGGAAAACGAATTACCGATGTTTTATGTAAGTAATACTCGTATATTTCTTCTCTCTCGAATACTAAGTTCTTAGTAGCCAGTTTATTTAGAGACGGAGTTTTTGCCTTAAGGCACAGATATGATAGTGCATTGACTTTCGATCCGAAGGTCGTGAGTTCGGATAACTATCGGATTGGATCGGATCGAATAAAAAATCCATTGATCCGTAATGGATTTTTTGTTCCAAAACGTTTTAAAAGACGACAGGCTTGCAATTTGTCTTGTATGGAATGTTAAGTTCTGCAAAATGGGCCAATTATGTTTCTGGTTGTGCCATCTTTCAATATATTATGCCTAAAGTGAGAGAATATCTACTGTGCTTCTGGTAAACCATTCGTCATGTCTAGTTTCGTTTCGCTTTCTAAGTCACAAATGCGCTCTTTTTGTCACAATAACTTTTCAGCAGAACCTTTTAGCAACTGTCATTTTTCACAAAAAACAATACCCATTTTGGAACAAAAACATTGCAGCACATCAAAGGCCCCATCCAAATTAATTCTTATTTAGGCCCCCGGCTAATAAAAACAGAATAAACATGCTACTGTTAATGAAAAAGCCCCGACGAGCTGTAAAACGGAAGCTGATTAATTAGGAGATCATAAGCGGAGGAGGTCGAGGGGAAGCAAATCGAAGAATTAAAGGTATACAGGAATAGTCTTTTGGTCAATAACAAATTTTAAGCTTGGTCCATTTTGATAACAATTAGTTTTGAATAAATGAAAAACCGATAAAGAACTTCATCAATTAGATAAAAGCTGATGATCAAACGTCTAAGCAGATTTTATTAAAACAATAGATGAGAAAACTTTTGATATGTCATTGTCAATACTCAACAAATACAGGTGACCGATAAATTCAGCGCAAAAAACTTGACAAAGATGCCCTCTTCGTCCCCGTCTCATACGAGTTTAATATTGAAAATGATAGACGTGCCTTGAACGAAGTAAAGATTTATGTCAGACATATTAGATTTCAGCGATTTTGTCATTCTCAGAGAATATTAATATCTGGAGACTTTATTGATTGCAACGTGGATACCTATTAGTTACTTACATGGTAAAGATAATAGAATAGTAGGACGGCGGGACACAGGGTTTGACGAACTCGCAAAGGGCAGAGCAGATATAAAAAACACATTCTCATAAAAAATAAAGATTACTAAAAAAATATATAAGTGCACTGTTTATCATGTCATTTTTCAACAAGTCATCTCTCTCGCTATTATTGCGAAGGGTGGCGAGATTCTGGCGTCATGCGGCGTGACAAGGGTCCGACGACGTGCTAGCGATATTACGACCTCTCCGCGACTCTGCACCCCTGGTACCCGGCCTAACAGCCTACGCCCACTATTAACTTGTGGATGATTTGTACTGTTTGTCTAATGGTTTGGCGCTTTATCACACATAATTATGCTGTATTTTAATACAACGCTTCTATGGTTCAACAACGGCATTTTAACAAAAAGTGTTTAAGGAGAAGGATTTATAATGCCAGGAGTTTGGCAGTACGCGAACGCACCAATGCTGATATGTATCAGAGAAATATCGACCTCAAGTGGGACTGGGCAGGCCATATCTGCAGCATAACTGACGACTTGTGGTCAAAAACGGCCACCGAATTGACCGACACAAGCCTTGCGCGGCAGACCACGGAGACGGCGTGATGATCTGGATGTGCATCTACCAGACGACAATTATAGCTAGGGATAAAATAGTCTCAAAAATTGAGAGGGAGGCCTTTGCTCTGCCTTTGTGGGACAATATGGTCTATAACAAATAACCTAACCGTAACAACGGGGGTATGGCCTCAAGCGAAAACTATACTAACATAAAGAGTGACATTATTGCACCGATGACACACAACGTTATATGAACGATGATCAGCTGATATTTAATGTTTTTGTAAAACTGCTGTTGTTGTACCAAATAATGACAAAAATATATAGAAGGGTTTGCTGATGAAAATTGCATAGCTTACCAACTTCCTCCAGCAGGGCAGAACTATTAGAGCCCAACAGGCATGGGAAATAAATACGCCAGTTGATAGAAATAGACAGCTGCCGCCAAGGAAATTGTTTCCTACTCTATCCAGGGCCGTGTCTAGGGATTTTATATCGGACGGCGATATCGTCAAAATGGTTGGAAGAAAATGTATGAGGCTGACAAGAAACCGGAAGGAGAGGCCTATAAGAGAGGAGGCCAACACCCAGCAGTGAGTTATAGTAATAACGGGCTGATGATGTTGGTAATTAAATAATAAGTAACTATATAGTGCGTAGAACTCCGCCATCTTTCTCAATTGACAGCTAAAGTCACGCACCCTATTCGTCTCTAACCTGACATAAACTGTAAAGTAGGTGAGTTTAGCTAATTTTAGATTTTAAACGATTTATTTTAAGAGGCGTAAACATTGCATAACGAATATTGCGTGTTGCATACATAAACAGTGATAGATTAACTTTTCTACTCTCCTTGACAGTTGATAGAAAAACTGCAAATGGCGATCACCCGATAAAGGTATGCGATTTGAATAAAATTTGCCCTCATTTTATGTTATTCAATAAAAGGTTATCTCATACCCCTTCCGCTCTCTGCGGCCCTGGCATCCCGTCTCGGCGACGGATGGAAGCCGCGGGCGGATCGCTTCCGCAAATACGTCTGTTGGCTCCTTGCAGTTTTGTAATTGGTTTTCTGGAACGCCTTGCTGGCTATGCGCTCCCGGTATTTCTTAAAAGTTTGGTAAACAAATAATGCATTGTAGTCGCAGATTACATTTAAGTTGATGCAGAATTGAATTTGTTTCTGCAATTTCGCGAATAATACAGAGCGAACGTATAATTTCTCGGAATTTGTTTTAAACAACTACACAAAAGTTTGTTTGTTTGCGGCAGTACCTACCTATGCATGCGGCGCGAAAACAAGCGACAAAGAGCGGGTTAAGCGTGTACATATAAAGGTTCACAATTTGACAAACTTATACGAAACACAGCTATTGTTTTGAAAGAAATGTTCGTGCTCCAGAAGTCAACGTTCTTTCGAAAGTACATTTTCTACCTCTAAAACTACCTTTATAAAATACCTACTCAAAAACTTGACTTTAACAACATGCCTAACAAAAACTTCTTAAAATTACACTTAAAATCTGGTGAAGTTACAAACTAAAATAAAACCAGTGGAAAAATCAAACCAAATTCGAGAAAAAAACACGAGAAATTAGAATTCCGAGTAACCAAAACGCGAAAATAGAATACAGGGTTTTCACGAATTCCCAGTTAACTCCATATTGTCGAGAAGTTGAAATTATTCACACGCGATACGCGCGAAGTAAGATTAGTTCCAGATGTAAGCGGCAAGCTGGATAATTGGGAGCGAGCGATTGTGTTTGTTTGATTCGCTTTCACTACCGCCTGGGTATTTATGTGAGCCTGGTAGTGTGGGGCGCAGTTTGCATGTTTTTTTAGGGTATTTTGATATTAGCTTAATTTATACAACGTTCAGTACCAACAATTATTGTTTATGTGGCTGTTACATTGAAACAAATGTTTAACTTACATGATAACAACTATTGTAAATTAATCGTATTAAAAAAGGTAGAGCAATTCAAGGTTAACACAACCTATAAAAGGATTAAAGTATGAAACGTTTTTTAGAAATGCCCGATTCATATCAAAGGAAATTCTTAAACCAGAAGAGATAAAAGTTTCAACGTAATTTTCACTATTCCTTTTTCGCTAAATGCAGTGAGCGAAGCGAAAACTTTTCACTCGAGTTCGCTCAGCTTATTCGTCTTTAAGTTAATTAGAAGTATTTGCTACACTGCATCGTAAACCGAGTGCTAGATTATTCAGTACGAAAATATTTAAGTTCGGATGATTGAGTAGCCACACATATCAAAAAATGTAACCTAGTGATTCTAAGAAAAATGTAATAGTTTATTTAAACGGGCACGCGGCGGCTGAGACAGAGGCGCTGGCGGGATGAACACGACAAATATGCAGCTGACTCTCTCTATTCTAACACAAGATCGCCGTCTCACTGATCGCCTTGTCTCAAGACCAATTTAAATTTTGCCTTCGGGCACCCACTGCGTGACGAGTCTCGCCCAGTTCTGGATGCATTCGAGCCACATGACCTGCCCAATCCCAAATAAATTCTATTTCTATAGACATTTGATATTTTGTACTTTATGACGAAACTTTCTTTAAAAACCTTAAAAGTTCTGATACTATAAAACCTACGAAATCATATTAATTTGCGATATTTCGTCAGAACTTCACTCAACTTTAATACCTGCGAAAAAATATCCCTTGTATACTCCCTAGAGCAAAATTAGAAAAGTTTACAAGTTATCGAGTGGGCCGCAGTGGGCCGAGGTGGGCCGAAGTGGGCTGGACCGTTTATCGTTTTAATAATGACGCCTAATCTACAATCTCTGCGGGTATTTTACTTTCGAAAATTCCAGAATCCAGATATTAAAGAAAAACTTTTGTAGTTACCGAAATAACGCTTCAATTTACGCCATCTTTCTTGCACGATGGGTTAAAAATATCTCTTTAAATTAAAGTTTGTCAAAAATATGTTTATAAAAATATGAAATTCGTAAATCATAATCGTCAGACATATTTATTTATTTATTTATCTTTACATATTAAATCAATCTCCAACATATTTCATTAGAAAATGCATATTACCGTTTATTTATTTAATAAATTTAACGTATGTTTCAAGCTATTACGATTTATATTCAAAAACTCTTTTATTTTCAACCGTGCCTAAGTCAAATTTCAGGCAGTTGAAAACGAAGTCATTCGTAAAAAAATTACTAAAATAAAATCAGGGTGATTCACTCTGAATTTCTACAAAGAGTAAAATACTAATTACATTCTTTTAATTTCCGGCGCGGTCGAAACGGTTTTTGATATCTTTTTCGAGTTGAACAATAACAGTCTGGGTTCTCGTAATATAAAGTGCCATGGATACCGTAGCTAGTATAGAACAGCTGGTACATATCACTTGGATAGTTCTAATGTATCTTTATCAACTAGAAAAAAAATTATGATCTTCAGACGACTGAGCAAATGTTCGTGAAACATAGCTAAGAACACTCTCGGTGAAGAAACCTTTCCAAAAACCAAAAATACAATATCGGTTCATTTGTTTAATATAAAAATAAATAATATAATGAAAATTCGTTCATTTTGTGTGGCTGAGGCATTGTGGCCCACATTGCCTCAGCCAAAAAACACCCACTAAAACTTACATTCATTATTCAAAATGTATTGCCGGAGTTTGAATTTTTTCACTTTAATTTAAAATATCTGTTCGAGATTCACGATAGTAGTTTTGACATAATACAAAAGCAATTAGAAACATTATCAATACTGCTCCTAGACATCATTAATAAACATTTCGTTTACGGAAGGACCTAGTCACTACTACAATAAATACGAATTTGTTCCCCTTTGTGACAGCAAACCAGTTATCCCCATTGTGCTGTGACATTGGGACAAATTAAATTAGCATGAAAAGAAGTAGGGATAATGAGGTTGTGTATTTTATTCAGCGGCCAGCGGAACCCGACACGGTTGTTTTATTTGCAGAATTACTCACTGTGAGTGCTCCGGGACAAGAGATGCTTCACTCCTTTGTGTTTATGCGAGCCTAGTACAAGAATATTTAAATTAAACTTTGTTATACTACTAGTTATTGTTCAAAATTCCAATGCATTCGCTGTTTCTAGATGCTTCGCTTCACCTCCTTTGTGTTTATGACAACCTAGTAGAAAATATTTTTAAATTATTCATTGTTTGCAGCATATTTTTTCTGTAAGCAATTTTTATTTGTTTTAGCACACCATGTTCAGTGTTTAAGAGATCTTGGTAGAAACGCAAACGTTACTTTGCCTATGTCCGCCTAGTAGCAATACTCCATTATGATTTCCAATAGAACAGACCAAAGCCAGTGTCTACAATTTAGTTAAATATACTAAGAAATACGCACAAAGCTACATGCAATTAAGTTAGTGGTGCACTTTCTCATTCAATTTCCTATCAAAGACAGACAGCCTGTCCCTTCTCGCACAATTTACGTATATAGTTGTTACAAAGGACAGACGGACGGACGATGTAATTATGCATAAGGAGTCCCGACGAAGTGAGATTAATGGACTCCAGAACTAAAGGTTTGCGCACACTAGAGCCGACAAAGCAAAACAAAAATAATTCGTGAAAACTACAGTGTAGAAATATCTAATGTCAGAACATAGGTTTGATACAAATTCGGCTTTGAAAAAATAACAAACTCATTAGATACAAAGCAATCTATATAGTTGAGGAAATACCTCCGTCTGATACAACCACAAGTTCACATCCAAATAGTATTGGATGAGTATTGAATGCTTACCTGTTTTTTAGGTTTTAAAAATGAAAAACTGAACTTTTGCATAATCACTGTATATCTAACTCAGATTTTTTTTAGTGATCCAATCTTAAAATACAAACTGAGTTGGAGCACGTTCAGTCCCAACTCCCAAGCGTTTTCTACTACCTCAATCATGACAGTGATTTAGTATAGACTTCCCTTTACAAAGGTTGCTGTATGTTGTGTATGAGGTGTACTTGTACGGTCGGGCACTGATGGGCATTGCGTGTTGCGGACGTGGTTACTTACCTGTGGGTTATGCGACCCTGGTATGAGACGCCGTGTTACGTAAGAAATGGGGACGAAATATAATTTCGTTGGAGAATTAATTTTAAAACGTGTCTGCGAAATGAAAATATAGTCTGTATAGTCCCCCATCCGATGACACTAGAAGGTCAAATCTTAAAGGTTTCCTACAAATCTTTGGAATTAGTGTGTTTGGACTGATATGTCTATGATTAAAGTTAATGAAAGGTATTTCTATATTTCCAAGTACCTACAGTAGACAGGGATATTCCAGCTTTATATCCCTATTTTTAAAGAGATTGCCTATCATGATGTTATCAAGATTTTCGAACTGGCTAAATTGATAAAAGCACTCTGCCCTAAGGATCGGTTTGATCAATGCGGGTAAACCCCGTCGGATTCAAAAATTTTGATAAGAATGTTCATTTTCGTTAACACAAAGCTTACTTGCTACATTCAAACGTTAATTTTTATAGTAAGTGTAGTGGGAATAATAGAAAGGGTGAGATTGGATAAAAGGCCTAAAACTATAACATTCATCTGTAAGCACCTCAGTTGATAATTCTTTCATCCATCTTACTTATTCCCAAGGTCCAGGTGAGCCCGGAGCCTTAATATTTAAGTGGGGGTCGAGTACAAACGTTTAAAAATACATGCCGCACTTGGGGGATCAATTTTGGATGATTCTTGCGTGTTATTGTGATGGTTTTCTTTTGGAGTAATTCGATACAAGCCAAGGGTGTGTGGTTATAAGCGTTCTAAGACTATACAGGGTGAGGCAACATTTTGAGGCTTTTAAGGGTAGCAAATTTTTGTTACCTAGTTAAAAGGTCTTAGGATTTTTGTTATTTTTTTTAGAAAAAGCTTTTTTGTTATTTTTTTTGAAAAAAAGCACAGTTAGCCCAGAATTACATTAGCAAAAAAACAAGTTGAGCTAGTATGTAGTATGTAGTAGTTTAGTTTCTGTAAATAAATGTAAAAGTATTTGTAAAAATAATAATAATAAAGTTTACTTAACTAGTTGAGCTTAATTAACTCTTATATACCAAATCAAATCCTAAGTTGCAAAAATAAAAATAAAATCCCATAATTATTTTATGACGTTACGAGTAGGTATGTAAACTTTACAGTGCATTCGACGGTTCTTAATTTAAATTCTTGATTACTTCTGCAGGCTGTGTTGTAATAATTATTTATTAAAAATGTATAGTATAATAAGTACCTATAATTTTTTAACGAAAAAACGAACAATTTTAAATATCTTTAAAACAGAGTCCATTGTAAATGAACTAAACCATTGTACACCCGAAAACCGACCCGAATAGCCAAATGCACGTTTCGTGTCCAATAATGGAAAGCGGGGAATCCGATAGACTATTATCCCGGTAATCCCCGTAATAGGGAGGGGGGGGTAATAGAGGGGGGTAATGGGGGTAACAGAGGGGGGATTAAACCTGCAAGTTGCAATGTAAGCGTTATGCGCTGGCTGCGGCGCCAAATCGCGACGATTAGTGTAATGGACCTGTGTTAGTTTGGGCTTAAGTGGCGGGAAATATGGGGATTTTGCTGCTTTGTAAACTTCGTGTTGGGACTGAGTAGCTTCTGTAAGCTAGATAGTGTTATGAGACCAGTCTGCTTCGTTCGTTCGTATGAGCAAGTGACCAACTCTGGAGACGGAGTTTTCAGGCCGCCTAAAGACCTCCGTCATGACTTAACGACTTTAAAAGCCGGGACCGACAATTGAACGTGCCCTCCGAAGCATGCTCAGCTGATAATGCCACTTGCGGTCACCCATCCAAGTTGTGACCGCTCAGAACGTTGCTTAACCTCGACGATCTATCAAGAATAGTCTTTCTTAAACTTTCGCGATCACAATTCATACTTTTAAATAGAAATTTACAGGCCATTTTTTTTTTTTTTTTTTTTTTTTTTTCGCCCGCGACCACGGTTGTTGTAACACAGCCGAAACGTCGGGAAATAATAAAAGGTAAATTACGCGATAAAATCCTGTAAATTTCTATTTAAAAGTATGATCTATCAAGAACGTCTTAGCAAGTTCGCCACGAGCGAGTCCAATCCACCAGTCTGCTGAAAGGATCTAGTCTGGGACAGTGTTTAGATTGAGACATGATCAGCGTTCATAATCTCACTGTACCTACTATGGCATGTCATGTCCCATCAATCAATCGCTATCGACATTGATAAGAAGGAAGGTTGACCGTTAGACATTGATAAGAAAGTAGAATGAACGTTTCGTTTGCCAATGACTACCCTTAACTCGCGCTTGTGTTCCCCATATTTCTCTACGCCGCTGAGACGTGGACTCTGCGGGAGAGTGAGAGAAAGAGGATAGATGCTCTAGAAATGTGGTGCTGGAGAAGAATGCTCGGGATATCGTGGACCGAACACCGTACAAATGTGTCCGTACTCCGAGAACTCGGCATCAAGCAGCGTCTATCCTCCATCGTCCAAGCTCGCATTCTCACCTTCTTCGGTCATGTTTCTCGGCGTGGAGGTGTATCCATAGAGCGTCTGGTGGTGCAGGGAAGAGTTGAAGGTACCCGAGCGCGAGGCAGATCGCCCATGAGGTGGACAGACCAGATAAAGGCAGCGATGGACGGTCCCTTACATGAGTGTGCAAGAAGAGCAGCTGTCAGGGAGGAGTGGAAGCGCGCTGTCAAACGAGCCACAAAGGGAGAACTAAACTGATGACCACGACCACTCTGCCAAGAGTGTACCGAGCAAGAAGAAGACCCTTAACTCATGATAAAACATACATTTACGGGTATTTAACGCTATTTACTTTCCAGTCAAAACGTCGGGATAAAAATTAAATAAAGGTAAATAGCGATAAATACCCGTAAATGTATTTTATAATTTCTGATCGCGAAAGTTTAAAAAAGACTACCCTTAACTCGCTATAGACTTCAGTTGACCGTGATCATTGCATCTTCTTAAAAATCAAAATTAAAAATCACAACTCACAATAAGTTTACTGTGGAGATGTGAAGCTGATTTGCAAGAGCGATAGGTAGTAATCGAATCGCGCTGTCTCGCTCTAACGTATCGGCTATCGATGAGATGCTAATGCCTGGGAATGGACCTAGCTAGGCGATGTTAATTGAGACACTGGAACATCTATATTTTAAAAATAGAAATGAAACAAGAAACAAAATTTTTTTTATGAAAACCTACTCCAATTTCGTAATAGAATATGCTATTCCTGCACTATCGATGCATTTCTCCAAAGTTCATCAACTCTCAAGATTCTCAATTAAAAAAAATGATTTAGTATTCGTGAAACGCTATTTAAATATTTATGACACCGTATTAACTATTTGAGACGCTCTTACTTGACAAATTTGTAGACAAACGTCAAAAAATGTCAAAGATAAGTAAGGACTCTAAAATGTATCTATGTAGTATTATATCAGTCATCTGGTTACCATAACACAAGCATTAAATTGCTTAGCTTAGGACTAGATGAAATCGTGTGGAATGTCCAAGGATATTTATTTATTTATAATCTTATACCTTAAACCTATACTCTACCACTTACATTGAATGCGTGCAAAGCCATGGGCAAAAACTAGATCTAGAAATACAGTTAATTACCAGGATAGCAGAAATAAAGTAGCATTAGTAACGTTTCATAGCCGTAACTTTTCCCGACGCTCATCAACTAACGTTAATAATTCATCCCACACTTTGTTGTAATCTAGTTATCCCCAACTTTTATGATTTATTCTTAGAATTAGAGGAATATGAATTCTGCCAATAATATGAACAGAAAGCTGAAGTTTATAAACGCTGTGAAGACCATTACATAATAACTACATTTAAAATACCAATGTCATGAAGAAAATCCGGCCCGATTTATTTAGTTTTAATACACACATTGTGCTTAACCCATTCAATACGCGATTCACGCGACAAAGTGAACGTGGAGCATATGTGCGCCATGGGGCACTGAACGCGATACTTCGACCAATAACCTATTTTCTAACGATAAAGATAATAATAATTAATCAAGGATAATAATTAATATGCTTAAACCTTCCGAAATAAATATTAGAACAATACGAGCGAAGCCGCGGACGAGTGCTACCTAGTACGTTCACACGATCTATCATACGCTGCGTGATATTACTCGGGTACCAGGGCGTCAGCACCCGATTGATTTACGTGGTGTCCCGGCTTCGGGACCGGCCAGTCGCGGATCCAGGGGGGAGCCCCTACAAAATATGTGCGTACCTTGACTTTGGGTGCAAAAGATTTTAATCCCGGCTGAAATATACTTTACTTAAAGAAATTCAGCAATAAGCCTACATTAGAACCTTCTTACTGCTTTAAAAATATTTATACAGATTTTATGATTCAAAAACTTTTTTTTAACTGTCACGTGATCATGTTTATATTCATTTTCGTTAAAAATTCGCTTATGTTATACGAGAAGACATGTTATTATTATTAATATTTCTAGAGTAAGTATATAGTACCACTGCAGGACAAGAAACAAAATGTATCCCCGCCACTGGTCAAATGTTTGTATGTCCTGCAGATATTTGTTCTGGGTCTGGGTGTTTTTCTATCTTTAATATGAATGTATTTAAACTTATTTAACTAAGCAGTATATCAGTCTGGTTACCATAACAAGCATAAAGTTGCTTAGCTTGGGACTAGATGACGCTGTGTAAAAGTGTCTATATAAATCTTAAGAGCTCAGCTTTTGTTTGTGTAATGATGCAATTTCCTCCATCAAAGTGTCTTAGGGTACTTAATTATTTATTATTACTCATATGTAATTCTCACACATAAACACAAGGTCTTACTTTGGGGCTAGATGATGCTGTGTGAAATGACAAGCAATATTATTTTCCTTATGTAAGAATAAATATGGTCTTCTGTTGTTAGAAATAGAAATAGAAATATAAATCATTTATTTGCATGAAGTATGGTTGTATAAGTTCTTAAAATATAAAATAAAACACATACTTCGCGGTGCAAAGACATATTATTAATTAGTGTTCCGTTCGTGGTTTCAAGCCCCAAGCCATGCTCCTAGCTCCGCCCCTGCCGGGGCCTGCAATTAAATTACCCAAAGAAGTCGGAGTTCCGTAATCAATGCTGAAGTATTTATAGCGTTTTGGGGTTGGCTGTGCGAAGCCTTCCTCGGTTATTTTATTTAAAATTACAAAACCGATGTTCGAAATTATTTTATGAATATTTAAATACATGGTCAGCGATAACTTCATCAAAATTAAAAAAAAATCCTCCTGTTAAAATTTTTTAATATTGAATCGGCATTTAAAAAAATAACAGATTTTTATGTGGCTTAGAGTAAGAGAGAAAAATAATTGCTCGAGGCGAAGCTTGCGAAGGTGTTCTTGATAGATCGTCGAAGTTAAGCAACGTTCTGAGCACTTGGATGGGTGACCGTAAAAAAAAGACGTGTGGCACTCGGAGACTGCCGCGGTAAAGCTATTGCATGGGGGGTGTTAGGCTATTTTCGTTACGGAATTTCTGGATTCGGTCTCCACGCTCAAGGCCCGCGATAGAAGCTATGCCATAGCTTAAAAACTTACTTAACTAAGTAGTATATCAGTCATTTGGATACCATAACACAAGCAAAAAGTTGCTTAGCTTGCGACTAGATGACGCATGTTAATTACCAAGGATAT
This sequence comes from Xanthorhoe designata, assembly GCA_963582015.1. NCBI lineage: Eukaryota > Metazoa > Arthropoda > Insecta > Lepidoptera > Geometridae > Xanthorhoe > Xanthorhoe designata. The sequence goes on from OY757051.1 coordinate 9,776,321, forward strand.
TTATTTCCTTTCGTAATCTGTGGAAGTTTCCAAACTATCTTCAGATCTTCATAGGATAAGTCACAGTAGAACCTAGTGGGTTCTGATCCTATTTTGTTGATCTATTTACGGGTAGTCTCAATAACCTATCTATCTTTGGATTTGCTTACTGCGGGTACATATTTGACATTTCTTCCATACATAAAACGTCAAATAGCTACTGACAGTAAGCAAAACCAAGGGTAGATAGGTTATTGAGATTGGCTACTAGTCGCTAGACTAGACCAAACAAACAAACAGATCTATCTAATGCGAAACAGTGTAACCAGGCGAGAGACACCGATGATGGCTCGTTAGTGACGTCATCGGTGACGTCATGCATATTCATCGCGCGACGCAGAAACTTGTCTTGGTCTAGAATACTAGATATAACGAGGTTAGTGCTGTTTTGATAATTTCGTATGCTGAACAGTTTTGGTAAAATATTTAAGCATGAAGGGATATGCTAAAATGTTGATAGTACTTTTATGAGAGCAAACTGACAATTAATCGTTTTGAGTATTAATTTCAGCTGTTAGCAAGCTATGATAATACGCACGAGCGCTAGGAACACACTATTTTCCATAATCGCTATCAGACTCGTAAGCTGTTCGATAGCCCCAGCTATGCATCCAGATGCCTGTAAGTGTGCAGCAGTAAGCCTGTTGATTCGCGAAGACGTTGAGTGCCTCTCCGGCCCTCTTCAGGCGAGGGCTGTTGTGGATACACTTGCTTGCAGCTATAAACAAGCCGTTTGCTCTTCTTACAAATAAGAAAATAAATTATTCTAATAAAAAACGAAGCGGACGATATTACGAGCATTGCGGGGCGAAATTGGATGAGGCTGGCACAAGACCGTGAGGAGTGGCCTGAACAAATGGAGGCCTATACCCAGCAGTGGCTGAAATAGGGCTGTGGATGATGATGATGATGAATAAAAAAAAATTAAGTACGTATGAGCAAGTGGCCAATTTCGCTACTTTATACTCGTATTTTTGTTCAAAGTGTCATTGCTGGTGGTTGAAATAGATAAATAGTATTTTCATAAATTCGTTCTATAAATATACAAATATACAATTGATAATACTCGTAACTATAACATCGACAGAAAATATAGATTTCATTAGTAAACTGACAATTTATATCCAGTCCGCCATTTTGGATTTCATCGGATCCGATACTATCACAACGCCTCATTAAAACAAAACATTCGCCTGAACACTGACATCATTATTCGAATTTAGCGAAAGCATTTACAAAATTAAACAGTATTTAGCGAATGATAAATTTTAAAATAGTCCCCAAATATTTAATATCATTGGATACACATAATTCGTCTGGGTGTCACAAGCAAATTGTTAAAGAAAATCAACTTTTTTGTAATGCGCTAAGTCTTAATTTGTAGCTATACTTTAGCCAAATCGTACGTGCCAATTTTGTAAACTGTCACCTATAAAATATTGCTTCCCAATAGTTGATTTTCAGACAGAGTAATTGATATTAAAGGGAGTGATCATAAATCCCCATTAATTCAGAAATATGTATAAAAATCAATAGAAAAATATTTTTAGTTTTATTTAGTTTTAGTAACATTAGTTAGTATTGTCAGTTTGTTTACCGAATTGGCATGAAGAATTTGGTTGAATTTTAGTGTATTCTGTGCCATTGAGTCAACAAAAACCAAAATCCATGACGCTCAGATTCAAATCATTCTATGTATGGAGCTCACGTACTCATATTATCGTGACGTGAGTATTCGTGAGCCCCTACTACATTCATGATTTTCACAACATTTATTGTCAAACAGTTTTCGACTTTATAGTGACCGCATTACAGCTGATTCTATATGAAGACCAGCTAGGGTTGCCCGCGAAATGAACAGATTGCGTCCACATGAATATTTCATAATCAATGCCAAGAGTTTTTGGAATTACCTGCGTTTAATACACACAATTATGGGTTCTTGTGATTTCTGCTCGTCTGGTAGCGCATATGAAAATACAGAATTCAATATAAAACCATGGTTTTGAATTTTAGGAATTAAACAAATAATTTCTAACAATAATAAATTTAAGCGGCTTTGTGCTGTGAAGCCGGTTATTTAATTATGATTTTAAATTGATTAATGTTGCTATAGGTATTTACTAAATTCTATTGTTGCCTTTGTTATTTTTCTTTTATAGTTGTTACTTATTCGTTGTTTGTTATGTTTATTATTCTGTAAATTATAAAATAGTTAATTTGTCAGTTTTTTGTTATACTCGTAGATAGGTACCTAAATGTCTTATTGTATTTTATTTTGTTTTTAGTTTTAGGTAATTGCAATTTAAATGATCTCAATAGATTAACGTCTTAGATCCTAAGTCTGTAATGTTAGTCTAAGATTAATAATAAAGAATTTGAATTTGAATTTACTGATAAACTAAAACTAAATTGGCTCTTACATAATACACACAAAAGAATCAATAAATTAATCTTGGATTTTATAATTATAGGTAACTTACTCTTCTTTTTCTTTCAGTCCACATTTTATTTAGGAGAACAACCCAAAACTTCATATTGAAAAAAAAGATAAAGTAATAAGTGTGATAGTTCCATTATTTGTTTCCTCAGTTACTTCAGGATTAAAATATCGTTTTAGAAGAATCTACAATTTATACAACAAAAAAAATAACTAAAATCGAGTGTAAATCTATCACATACCAGGAGCACATAGAATATCAGGAGGCGCAAATGAATGACGGAAATCAATCGAGGCACTATAACGTGGATGATATATCTGCCAGATAGGTCGTTACTGTGACGGATGACGTCACGGGACGCGGAGTGATGGCTCGCCGGATTACTATGTGGTGTTGTGGTTGTGGGCAACTTGTCATGCCAATGTTATGAAACTACGTGCCAATTTAGACTCGCATAACTCTCGTTTCCTAGTTCATATCAAATGCAATTTTAAATGATTTACAACTGCCACTTTCATATGCGTGAAACTAGCGCCGCCGCCTATTTTATTTTATTATTACGTTGAACAAAGGAATTTAAAAAAACTAAATGTTTCTATGAATAGTTTTTGTTAGTACCTCTAATAGTTTTATTTTGTATATAGTTTTCACAAACGAAACATTCAGTTTTTTAAAATTCCTTTGTTTAACGTAATAATAAAAACAAATTACGCACATCAAAAGGGTCGATAGAAAGAGAATAGATACGAAGCATCTCTGGTCGTCTTGATGATTACCTAATCCATTTACGAGTATTGGTACCTACGCTTATAGTGCGACGCCATTACAATGAAACAATGCACACTCCTGTAGCTAAATTGCCCATCGGCTCCTAGATATTCTACTGTGTTCCCATCCCTAGATGATCTCCCAGAGCGATTGGGAATTGAACAACACTAACGCTAGAACAATCCGGTGTTAATTCTACATGAAAATTCAGAGCTCGTCGAGTTTCTGTTCAAATATACAATTGTTCGCTTCAATTAGAACTTGTCTTGTTCATATTTGTTCGTCTCTTGTATTGGAAGGTTCATTTGGGGACAGGTGAACTCACGCCTTAATTAATGAAGACAAAGTTGGCAAATCAATATTTTGGCGCATCAATGACGTTGATTATGTTGTTCTAATTTTGTAGTCATACAGCGAAGAAAACATATTACACCGCCCGATCAGATACCAGGAGAACAGAATCTTATAGAAGATTTAGAGCATTATAAATTACGCGCAACGGTACGCCGTCCCTCATCAAAAAACCCTCGTCATGGAATAAATAACATTGAGTAGATAATCTGACCACGGGCGGTGGTAAATATGATACCTTTCTTAGTTTATGTCACCCTGGTGACTTTACGAGAAAAAGGTCATTGTTTTAAGTTGAAATCTTGGCGTAACGTGGGTATAACAAAATTTTATGACTCGAAAATAAATAAAGAAAACGAGTAAGGGAAACATAAAATACACGCAACGCCAAAGTTTTAGGTAAAAAAGTACCCATACTAACGACTCTTGGATACTTTTGGATTTAAGCAAGTTAGTAAAACTGGTTCTGAAAGGGTTTCAAACTTTTTGACGTAATTTCATAACGATGCGTGTTTATGTAACTTTTAAATTATTTTCGTAAGAACTTATTTATGTTTCTGAAACAGCAGTGGTTCAGACCGACATAGTATGCCGTGTAGAATGTCCAAGGATAATTTATTTATTTATTTAAGTATTTATTAAAAAAAAGTATGAGAAAAGGGTATTTAGTACATTAAAATGGGAGTGTCAGAATTTTTTTTTAAACACTATATATACTGTATATCTGGAAAGAAAGGAGGGAGGCCTCTTTGCCCTGCAGTGGGACGATATGAGCTAAATAAATAATATGAGTATGAATGCCAGTTAAAAAAACGCAGTTGTATTTAATTGAGTCCTTAAACAAGCCATTGAAAAGATTAACTTCGCAGTCAGGATCTCTGAGATATTTCAATACGATATTTCATAGCCAGACCCACAGTAAAACAGTCATAAACTGAATATGCTACAGAATGAAATTAATTTCAGAACAAGCTTATAAAATCATGTCCTTGTCTTATATTAGTTCCCAGGAAAGCCTAATAAAACCCGGAGTATTAGAATGTACTAGTAACAAACGCAATGCATTCCCAAATCAACAAACCCATAAAACAATGCAATAGCTAATGCCAGCATGTAAATAAGCATACCGCTGCGTTCTATGCGCTAGCTAGCGTGTGACGTCACGTCACGTTGATGGATGGCCACGTGACCGGTGCGATGGGCGGCCGGGATTTAAGTAACGCCTGACGCTGATTGCACAAAATGTTTAGCTTTACAATGTACACATAATAGATTTATAGGCTCCTATACTCGGCAATCTGTTGCCATCTCTATTCATCAACGTGGAAGTGACAATGACAGAAGACCTAGCAAATAATAGGATTGGAAACAAAATGGCAGAATGTAATTTGTATTTCATGAAATGATTATAAACGGTAAGAGAGTAAGTGCGTTTTATCTAGGGGCTTACTCTGGTGACTAAGTTTTTAGGCCGCCTAAAGTCCTCTGACATGGTTTAACAACAACCACTTGCGACCCAAATCAAATAGTGACCCAGAACTATCAAGAACGTCTTAGCAAGATATCCCACGAGTGCTGTATTATTAACGGCTAATACATTAATTGCCTTATTCCTATAGATTTGTCAATTTAATATAGATTTAAAGAATGTTTTTTTCTTGTTACTCTTTTGTCAATGAAAAGAGATAGCAACAGATTTAATATCCGTTTTAGCTATAGTAGGTTTACTGAATCAATATGCATAAGGGGGTTATAATATAAACGAAGATATTATGTAAACTGTGTAAAAAAATATGATTTAAAGTGTATGGATTTTCAAGATTCTTCAGATATAAACTCTCAATATAAAGAAAATTCTACTATTTCGCATTAACAACGGAAACCAATAAACAAAATGGAGTAGCTCCGCATAACGAGTTCTGTAATGTTGCTCCGATAAATCCGAAGCGATACAAATGAAACGCGATCGGTTTGCAAGGATTTAGAGAAAGCTTTCCAGTTTCCACGTCTAACTCTTTATAGGTTCTGCACGCCTGGTACATTATAGAATTTATTTATCTTTGTTTTTGTAAAAATGAAGGCATGACAAGGTGATCGCGAGTATTGAAAGGAATTGGGGACTTTTGCCCAGCAGTGAGGGGTTGATATAGATTATAAAAAAAGGAATGTCTCCCGTCTATATATAGTACAGTGTATAGAAATCAAAATCAATAACCTCATGATCACTGACACATCTTAAAAGCCAGGTTTTTCTACTCCTCAAGTGATAATAAGCTTCAATCTCCCCGTTAAGAAACGCAGCCGATGTCTAAAGACGTCAATTTTCCGCGCGCACTCAGGCGATGCCTCGCTGCTACTCAAATCTTTCAATAACCTGACGAAAACTGAAATAATAAACAAAGGGTTTGTCGTTAGTTGACGCGATTAGCGATTTTCAGCTCGATGTACTCAGCAAAGTGTAAAATTTACAATATACATTAGCTCAAAAATTTAGAGTTGACGCAGACATTTTTACTCGCAGCTTGTTTCAATTTACAAGCCAACTAGCTGCGCCCTAATATTTGGGAGCATATTAACCAGTCAGATTTGTATAGACAAACGTCAAATAATGTCATAGATAAGCACCACTTAAATTAAGGTAGGGTTCTGTATTTGGACGTTAGTCGAGCAAAATCGAAAACAAGGTTTTTAATTAATCAAACTACGTCTCGTAGTGTTCTTATTGCGCTTAGAGAGAAAAACAGTCTAAAATAAAACACAATTTACTTCATCATGGTCATATTGCTTTATTATACGGGACGTTATTCTAATATAAATGATTTTATTAAACTTTTACAAAATAATATTTTATAAAAATGTGTGCTCTTGTTGAGAGCAAAGACCGGACTGACATAGAGGAGAAGGTTTGCTGATAAAGGAGAATAGGTAAGCCGCATTATATACATACATACGGATATGACAGCTTCCCTCTAGCAGAAGCACCACACCCCAAGGCATTCGTGCAAGAGAATTGGCAAACACACGCGGGCACTACGCCCGCTCCCAACTCTCGTTGTCGTAATGGAAATCGTTTGACGCACGCTTCATTTTGTTTACAAAGCACATTTGTTTACGAACACGCTGGAAGTTGGTTAAAAACCTTGATTTGTTTGTCTTACAATCTTGTGTATACTTATCTGTAGATTGTGTTTTAATATATTTAATAAGTTATGTATTACGAGTATAAGTAAGTCGATTGTCAATAAGAATTTTTCATTTTTGTTACCCATGTTTATGTTGATGGAAAATAAAAACTTTTTCTATTCTATTCTATATTATTAGGCTTACCAAGTTATTCATAATAGACCTAACTAATGAACGGATTTGGCTGAAATTAAGAATATACATAGTTTATGACCTAGAAGAACATATAGGCTACTTTTTATCCAGGTAGGCACGGAAGCGATGCCGCGGACGAGTAACACCCTCAAGGTTTTGAATGGCGAATTGAAATCACTACATGCTAATGCTATATGGAAATAACCCAAGTAAAGTCAGATACGGAAAGTAATATTATTGAAATAGCTACTCTTACTACCATCTGTTAAAAAGGCATCCGTTTACTAAAAAAGTACACTTTATTATTTGAACCGACTTAAAAAAATTATGAGGTTCTATGTTTATAAATACTGTTTTAACGTAAAACGCTTTCCAACAAACACTTTTATTTTGCAACATTGTTTGAATGCCTTTTCAATAAACATATTTTCCATTCCATTTTCAAATTTTAGAGTTATGCAGCGCTCCGCTGTAAGCCTCGCGGGTTCCGCACAAAACAATGCGCATAACTTTGCTTTCTGTCCGTCAAGCGTGTACTGACAGCAACAAAAGGATTAGGCATGTGAGGAACGCTGGTTCACTCAACTGGAACGTGTAAAAGCTTTGACAAAATTGTTTAAAAGGAAAAAGTAAAGGTCAAAAGAGAATGCTCGGTACTTTTGTGAGGAAAGATTCTTTATTATATTTTTAAAATCAACGTTCTTAGCAATTTTAATAAGGACCTAAATAAAGATTACTTTAAACCATCTAGGCGAATATTTTACTTCAACAATTTAGGGCTCACTATCACAAGTATATCTAGGTTTAAAAAACTATTCTGGTAGTACTATGCTGCGCCAATACAAAATGTACGGCATATTGGGACCATATTTAGATGGATTAGGCTTGCTGATCACCTAAACTGACTTTAACTAAAAGTAAATAAATTTCGTATGAGCAAATGGCCAACTTTCCAACTCAACCCAAAATTTATTTAATGAGGAAGATCAAGTCCTTATAACTAGGAGATTCTACTGCCTGTTTCAAACGCGACACTCCACCCAAATGACTCGCAACCAATAACAACTTTAACTGGTTAAGAGTCGACAAGACACCTTTATTCGCAGGAAAAAACATTTTAATTGGTTCACTCGCTCTTTAAATATTTTAGAACGACACCAGCTGTATCACTCAGTCCATGACCCATTCCAAAAGAGTGCAAGGTTTTAATCAATGATTTCGCAGTGAGTTTTATTTGTGGAACAGTTCTGTGTCGGATTGACAGGCCTTTGTACAGAGTTAGCTAATTGGGAACGGTTCCGGCGTTTGTAGTTCGGACATGTGCCCGTCAGAGAACAGGATTCCCTTTGAACGCCTACAACACCGGGTCAATTGAACAATTTATTAAAAACTCAAGGATACGACGATTTAGAAAATAAATAATCTGTAGAAATTATTAAACGAATTAACGGGACTTTATCGCGTAATTTCTTTATTATGTAAACTGGAGTTTTACTCAAAATATCTATCGTCATATCAATCATTGGCAATCTCTACAAATACCTTCAACAATGCGTATTGAGTGAATAGTAAAGAACGAATGACAAAGAAAGTAGTGATTGATTTATTGTTCCTCCGTATTGACATATTCAAAGCCTCCGCGAAATATCGCGCACATAACCGGAACTGACGTCACGGATGGGATATTGATGACGTCGCGCTTTCACCATGCGCCCACCATAACATTACGGAAACCATTAATCTTTATATACTTTGTAATAGAGACCATAATAGAAGATCAATGGGTGTGAAAAATAAGTAAAAAGTCCGCGGTCGATAACAGAGTTACCAAGGCAACATGAGATCGGAGGAGTGTTAGGTATTTACGAGTTTTGGAATTGCGGATTCCCTATGCCTCCCTTGACTTTGATGATTTGTTAATTTAACTTTCGTACCTCATCGGCTTAGGGCATTGAGTTGAATGACCAAATTATGAAACTTAGGATGATTAACAGTGTCAGGATGCACGCTGTAGTGCCTGGGACATAATTAAGATACGAGTACGAGCACCTCTAAACCATTGTCTCAGCTTTACCAGAATAATCTACATTTGTGATAAAAAACCATTAAGTATTCATTTTAGACGACTTTCTAGTAGGTTTAATTTCCACCTAAGTCGAGGTCCTAGGCTAGGCCAACATGGCACAAAATATAACAAATTTAAAAATGATACCAAACATTTACGCATATTGTTTTTACCTAATCACAATGCTAAATGTTAACTGGGTAATGTTGTTACATTACCCAGAACATACCAGGAGATCATAGGCTCTATGTGGTGTACTTGCGAATAGTTCGCTTCCTGCTTATTACCAGATGTCAATAAGCGACAAGAAAGATGTAAGCGAGTGTCAAACACAGGAGCCAATTAAGTCACCGCAACGAGTTTATTACTGTCTGTATAACGTCGGGAAGTAAATATGACAAACTATATGGTTGACAGAATCTGGAATTATATATTTTAGGCCATGTATTTTTTTTTATAATTTCCGCGGCTTACAGCCGGTTCTCGAACGCAGATCATCTCCGAAATCAACGGTTAAATCATGTAACAAGTGGCAAATTAGTAACAAATTCGACACTGCCATGTGATTTGATCACATATTAACGTAGCACACATATTAACATGTGGCGAAGCTTGCTTAGACGTTTTTGCTAGACCGTTGAAGTTAAGCGAGATTCTGAGCAGTCACATTTAGGATGGGTGACCGCAAGTGGCATTAGCAGCTGAGCGCTTCCGTGCTTCGGAGAATACGTTTAAAACCACGACGCAAGCCTTTAGGCGGCCAAAATTCTACGTCACCAGAGTTGGCCATTTGCTCAATGCTAAACAAGGCTACTCACTCATTTCCACAATGTCCATCAGAGTTTATAACCTGTAGACATTAAACTTGCCTTCTGAAGCTGAATTACCTATGAAGATTATGTACGTTTTTGATCACAAGAATATGTAGCAAAATGCATAAAATCCAATGAGGGATAAATAAATACGAGCTAAAAACCTTTCTAGCGGTGGGACAAAGTAAACAATAAAACGAACGTGACTAGAAAACATCGCAAGGGACCATTCACCTCTAGAACAAAAGCATACTTTTTCAATTTGGCTCGAAAGACCTCATACAATCGAACTTCTTTCCCCTACAATAAAACTAAGCGCCTTTGTATCCTGTTAGCCTGGTAGCCCTGAGAAGTAGCGAATGTCAATTACTGAACTTTCGCAATACCGACGTGAGCGCGAGTCGATAATGAAAACTTACCAACGCTGCGTCCTTATTAGTTCCTGGTACTTATAGCTCAATAAATTTTGCTATGAAAGTTTAAAATTTAAATACCCATCGGTTCGTAAAATTATTTAGTAAATCTATAAATTCATTTATTTAATTTAACTATCTACTCGTGCTATGAGGTTTGTATTATGAACTTAATGGTGAGATTCAACTAACACCCCACTTTTCGATAGAATTAAAAATACTATATATTTTAATTATAACAAGCCTATTGTTTTCCACTGCTGAGCATAACTTCACCTTATTACCTACAAACATCACAGTCATTCTCGATCGTCTCAGTCGTCTCACCATCTTAGAAGTTTTGTAAATACTAGTTGATAAATAAAACATTCGATAATAAAAATAAATTACAAGTGTATCGATTCTTACATCTGTACTTTCACATTACGTGCCGGAGCTACGAAATGACCCTATTGCATGACCTTCATAAAATTTTATAGACAGGAGAACATGAAAAAATAATATTTTTAGGGTTCATTGCTAAAATAAACAAAAACAGCCGAACAAAACATGGATATAAAAAGCTGTACATTTTTATTGCTTACTTTCAAATTTTACGGGTCACTGAATCATTAAAAGCCTTTGACTTAAATGAAATCATAAAAGGCTGTACAGAACCTTTAGGGTGCGAGTTGCCTTGCGCTTGACGACTGCTGCGGCGACTTATCGTGGATGTGACTTATAATATTTTATAAATATTATAATTTTTAAATGGCTGATCAGATATAAACGAGCAATTGTTGTAAAGGTAGTCAGTCAGGTATATTACAAGTTTATTGTTTATTTATATTATACCGTGGCTATAGCTATAAAATGTGAAATAGTTGCTGCAGTAGGTACGATATTGCCTTTTCGAACGAGATTTTTTGCTACTCATAGCTAGTAATGTTAGGTTTAGGCTACTAATTCGGATTTTAATACCCTAAGCCTGAACACCTTTAAAAGTAATAAAAAAACACAAATTGTAACATAGCTACATAGTAATGATGTCTAGATTCTTGGCAATTATTTGGTCGTAGTTTAAAACAACGTATGATATAACAACAGTAATAAGTATAACAGTAAACAATCTCATCAAGCAATTAAAAAGACAATAAAAAAATCACATCAAAGGAAAACGAGCCGGCTTTAGGCTCCGTACACACGATCCATCTTCCTGACCGCATTACGCCACAGCTTGACGGATGACGTCATCGCCGCGAAACGTGACAACGAGGAAAAGATCTCGGCTTTTGGTCACGTGGGGAAATCATGTACAAATCCTCAGAGGTCGTGATGGATGACAAAACGCACAACTTTTCTATTAAGGATAATTCACAAAGAACAATTAATGAAGTTGCTAACTTTTAGGCGATTTTTGTTCCGTAAATATTGAGTCTGAGAAGACGTTTAATTGCGAAATATTCACAAGAATAAAAATAGAATACTCTCTCGGATTTACAAAAAATTAGAACGGATTTGAGCGTCTGTTATTATTATTTTGTTTCAAACCAAACAAGTAATCTATACTCCAAAAATAGCCACATATTCCGTCGCAAATTAAATTAAGCAACACCATACCGAAGAATCCAATCACGGGGGATCAAAGCTTGACATAATAGAGTTCCAATCAAGCAGGTTTCTCCGTCTCTTGGGAGCCTAACAAAATGGCTGCCGGCATCCCGCCAAATAACGAATCGCGCCAAGATTCAATTTGCAGTGCACTTCTGTTATCCTGGTGCTGCGACGATGGTTAAAACTTGCCAAATTGGACCATTCCGGCCCAGAAATATAAAAATACCCGCGCAGTGATACGTGACGAAATTGTTTTACAGTTTTTAACTGCTTAAATAAGCTTTTATACGTGATTTTTTTAATAGAACTCTACAAATTCTTCTGGCTACCACAATTTAATAGTAACGATTAACGACGAATTATACGATTTTAAAGTTAAACTTTAATATAAAACAAGGACCAATAACCGATCAAATTTTGTTAATTTGTAAAGACATTGAGACTTAGGAGTGATACATTATTTAAGGCCTTGTTGAATTCACAAGCAAACATGAATAATGGGGTCAGAATTTAAGCTCAAGCGAAGTCAAAGTAAATAAGGTATAGGAATGTTTCGTCGCTTGTTGCCTAGTGTTTATTATGACCTAGATTATGTCCTAGAAGCAAGTATTCAACTATTCCCGACGGAATGTACAGACAAGCTCCGACCTCATTCACGCGGTCCATAGCGAAATTCTAGGCACTCGTAAGTAGGTACGCCGTGGTTTACTTACACTGGATTAGGCAAGATGACATTTAACTCGATAATCAAGATAATAAATGACATGGGTTAGATTGGCGCGAAACAGGGTCGAGTGGTGGAAGCGAAGAGAGGCCTATGCCCAGCAGTGGGATGATGATGATGATTATGAATTAAGATAGCCTTCCACACTCGCGTTCGCGGTTCACGCCGAGATCGCGGTGGAAGCTGTCACCGATCCACACTCACAGAAACTTTGTTAATATTGTCGCGGGAAAAAATGCCGACAAAACAGGAAGGAGGCGCTGATTGCGCGCACGTAGCCGTGAAGAATATGCGATTGATATCTATTTTAAATAGCTCTTCTAAGTTTTGATTTTATTTTATTTATTTACACACACATAGAATATAACATTTAATCAAACGACCCAATCAGACCAAATTCGCCGTGAACCTAATCATTATTCTTTAATTAAAATTTCATTATAAAATACACATCCTTCTCAATTTACTGTCTTGAGGGTACTTCTACAAAACAATTTAAGTTATTAATACCTGCGAGCTATAATACACCTTGTGTGGTAAAGATAAGACGTATATTTCTAAGTATTAGGTGTAGGAAGTCGCGTTGGAACAGGCATTAGAATCACCTAGCATGTAAGACGAAACTGAAGTGATCCTTGAGGTCCTACCAGAATAAAGAAAATTAAAAAGTAACAGTTTGCTAAATTAAATTCGATGGGTACTTATATGTATTGCAATTGCAACCTTTTAATTAGTTTCAGTGCCTCCTAGAAATAAGGAATAGGTTTATGGAGTTAGCCCACTGTGGACTCAAAGGAGGGTATTTATCGATGCTCTTTCGATGTGGGAAGTAGAAATACTTTTACAAGTCACAGGGATAAATCTAGCGAGGAGTTTAGCCTATATACATCGTTGAAGTTAAGCAACGTTCTGAGCGGTCACAATTTGGATGGGTGGCAAGTGGCATTATCAGTTGAGCGTTTCTTGTCGGTCCCAGTCGTTAAGCAATGACGGAGGCCTTTAGGCAGCCTAAAACTCGGAGGATTAGCCACTACCTAAGTAAGTAAGTTCGTAAGCTTACTCACTTTAGCGACTAGTACCTACTCTGGGCAAATATCTTAACATTCATGTCTGTAAGTACAAAAGGCGAATAAGATCATAGTAAAAAAAAACTTTTTTTTATGCATGGTTAAAAGTGGTCTTTTTGTGGTCAGTTTCATTATTTTGTAAAACAAAATCGCCAAGTAATGAAACCTCAAAAAAATCTGTGTGGAATGTCAAAAGATATATATTTTTTTATTTGTCTAAACTTTAGATAGTTTGCGCTTTTACTGTGTATTTCAAATTTTCATAAAAAATCTTAACAGATAATAAACACCACGGTATGAAAAACGTATTAAAAACACCATCGTCCTATTTAGCCTCACACATACTTGTTCTTGAAAAAAATGCCAGCTTCGAAGAAAAATCCAGTGTAAGAAAATAAGAATATAATACACCTGTTATGAACACATCGGATTGAGGAAACTCTGAGGAAAACGAGGGCAAATAGCAATTTTCGTGTTTTTGTGCTTCACGGAATAAAATATGGTTTAATTTTGAGAAAACCTTGAAATTAGGAGCAAATTGGTTTGCAGGGTCGTGGGTTCAATATCTGAGGGAGACGTAAATAAGGGAAGGTTAGGCTACAGTAGGTATACTAAAGAAGACGGTCTTTATAGATCGTTGAAGTTAAGCAACGTTCTGAGCGGTCACTACTTGGATGGGTGGCATTATCAGCTGAGCGCTTCCGTGCTTTGGAGGGCACGTTAAATTGTCGGTCTAGCTAGGCTTTTAAAGTCGCTCCGTTACCAGAGTTGGCCACTTGCTCATACGAACTTACTTACTTAGTAGGTATAATCTGTAAATAAATAAATAAATAAATAATAAATAATAATCTGTCTCCACAGTGTATGGAGTAGAGTATCCTTTTCGAGTATAATCGATGTATCATAGCAATGAACGTGGTTTAGATTATGTTGGTTATAACTTAGTTCAGAGTGACAACTAATGTAAGCTGAACCATAGAAAAAACTGATTTTTCTGGTGTGAAGATCCGTGGTCTTTACCCTTATGGGAAAGAGGCGTGATTTAATGTATGTACTCACATATTACAGCATGTGTTTACAAAAAATGTGTCTATGTAATGTAGTCTATCGTTCGTTCGTTCGTATGAGCAAGTGGCCAACTCTGGTGAATGTAATCTTAGTTTTTTGGCTCACCCAGCTTTCCTTAATTTGAGACTATATACCTACATATGAGAAATGAGAGGGCTGCGTGACAAATTCACAAATATTGAAGTTATCCACAACACTGAAACTTAGTACTTTTGCTAATTATGCTGATGGCTCCTCAATGAATCCGTCAAGTCAAACTACATTTCAAAGAATCTTGAAAGTGACATTTCATGATGACCAAATTGGCTTTTTGACGGAAATTCAAGATGGCATGTTGTCTTTTTTGTTTTATTTTCCGAAATTTGTGTTTTGGCGAATGTTAATGTGTAATAATGGTGGATTATTAACTGTTAAGTGTTCGTAAACGTACATAAGTGTA
The DNA here is from genome assembly GCA_963582015.1 of Xanthorhoe designata. Classification (NCBI taxonomy): domain Eukaryota; kingdom Metazoa; phylum Arthropoda; class Insecta; order Lepidoptera; family Geometridae; genus Xanthorhoe; species Xanthorhoe designata. Next base: position 9,791,419 of record OY757051.1, read on the forward strand.
GGCAAATGAAACAAAACTGTATATCATTGCATTTCGAGTTCTCTCAAAAAGTCCGTGTAAAGCTGCAGTAAAGAATCCACATCTTTACTGACGCTGACTATGACTTTGACTCGACCTTGACTAACGAAACGAAAATATATTATACACATGGTAGTGGCTAAATGCGTGGTAAAGAAGAAGAAGAAGAAGATGACCAAGTTCGTATTCAAATGGATACCCTAATCCAAATCGAATACAATTAAACCCTGTGACCTCTAGGGTCATCTGTGTCCGCAGATCGATCCCGGCTAATTACATTTCCAGGTCGTTTACCCAGGAAGGGGCCAGTGGGCCTGGCGCCGTTGGGACAAACAATTGGTCCACTTATTCCCATGTAGAGGTGCCACTTCGGGTCAGTTGGCAAATATTCCAGAAATAGATAGAATGACTTAATTATAACACGATTCCTCACGTTACAAATTCGATTTCGTGCTTGGGAGGGCACGTTAAATTGTCGGTTCCGGCTTTTATAGTCGTTAAGCCATGACGGAGGCCTTTAGGCCGCCTAAAAACTCCGTCATCAGAGTAGGCCACTTGCTCATACGAACTTACTACTAAAAACTCCGTCACCAGAGTTGGCCACTTGCTCATACGAACTTACTTAATATCGATTTAGATACCGACAATGTTTTGATTCATTTCATTTCATTTCATTTCATTTCATCTGGAGAATCTTGATCAGGGTGCGTAGACAAGTGACTAATGTTTCGTATCTCTTTCTATTATCGTATCGTATACTTTCTACACCTTTGATTTGACATTTCTGATCGCTCGAGTTTTCGTCATCGAATGTCAATTGCTATACATTTTTTTGAGTTTCTAATCGAAAGCGATTGTCGAAAAGTAATATGGCTAGGGCAGCTTGTACTCGCGCTACGGTGTCACGTGGTCGCATCTCACTATAGTCGTTATTGTCGATTAATGTTGATTGGTGTTAGTTCAATATAATCTGTAGTTAATTGTTAATCATTATAACAATACACGGGAAATTATTCACGTAAAATTATCGTCGATTTAGATACCGACAATGTTACGATTCTTCCGGAGAATCTTCATCTGCGTATGAGTGTGGTCACTTCTCGCTATCGCGTCTCACACTGAATAATTTTATGCGAGTAATTTCCCGAGTATTATTATTATGTCTAGTACCTACAATCCACAATAGTTTTGATAAATAATATATGATCAAACGAACTTACAAAGTGAAGTTCGATCGATATTATATGAGTACGCTTCATTCGAAGTTATAATATAAAACCAGGTAGTATCGTTTCATGCTACTGGCAACTTCGCACATTTAAAAATAAAATAAAATAATTTCCTTCCTGCGGTGTGGCCTGCGACGGCTCGTCATTATATTTAGAGAAGAACCACAAAATTTTTCTTTGGGTATTGGGTGGGAGGGTGTATATAACTTCGAATGAAGCGTACTCATATAATATCGATCGAACTTCACTTTGTAAGTTCGTTTGATCATATATTATATTTCGTCGCTTCATTCTTCAGTTATAATATAAAACCAGGTAGATGTTTAGAGATAAAATTTTGTGTAAGAAAAAGCAGGCTTTAGAACATAAAATTAGATAAGTTTAGAACAGGTTTTATACTTATTATTTTACATATTTACTAAATTCCTGTTTACAATCAATCACTCTAGTTTATTATGTAATTATGTAATAACATCGATCTTGCAAAGTTATTGTCTTGCATCTACTAGCTAGATGATCAAATTTTGCAAAAGACTGCGATGTATTAGTCCAACCAGCCGTTTATCTAATAGAATCCAACGAGAGACCAGAGGCGCGCGCCGCCGACGCACGCGGCGGCGCGCCGCGTGCTGTGCGCGAACGGCGTCACGTCAACGCCGCTTGTATCCAGCATCTGCTTAATCCATCTACTTACTAATCGATTGGGCAGATGCAGGCTTATGTGGTCGCTTGTAGGTTAATATTATACGACTAAAAGCGTCAGATCTGATAGTATTTGTGGTAGGTATGTATGTAACCCTCTACTATAGTAGCGGGACATATTGCTCTATTTGCTTGAAAATAAGGTAAAAACAATACTGGTTACTCATGTTTCGATCACATCAGAATACCTATCTTAACGCCGGTGGGATCAACAAAATATTTTCTAATTTATCAAGGAGAGTGTTTGCACTCTATTTCCAGTGCTTAATGCTAAAAAAAAAATGACAAATTTCTTGGCGATTTTTTCTAAGAGTAGATCCCTAATTGGGTATCTAACCCGTGACATAGTTTTAAAACTATCTGTGGATCCCAAGCGGAGGTGTATCTCGGCACAGCTGGTCTGAGCTTGTAGACACCTTTGAGGAGGCGTTTCACCTGGTCATCGAAGGTTATATTACTACATAAGAGTAAAGATAGATCTGAACGATGACTGTTCAAATATCCGTAAGCTGGTCCGTTGTTAAACTATTCTGTTAGAAATAACATTACGTTTGGGAATAATCATACATAAGGATTTTGATTACGAGTATAACAGAACTGCCACCACAATTTAAAGGTTACATTGTACCGATTAGAGTGTTTTTGGAAGAGATTTGAGTAAAATATATAATGTCAGACCAAATTAGACTATTAAACAGAGGAAACCAAGGCTGGAACAGCCAATTAGAGAATATTAGGATACCCTCAGCCTGATCTTTAATGATTTTTTGTATGCATTTCAAAACCAGTGAAAACGGTGGAAATGCATAGAAGTAGAGCCTTTTCCAGCTTATAGTAAATGCGTCAACCGTTATAGCGTCTGGGTCTGGCCTCCACGAGGCATAGCTTTAATATTTTGCGTTGGTGCGAGAAGCGAAAGATCTATCTCTGGTTTGCCAAAAGTTTTGATAATCCGATGCTGAAAGATACCATTAAATGTCCGGATTAACTTTTCTAGATTCCTGATCTGCTTCTATGTTGTCTTTTGTTTTAATATATGAAGCGAACAGCCAGATGTTTTGCCTTTAGCATCACTGCCAAATGTTTTTGTTAAATCTGTCAGATGAGGGAATTGGATCCCTCCCATCCTAATAATGTAACTTATAGCAGTTGTGCAAAACGTTGTACTTATACCAAGAAAAACAGCAAGTAACTCAAAATAATAGATATGGAAATTGATCTCACTATCTTTCCATCCACCGTTTACGCGCTTGTTCTTACAACATGCGCCCCAGTTCTAGTACCAGTTCTAGACGCATCTGTAAAAAATTCTAGAACGAAATCGAGGAGTTCAAGAGAGAGTGTGGTGTAATGAATTTTTTTTGACCACCGTTTTAAATCTGCTAATAAGGAAACAACAGGTTTGAATTTATCTTCTTAGATTTGATGTTTTAAAAGAGTTACAGAGTTACCCCCTTATGCATATTGGTTCAGTAAGCCTACTTTAGCTTTTTAGCTAGTTTAGCTACTAAAACGGATATTAAATCTGTTGCTATCTCTTTTCATTGACATAAGAGTAACAAGAAAAATAAAAACATTCTTTAAATCTATATTAAATTGTCAATTCTTTATGAATAAGACCATAAGTATTTTGCGTCGTTTGTTTGATGGCAGTGATATTGACATATCCACAGAGTTGTACCATAAATTTTTATCGAAATTGACCTCGAAACCGAAACAGTTAAGTAGCTTAAGAGTTTCTTTGGCACTCATCGTAACTATAACCTAGGCAGAGCCAATCGTCGAGATTTACGGATATGAATCCGCAATGTCTCAGAACCTGCAACTTCTTTCACTATCTTTGTAAAAGTTCGAGGGGCCGAACATAGCAGCCCATAAGCACTAAATACAAACGTAATTTTGTCAAATTCCTTGCGGTCAGATGTAGATACAAGGACAAGTAAGTGTGCTTCTTTAAGAAAGATAGTTGCCATGAATCCATGGTTAGGTATCATTTTCGATGCAGTCCTATGGTCTTCCATTTTAAAATGGGCATTAGAAACTAATATAGGTAATTAGCTGTATAAGGTTTAGTATAAATCTATGGCCGCCATTAGGTTTTGGTGTCAAAAAAAAAAAAAATATGTGACAAGAATTGATTCTTTGTGGTTTACATTTAGTAATGGCACCTAAGCCAAGGTTCTGGATGGCCAACCTCATTTCATTCTTTTCTTTGATTGAACTACAGTTATTAGAATGATAACTTTGTTCTGCCTTACGAATAAAAGGTATACTTATAACTGTTAGGAATAATATCCAAAATAACTTTATTATTAGTAAGTAATGCCAATCCAGCAATTATAATAAAATTGTAATCTGCTGGCATGTACCTACCTGCGTTACTGTATCGTAGGTAGGGGCATATTATGTTTGGTGTAGCTCGAGCTCGCCGACGGACGCGTGAACCGCGACGACGTCGTTAGATGGGCTCGGCGGTACGGTTGTTGCGTTGTCGTCTTGTATGCAGCTGTCCGCCCCCCCCCTTTCTCAATGGCGGATAACGAGGGGGGTAGACCAGTTTTCCTGGTGTTGATAACGGCCAGCTAACGACTAAGTACCCGAAGAAGAAGGCTTCGGATTAGGAGTCTTTTTGATCTACAACCCTTGTTTTTCGATAACCTTTGAGGTTTTAAATTATTTCAGGCTGTTTGCTACCAAAGAGGGTTTCATCTCTTTCATGCTCCTGTATTAAAAGTCAGGAACGCTTTCTCCAATCCTGGAGTGATAAGCTTGGTTCTGACTTGAGATTCGGTATAGTTTGTCAGTATACGACAGCCGTCAAATAATATTTTTACGGCTTGTACCTTATCATCGCTGGTAAGCAGTAGATTCATTGCTTTGTTAATTTGCTGAATTTTTTTTGGTTCTCACTAACTCAGACACGGCAGCGGATATTTCCGCGTTTAATGTGGGTGCTTTTATTAGTTTGCAATTACAGAGAATTGAATAATCTTTTGACAGATTTTCTTTTACTTCCTTCTGTACTTATTCCTTTTTTGAGGATTGGTAACCAAAGTTGGGCCAGCTTGTCATGTATACCCTTATATGTATGTATATGACTGTACACGGGAGGTCATCTAAAGCATCGCCCAAGGCCTGTAACAACTCGGGATCGAGTTTCGGCACAATCTCAACAGTCTCTTGCGGAAGCACTAATGTCTCCTCCAATTTCGTGAGAGGAGACGGTGCAGGTGGTATTCCACCATCGACATGGATGCATTTTTCATTGAATTGCAATCCTTTACATACGAAAAATAATTTTATTATTTTGAGGGTAGTTGAAAAAAAAAAATTTTTTTTCGCAATAAATTTCTTAGAGAAATAAAAAGGAATTTTATTTTCGTCAAGATTCGAGAAGAGAAAACCTTCGAGTTGACCTGCAGTCGAACCTCTAGGCTATTTTTAAGCATCATGCTAACCCATCGTGATAACCCGCAGTTAATCCTCCAGGGAAGCTTACAGAAACTGATTGAGAGACACAGAGTCACTTCACTTTATTTTGAGCATCATGCTAACCCATCGTGATAACCCGCAGTTAATCCTCCAGGGAAGCTTACAGACGCTGATTGTCAGACAGTATCACTTCACTTATTTTGAGCATCATGCTAACCCATCGTGATAACCCGCAGTTAATCCTCCAGGGAAGCTTACAGACGCTTATTGTCAGACAGTATCACTTCACTTATTTTGAGCATCATGCTAACCCATCGTGATAACCCGCAGTTAATCCTCCAGGGAAGCTTACAGACGCTGATTGTCAGACAGTATCACTTCACTTAGGTATAACAAATTGTAAAAAACTCACCTGGGTTTTCATCGGAATCAAATGATGATGAATACACAATCACGCGAAGTATTTTCTTTACGAAGTTTCTTAATTTCTTTAGTGTAATATTCTAACTTTTCGTCGGCACTACGTTTCGGCATTTTATCAAATTTTTGCTTTACTAGCTAGAAGTAGTGCCGTACTAAGGTAAAAGCGTGTGCTTGTTGCCGCGCACGAAAAAATAATGACGAGCCGTCGCAGGCCACACCGCAGGAAGGAAATTATTTTATTTTATTTTTAAATGTGCGAAGTTGCCAGTAGCATGAAACGATACTACCTGGTTTTATATTATAACTGAAGAATGAAGCGACGAAATATAATACGTTTTTAATGTTTATAATTAGACAAAAATTTACGAAAAGTTATCTCATTACTACTACGTATTTCTTTACCGTTTGCAGCCACGATTTCTGAATTGAATGGTGTTAGCGAACTTTTAATTTAGGACCGAAATTAAACTTGTCCCATTCGATCAACAAGGCTCAAATTGATTAATTCTAGTAAGATATAATAGATACGAGAGCCAGTGGCAATCACGGGCTTTAAACACTCAATAAATACGTAAATAAATTCGTTATTTTTGTGTAAATTTTGTGAAAAACTGCGTAAGCTTAATTTATACAATACCAGTTTATCAGCTGTAGAAGAGTATATTTATTTACCTGAAACAAACAATATTAAATTAGTTTTACAACATATTTCTTTTACAACTACAATCGAGTAAAACTAGATCAGATGTATACATACACTTATATAAGCCGGTATAAAAAACATGAACCCCGATCAAAATGTTAAATTTAATTGTTAACCAGATTGATACCAAGATATCAATCTGGTTAACAATAAAACCATTTTCACTGATAAAATGTGGAATATGCATAGCTAATGACCTGGATAAACACATAGGCTTTTATCAGGGAAAGTACCACGCGATCAAAGCCGCTGGCATATACTAGTTTAATATAAAACAGATATTTCGAAGACATTTGCGCTTGGAACCACTCGACAAAATAAATCGATGGAACACCCACGTTTGGTCGAAAAATTCTAATTATTCGTACAAGTGGCCGTTCGGGGTTCAATCAAAACGTCGCCCGCAGGGTTCCGCGCTCCTTTCAACTGTAATTTGGTTTGGAATGTACCAATATTATTGGGTATTTGGCCAGAAAATACTCAATTTTTGGCGAAGTCGTTCAATAGACATTTCAATAAGGTTCCCATTAGGGACGTAAAAAGGTCTGGACAAAAATCTGACTCTCAAGACACTACATTAATAATACTTTCGCGTTACAACATGTTTTTTTTAATAGTTTCGGGATTTAATCATGTAAATAATTAATTACACTTAAGATATGAGCAGAGTCAGGCCAACACTCTACTCTTGATCATTTTGTCATCCAATTTATCGAGGTAAATAAATTGATTTCATTTCGTCGGGATAATAAATAAATAAATAAATCAAATGTATTCATTAATATATATTGAACTAGCTTACTTACCCGCGGCCTCGCCTCCGTGGTACCTACCTGCATAAAAAGTAGTCTAGGTATATGATATTCAAAGTCATAAACTAAACGCGAAAGTTTGATGAATGTGTGAATCTATGGCTGTTTGTTGCTCTTTAACGCAAAAACTATGGAACAAATTTGGCTGAAACTTGGAATATACATAGTTTATGACTTAGAATAACACATACTACTTATCCAGGTAGGTACCACGCGAGCGAAGCCGCGGGCATAATCTTGTTTTATTATATTCTAAGATTACTTCGCCATCTTTAATTCCGACGATCCCTAAGGCCTATAAGACCTACAATGAATATAAAGTTCTCGAAAAATAATTACAACTTCTCAACAGTATTCCCAACTTACATTTGGACGGAAAATTAATTGTGAAAAGAACTTTTTCTTTACATAGTTCATTTCATTATCGGAATGGTCGCTCAGGGCCTATTCCCACTCAGTAATGAGATGTTTCTTTTATGAGAACTGTCAACTTTGTTAGATTTTTGTTTAATATTTTTAGGACTTCTACTCGATGTCACAAATTATTACTCAGCTCTTAAAGCTCTTAAAAGACACAATGATGAATAATAAGTTGTCTTTATTAAAAGTAACTTAAAATTATTTATAAGCTCGAACAAACTCGTTTCTGTATTCCTAATGAAATACATTTGGACGACCTCTGTTTTCGCGTGAAAGAGTTTTCGCGTGAAAGAGTAACAAACATCCACACATCCATACAAACTTATGAAATTGAATCTGAATTGATGACACTATAAAATAAATAAATAAATAAATAAATATCTTTGGACATTTGAATGAATGAATGAATGAATGAATGAATGAAACGTTTATTTGGCACAATACAGAGAAAATAAAAATTAAAACTTAATTATAAACATTTCACACGGCGTCATCTAGTCCCAAGCTAAGCAACTTAATGCTTGTGTTATGGTAACTAGATGACTGATATAATACTTAGATACATTTTTTTTGTAAATACATATATAATTATTATAGATAAAAAAACATCCAGACCCGGAACAAATATCTGCAGAACTTGCAAACATTTGTCCCGCGGCGGGATTCGAACCCGCAACCTCCGCGTCTCAGGCGAGCCTTCGCCTACTGCGCCACAGAGGTCGTCAAATTATAATAGGTAATATTAAAAGAATTTCGACACCAACTAACATTTAACTTGGAACTCTTTCGATTCAGCCGGCTAGCCACCGAACGAGGTCGACAAACGTTTAATTTCTTTCAATTTCCATTTAATACACCGTGTGTCACCATGTGCTCCCCCGCCCGCGCCCCCGCGCCTACCCCTGTGCCTGCGCCCGCGCCTCTACCAGCGCCCGCCGCCGGCTCCGCTCGTCCCGCTCAGCCGCGTAACTATGCTGCCGTCGCCGCGACTCAAATTGAGTCGAAGCGACAAAAAGGGAACAAACGGCGTGAACTGAATCCAGGTCCCTCGAAGGCAGGCACCGACAAGGACGGATATGTACTAGTGGAACGGAAGAAAAGGAAGTCTACTAGTACCAAGAATCAATGCGGCACTGCATCGACCTCACTAGGGCAGCTGTGCCTGCTGCGTCCAGAGATACCTACCACACAACTCTATTTGTCTCGCGTCCATCACGCCGTGACGGCTAATAATGTGGTGGAGTATTTAAAACAGAAGACTGGCCTCTCCATGAGAGTTGAAAAGTTAGAATCTCGCCGTAATGTGAATTTTAATTCTTTTATGGTGAGAGTACCTACTGATCGGCTCTCCACTTACATGGAAGGTGCTTTTTGGCCGAAGGGTGTCGTGTTCAGGAAGTTCTTCGGCAGACTGACACGGGACACCCCGCTTTCGTCATTGAAGACGTCTTAGAAATAAGTTTTTTATTATATTTCTTGTATAAATAAGATATATATATCTGCAATAGTCCAAATTTATATTATACATAGTATCTAGTTATATTATAAATCTCACTTTGACTTCCGCGATACAGGCTTGACCTAGTGCGGGGTTAATTGTGAAATATTTGCCCTACTTACTAAATTTACTTGTTCTTTGTATTTGTGTGTACTTACAATGTTTTTAATAAATTATTATTATTATTATTATTTAATATACCAGACACTACAGGTCTGGGTGCCATCGGATCGATGGAGGGAGAGTCGCCTCAGAGGCGCCGATTTCCCATGGGCACATAAAACCCACCCCAGAATAAACCTTATAAACATAACATTACATTCTATTATAGAGTAACGGAATTTAGGAATGCTAGCGGAAGAAATAGGTTAAGATGATCCTGAAGGGTTTGAATCCCTCTGGATTTGGAAGCATTTGTAGATTAAACTAGTTAACATTGTGATCGACGGAGATGGATTTTCGAATTTATTTCATACATTTTTGCAGTCATAAAGTAAATCACATCATCACACTATCACACTAATAATATAAAGGAGAAAGTTTGTGTGTGTGTAAGTGTGTTTGTTACTCTTTCACGCTCAAACAGCTGGACGGATTTATTTATTTATTTATTTAATCATATGGCACACAAAACAGAATATAGCCAAACAATACTAAACGATTTACAAAATAAGGGTTTTGAGCTAAGTTCTATTTCAAAACATGTGTACACATTATACTCATTTAAAGCTGATAGGTACCTACTTACATAAAAAGAAAATAAATATAAAGAAAAAAGAAAAAAGCTAATCTCGAAGCTTCCAGATCTGAAATAATGTCTACCCCGGGGATACAGCTAGCATTTTATTGTTTATTTAAATATTTTACGAAGTTTTAAGTTCCACCATACAGACAGAAACCACAAAATGCTCCAAGCTCGGATTAGCAGCAATTGCACCGAGCTCGTTAGAGAACTTCAAGTCCGACGGGAGACAAACTCAGGGAAAATTAGTCTCTAACTGCATTGCATAAAATTTACTTTTAGCTGGGTCAGTCTTTGCGTTTTAATTTTATTGTATGCGAAAGATAATTGTAAGCTAGTTGCCATGGTAACCATAGGATGTGGTGGCTTACTTTATGGATTATGGCTTAGTTTTGTCTTGCATTCTTACTTCAAACGTGCAAGTTTAATAAAAATAGTGGCTTAGTCGTAGACTACGGTAATGGTCCATAGCCTAAACACAGGGTGCTGCAAAAAAAACTATTTCTTTTTAAGTTGCCTGTATGCGTGAAACTAGCGCCGCCACCTATCTTATTTTATTACTACGTTGAACAAAGGAATAAAAAAATATATTGTTCCGTTTATGAAACCTATCTTAAGCTTTTTTTTAGTACCTAATAGTTTTATTTTGTATAGTTTATCACCAAACTCTGTTTTCGCTCTTTCTTCGCTACGCTAGTTTCACGCATACAGGCACCTTATACATTTTAAACACGAGACGTTTACTCGTGACCACGAAACGTCGAGGTAAACAGAATTATTTCAATACGCAATTAAGTCCCGATATACGAATCATGTTTTCAAGTTATAGTTTTACGCAATTAAGTCCCGATATATTTAACCATGTTTTCAATTCGCGTTTAAAATGTGTTATAATACCGCTAAACGAAATAATACCTAGACGTTCAGAACAACTGTTTCGAACTACGTGTCAATAGAGGGCGTCATTGACCTCGCATTAGGGAGACAAGGGCCCTCCATTAGAGCCTCTCGGCCTCCTTCCGGTGTTTTCTTTCCATTTCCGGCGCAACCCTTTCGGCCCGATAAGTGTATGAGCTGATCTTTATGTATAACCTATTGTTGGGACGATGCTTGCGTTAACAACTGTGCCTTCCGCGATTAATGCTATCGGTCACTTGAGTTCTTGACGGATTTTGGAAGGATTTAAAACTCTTAACAGAACTTTTTAGAAAATCTTGTAGTTAGAAAAGGCGGGTTGGCCAAGTGGACTTCAACTTTGTGGGTTCGAATCCGGCCGTACATCACAATGGACTTTTCATGTCGAAAAATGTATAGGTATACCTACGCTCTATCTAACCCGAGCTTTAAACGGTGATTGAAAACATCGTTAGCTTTCTAATAGCGTCGATAGGCTTGCAAATGTAGGCATGTACCAAATATGTAGGCTTGACCTAGTGCGGGGTTAATTGTGAAATATTTGCCCTACTTACTAAATTACTTGTTCTTTGTATTTGTGTGTACTTACAATGTTTTTAATAAATTATTATTATTATTATGTATTTGGACATACCTCTGACCCCCTTAGACATCTTTAAAAGGATCTAAAAATTGCATAAAGATCTGAAAGAAATTAATGTCTACCGCTCCCCGGGATACAGTCGTGATCATATTTCATTATTTTATTTTTTATAGTAAAAAAAAAGTAAGATCGTATGAGCAAGTGGCCAACTCTGGTGACGAAGTTTTTAGGCCGCCTTAAGGCCTCCGTCATGGCTTAACGACTTTAAAAGCCGGGACCGACAATTTAACGTGCCCTCCGAAGCACGGAAGCGCTCAGATATAAATGCCACTTGCGGTCACCCATCCAAGTTGTGACCGCTCAGAACGTTGCTTAACTTCGTCGATCTATCAAGAATCTATCTATCTATTTTTTATAGTTAGTACCACGCAAACGAAACCGCGGGGGAAGCTTGTACGTAAAAAACTACGTCATGTATTACTGTAGTCACAAAATACTGATAAATTGAACTGAAATACATTTAAAAGTCTCAGAAGCATATACTGAAATAACATTCACAAGACTATTGCCATTCCAGCGATTTCCATTATTGCAACGTAGGACTTAAGTAAGCCAGATGTGGTGAAGAGGCTACTGCAGCACTTTTAAACCTACAGTGGACCAGGTGGCGAGGATGTGGGGCTTTTTACGACTTACATAATTGATTTTGGGTGTGTAGCTACTTTTGGTGTTTAGCCTTCGTTTTATGGCGCTTTTTATGGTTAGAAGAAAGCCATTTTGGGTAATACTTCCGTATTTTAAAAGAAACTGAATATTTTTGAAGATTTCTCCCTTAGTTTAGCATCTTTGGTGCTGTATTTTGGAAAAATCCTGCTAATATTATAAACGCGCAAGTTTGTTTCTCTTTCACGCAAAAACTACAGAACGGATTTGACTGAAACTTGGAATATACATAGTTTATGACCTGGAACATTGGCCTAAAAACCATCGTCATGTCTTAACGACTTTAAAAGCCGGCACTGACAATTTAACGTACCCTGTAAGTACCCTGGAAGGACCGCAAGTGGCGCTGTTAATGCCACTTGCGGTCGCCCATCCAAGTTGTGACCGCTCAGAACGTTGTTTAACTTCAGCGATCAAGAACGTCGCAAGCTATGCACGAGTTAAGACTTGAGGCGTTAAGATCCAACCTTCTCCAATCATGTTCCAAGAAACTTGCGAATGTTTTATTCATAGACCGAAAGAACTGAAACACGATTCAGTTAGCGAACTCCGAAATACAGATTTGAAGACGTTAAAATCCCATTGAGAATATTTTAATTGGTGAGTTGTTACACCGAATGCTTTAACTATTACAAGTTACAACCTAAAAAAAAACTTAGGCCTTTACATCACTTGATTTGTACAGAGTCAGGAGGCAAGCTTTGCCTACACTTAACGGGACACTGTAGTGCCTGGGACATTGTTGTTAAGATGTAATAGGCTTGCCCAGTACCTAAAAGATCCTCTCAGCTTAGCCGGCCATATCCAAAGGAATGACAATGGTCAATACGTGTGGGGCTGACTAGCCGCGGGTTTCCTCACGATGTTTTCCTTCACCGTTTAAAGCTCGTGTTAACGTTGCTAAGTTACAACCTAAGGTAAGTACATAAATGATTAATCATAAAAATCCCGAGAACAAATTATGGGAAAAGAAATATTAAGCTCGAGGGTTCAACAACTTACCTGATCTATATTATCTATACTTCTATACTAATAATATAAAAAAGTAAAGTTGGTTTGTTTGCTTGTACGAGTATGTTTGGGGTAATCTCTGAAACTATTCATCCAATTTCAAAAATTCTTTCTCCGATGTGTGGCATGGACTTTCCGAATGAACATAGGCTATAGTAGGTACCACGCGAGCGAAGCCACGGGCGAGTAAGCTAGTGTTCTACAGTACAGTGTGACACAATCGTACACTTCTTGTCAAATCTGCATTGCTAATACTTCTCCGGAACATTGTTATTTTACGGAACAAATTATACTTCCTGTTCCATCGGAACAGAATTAACGGACAAAGGAGACAGGGACAGATGCATAAATTCGATTACTTTGTGCTTTCAACCCCCTAGTCATTTCATCTACAATCGCTAGCGCTATGGAATAGACAAGTGGCAATATTAAAATGTTTACAAAACGGACTTTAATGTCGCAAGAGAGATACATTTAGGTACAGCACTCTCGAGGTACTCTGTCAAACAAAAAAAAATTCATAATCACTATTGACGAAATAATCAGTGAAACACAAAAAAATACATAGATTTTCCCCTTGAATTTAAATATTAATTATTGAATAAAGGTCTAGTTTTTTTTATTTTTAGTTTAACACAAAAAAGGTAAAGAACTGTTGAAATGGAACAAACAACATCTCTAAATATGGGAACCACATAATACGAGTATATCAATTTGATCATATCTTATGCAAACATTAAAAACTCCAACCAAACTTCTAACTCAGAAGCTCAACTCGAATAATTTCTCGAGATTTTAATAATTAGTCATAAATTTTAATTAGTCGTCACTTATTCAGTTGGCAAACATCAAGTTCATGAAATATGCAGAAGCGCGCAGAATCTCGGGATTTATCAAAGAATGCTCAAAACAATGCATACTTTCTTACAACATTCACTCACAGTCTGGAAAGAATAGCTTGTTTTTTTTAGTAAAAAAGATGACCCCAGAGGAGAAAACCGCTGTTTATAAAAGTTAAATGATCCTAATTAGATAATACAGCGTACATAGAATAGTACGCTGTGTTATCTAAATAAGATCATATTTAGTACATAGAATAAAGTCTCCTGATGCTTCACAAATTGCCTAGATTTTCGTAAAAGTCTACATGTGTTTTTGTATAGTATTTTTGTTTTCATTAACAGTTTTGGGAAGGTATTTAATCCCACTGCCCAAATCCTTCATATAGTACTTCTGGCGTTAGTTTCGTGTGCGTCAAAGCGCCTACTCCTCCACCGGAATGCTCCAGCCTTCGTCTGAGCGCCTGGTACTAAAACATGCATGGGTTCGTTAAATATGCACCAAGGCATCATGAAGACGAGAAGTTAATAATTCAGACAGGTTCATTTGACTGAAGTATGGTGCGATTGGGATGAAGAATAGGCTTTATATTAATTTGGTAATGCAAGAATATATTCTTGTGTTGAAGAATGAAGAATAATATTCTGTCTTCAAAAAATAAATAAATATATGCCACCAATCAATAAGCCCTGAAACGTATATCATGGAATTGTTTAGATATTTGTCACGAAATACCAGTAACAGCTGCCAGCACGTACCAGGCTCACATATTTATCGAGAGGTTCCAAAATCATATTCTAGTAGGGCTCGTGTTCATATTTTTTTTTTTAAATATAATGTCACAACGTTGGTACAGTTACGCCCTTGATACGGCACTAATTTAAGCATCAAGAAGAAAATTACCCTTTCAGCCTTCCGACGGCAATTATTGTAATATTGCGAGGCCTACATCAAAATTGTTTACCCAGTACCAATTAGATTAAATATGTAAATAAATATCCTTCATCGATACACAATGCTACCCTTTTATAATGTTCAGAAGAGTTTAAATAATCGCCACTTGTAATCCGATATCTTTGTTGCGGAAACAAAAATAAGCTGGTTTTTGTGGGATGTTAAATATTTAAGGGTACTCCAAAATTTTATGTAAATAAAAATTACAGGTTTATGTTTCAGCAATATTAAAATTAATCAGCATTTTTATTCTAAAAAAGAAATAAAATATAAAAATATTTACGTTAGACATTTTCATCATCGTTTTAAGTCTTTGGTAACCTACTATTGATTTCTGTGGTTTCAGAAAAAAATGACATCCATTAAGCAATTAATTCTATAAACTATGGTATTGAAGCGGGTATAAATTATCCTGTTTCCAATAATTAAGAAAATAAGAAAAAAAAATTGCACATAAAAGCAGAATGAAAATTTGTTCTAAGGCAGGCTTTATTATAAAGGACGTTAGTGAAAAGCTCAAGGTACCAGGTGAGCAGAAACGTAAAGAGCTTTACTTAATTATTAGCGCTTCGAGACACGCTGTTTACGTTCCCCGGGTAGAAAACCTCTTTGCGAGGGGTTAAGGGGCGGTCCTGATTTGCAGACGCAAGATTTGGCAAGACAATTTGCTTAAAGACTTCCTTTAAGACGGTCTGTGTACGGTCGGCCAAATGTGTGTTCATCAACTCACGTTTCATTTGAACGTCACGAAACAACAGGGTCGATATCCTTTGTAATAACAATATGAAGTGACAACTCTCTTACCTATATTTACGTCTTGTCATGTGTCTAGTTTTAATTTACGCAAGTAAATTCAACCTTATTGATAATTAGATCACAAAAACAGAAACTGGTGGAGCACTTTCTTGGCTGACTGTACATAAGCTTTCTAATGCTTTCCATTTTGTAGCTACGCTGTTCATTGCAAACATCTTCATTCAATAATGAATGTCACAGGAAACCATATTAAAGACATCGTTGTTACTATCCATTTCGAATTTCGTTTAGCAAGTACTGTGAAAATACTTGAATTGTTGTCGTTTCATTTCAAGGT
Organism: Xanthorhoe designata; assembly: GCA_963582015.1. Taxonomy (NCBI): domain Eukaryota; kingdom Metazoa; phylum Arthropoda; class Insecta; order Lepidoptera; family Geometridae; genus Xanthorhoe; species Xanthorhoe designata. Next base: position 9,807,517 of record OY757051.1, read on the forward strand.
ACCGTCAAAATATTTTAATAGATAGATAATTCTTTATTGATTTCTTTAAACTATAATAGTAACAATTTCAAGGAACAAATTGTGAAACCAACTGGCGGCCTTATTGCTAAAAGCAATTTCTTCCAGGCAACCATTTGGGTAAAGATTGGTTAATGATTTTCATGTCATCACAATTGCATTATTGCTTAGTCAATTTTCATAAAGATTTAGTATATCACATAGGCTAAAGTCATAAGCCACGGAAACCATGCATTATTAAAAGTAGCAAGTCGCCATTTTAAAACCACACCTCTTATGTCCGGCCTTCTTAGCATCAGCTCGGGGTTCCTGCTCTCCTAATAGCAAAACGTTTATACCTCCATTTTTGATGTAACTTGATATTATAAAAGTCTTAAAAAGATGTTTTCTCGTTAAGGATAATGTTGAGGAAAATACAGTGAAGTATCCAAGACAGGAACATCCAAGGAAGTATGTACAAAGTATATATTAACATGTGACTACGTGCCGTTAAGAGGACAACAGCTGTACCAAATGGATACTTAAATGGTTAAGGAAAGAGTAGTATGGGACGCTTAGGCCTATAAAAATGAACGATGAGAAATTACGCTGAAAAACTGGTTCTGGAGATCTGAAGGGACACTGGAATATCTGAGACATCTTTTGTGAGGATGATGATGTAATGTTTCTATAAATATTACATTAAGTATTTTTATCAGATATGCTGACCAGACTTTTCAATTATAAATTAAGCTGATTTCGGACCTCTTCAATAAGAAATATATTACAGGAATAGAATTTATGACAATTCAAATCCAATTTCAGTAATCTTTACGAGCAGGCCTTGCTTTTACGATATAGTATCTTCTTAATATAATCCCGATTTTATTGGACCCTTCTTTGTCCGACCCGACCCTTCCTGACTCAATAATTACATGTGTACTAGGGATTAACCCATCTCCGGTGCTTCCTAGTACCCTGGTATCTTATCTTGTTACAAAGAGAATTTATTTCGTGTTTTCTTCGTTTCAAATTGTAATTATAATGATGTTACGGAACATCTTTTACTTCTGCTGCTCTGGTACTTTTGTATCGTGTTACTAAGTGAAAATTATTTGTACCTTTTTATGAGAAATGGCATCGCCTACATTTAAATTTCTAGAATGAAATAAGAATGTAAATATTATAAAAAAAAAATATGAAAACAAAAAATATTTAATTAATTATGGAGGTGAATATTATTGTGTCTGGAAGTAAAAACTTAGTCGCCTTAAATAAGATAAAAATAAATACCGGTAATGTTTCTTCAAAAATTAAAACAAAATACGAGTATTAGTAATAAGGGCGTACTGTAAATGTAGTGTTGAATCTTTTCAAAGTTTTCTAACCAAAATGGCTACCTTTTTGCTGTTTCCTCTCCAACTCTGAAGTCTGAAGATGTTTAAGAGAAACTTCTGAAGTCCCGTAAATAGGTCGAACTACTCATTAGTCATCGTCTTGGTAACGACTTGTTTCAACTCCCGACTCGTCTGACCGATTCATTAGGTAAGAAACTTAAACTATTTCTTCGAGTTTTGTTCGTTTACAATCTACTCTGCAAATCAATATACATACAGGGTTAATTAAAATCACCATGGCACGTAGAATTTCGATAGTTTATAGTTATTTCCTATCTAATATCCTAAAGTTATGTCCACTGAAAGATTCGAAAACACCGCCATTGATATTTAGCGTGATGAAGAACAAGCTTACAATAACAACGTAACTGATTACCAACATATGTTACAGCTTAAAGCAAACAGCCGGTTCAGTTATTTACCGAATCAACAGTAAAACAATTGTGACTACGTGCGCTGTCAAAACACACACAATTTTACGACAATCCAGTCTCAAAACGAAGAAATGAAGTTGTAAATTACCTGTATTTTTTGACAGTTGACTGTGTAAACATTGCGATTTGACAGATGCCTGGACGTGACGTCTCAGTGCCACTTACGGCCGGCCTCAACACTATCTATCTGTGACTTTGCTTACTGTAGTTAGATATTTAACATTTCTTCTATAATTTGTCAAATTTCTTACTACAGTAAGAAAAACCAAAGAAAGGTAAAAGTCAGTTCAAAAAATCCTGATTCTTATTGTACTTGAATTCAAATAACTTCTAGCGCGTCACGATTCACCAAAGAGTTGGCTTCTTGCTCATACGAACGAACGATACACCCAAATAATTTCGTATTTAACCAGCTATCCTCATTGTAACTGTAACGTTCGACTGATTAAGCCTGCTATCGACACAGATAATTAATACCAAATGCTACATCATGTCGACATATCGAAATCGTAACGTGTGTTTTGGACAAGTGTTTATCATCAAACCAATTGTGGTTATGGAACTATTTATTGGGAAAATTATTTGATTCTAGTCATATTCTAGTTACATATATTGTTATTGATAGAGCCTGTTTCCTGATCTCTAAAAAAGGTCTCAGCCGATCATCCGAGTGACAGCTAAAGTAAGAAGTACAGTGCGATTGGTTTCATCGCTAAACCAGGAGAAATTATTACGGATTATCGATAACTATTAATTGCCGAGTGACGTTATATAAAAGGTACGGAATTTTGCCGTGTTTATATAATAGACTAAAGTATTTAATTGTTATTTGTCTAGACGTCTACTCAGATCATTAAACATTTTGAAAAACTACATGTTTACTTGGAGGTAGAGTAAACAAAACAACACGGCAACCAACGTTTTAGCATGGTATTCCTGGTATTCCACCGCTGGACAAAGACATTCCATTCAACTCGACCCAGGGCTTAATATAGCCTTATTTTGATCTAGACCAAGATTTAAGGACTAAGTCATACTGTCCCCGTTCCTCTGTTGTTCAAGTTAAGCACAACATTATCTAAATAGGCGAAGTAAATTCCGCGCGTAATTCCATCGTTCATTAATAACTGACAAAGCTCCTCGCTTCTACTGAGCTCCTGATACTCGCTCTTTGCGAGGACACGGTTTGATGCGATTTTAAGTTCTATAGCTAAATACATAAGGACTTTATGTCCGATGAGTATTTTTTATGCTATTTTGATCCTTGGAGTTACAACAACAAGAGTCAAAGATCCTAATAATCGCGTCGTTTAAGAAATATAAACAATTAACAATTGAGATCGTTTGAGCCCTTTCTCAGTTAATAATCGATGGACAGGGTACTTAATAAAATGTAAAGGCATCGATAGCTAATTAGTTCGTGGTTACAGAATGCCCTTTTCAAAACTCATTTTTATGATGGAAAACTTTTTCCTGAACAACAGTTAGCAAAAACCCTCGAGCGACGACAAACCTCATCGTTTATGCTTAGATCCTGGTACTTTCTGCAGTCATAATCCTGTTTTGAATTTGCGTGCTATACTACAAACTCACCGAAAATGCCTTGAGGAACACCAGACACTGAATGATCCCCTCCATAGTGTCGCCGGTGAGACAGAATGTTCCGGTCAGATGTCTTCCCTTCTTGTCTCCCAGAGAAGGAGCGGCCGCAAGGCTGGCGTGGACCAGGGCGCCACGCGGACGCACGTCTCTGGTCGCGCCGAGGACGCCCGGCAGTGGGGCGCCTTCCATCAACCGCGCTAACGGGTCCATACCCGACAATTAACACATCCTTGCGATCCTATTATCCTAATACACTCTTGGCACTGTATTTTGGCGAAAGTTTATTTTGGCACTAAATTGAGCACATAATTTGGCACTAAGTTATAATCTCACTAATATTTGGCACTAAATTTAACTATCTAGTAAGTCTGTCATTTAAGGGAAGTAGTTTCTCATGAGACGATCTTCCATTCGCGAGGACACGGAGAACAGAGACTGAGAGGGGGTGATGGTACGGGAGTTCACGAAGATGGACTTGCACTCATCACAGTTGCATTTGGTGCGGTCGCCCCAGCACTCACAGTTCCAGATGATGGCCACCGCAGTGTATATAATCACTCCCATGCCCACTATAATGTATATTTCCATGATGCACAATAGAATATCACTGTAACTGAAATTGGACGTTGTTAACATCTCTTGTGAATGCGTTTTGACGGTATTTATGAAAGATTAGATTTCGATCGGTATCTTATACACTGGACTTTTTGGTTAAAACTAAATTTAATTGTCACCGATGATTGATTAACCTACGTTAAAATAATGACAACAGTTGTTATCTCTAGTAGGTAAAACATGACTAAACAAATGATCTTAAATTATGTATCGTACAAGGATATCAGAAATGACAAAGATGTCTACCATGCATGAGGATTACAGATCTAAACTTATTTTGTAATTAAGTCCTATTTTCGGTCCGGGCTTTTAAGTCGTTAAGCCCTGAGGGAGGTCTTTAGGCTGCCTAAAAGCTATGTCACTAGAGTTAGCCACTAGCTAATACGAAAATACAAACATTAGTTTTTAATCTACACCAAAGATAATTTGGTATTCATCGTCTTTGTCTACCTACACTGAGATATTTCGTCGATTATGACGGGACTCTATAAAATTTTGTAATTAAATTTAGAGAATTAGATAGTAATTTAATTAGATTAAATTTACCGATAGATGGCGCTTATCGATGCTTTTAACCGAGTCTTTTCTTCATGACGTCATAGGATAACTTTCAATGAAATACAATATTTCCTATATATAGCAAAATGCTGAAAAAGTACTCGCTTCGCTCCATTTACCAGCAGAATGAGGTTTGTCTGCGCTCGTCGGTATTTATGGGGGAGGCGATATTTATTCTGCGGCCGGAGATATGATTTACAACCGGGCCGGGCGAAACTACGGGCGTGTACACATTGTATGTTATTTATTCTTTTAAGTAATGCTATTCAAACAAAGTTTGTTTTTATGGGTTCGAATAGGTATTATAATTAAAAAGGCCAAAACAGGATGATGAAATCCCTAAGGGAACAAAAGTGTGTGTGTGCAAAAACAGTAAAGTTTAATGTAACGGTTGTATTGTGTAAAAGAAATATAAATATGACATTTCAGAGTAGACCATAGACTAGCCTAGCCAGAGACAAACATAAAGTGCCCATAGACAAATAGAGGCCAAATTAGATTAAATGTTTAGCATTCCAACAAATAGGAATCGAGGCACTTTCCCACTCGGACTATAGTTCAAATTGTTTTTAAAATCAAAATGAAGCCTTCGTTCAGTATTTTTTTTATTTACAATATTTAAGGTACATTCCCTCCAAGTGGCATGGCTGTGAGGCGCCCTGTACATCCTAAGCAAACTTATTAATAACAAATGGAATACCAATATCATCAGCATTATCTAAACCCCTATTTTTTTCACCAAACATCCGTAACCCTTAATTAACCCTTTACACGAGTATCTCACGTACCAGGGTAGCAGCACTCGCAAGGATGTGTAAACAAACTGATTCGTTTCCCACTGATTGGGTTTATTGTAAGGAGAGCGCACGTACCACTCAATCATAGGTCATTCATCGACCGGGGCATGTAACAATTTGTGAATCCTTGGAGCATACGCACATGAAAAATACAATTTATAGAATGCAAGAAAAAAATAGACGCAAACAAAAAAAGAATTTTCAAAATCATAAAAATGCACAGGGTACGTATTAGAAATCTAACTATTTTAGTAGTTACTTAGTTCTATTTTATCATAAATAGGTAGAATTGAAATAAATGTTTACATTTGAGCAAGAACCCACTACCTTTATATCTGTTACTAAGCTGAGAGAGCAATCGATTGGTGGTCAATCGGGGAAAATCAAAAGAAAATTGTTTTTAGATAACACCCAATCACGTTCCTTGCCCAATCATTAGGACTATTCGGGGAAATATTTCTCGCGAAATTATGATTTCTTCTATATTTCGGGCACATTCGACTCAAATAAAATGATTGCGGAACGATTTCGGTAACAATGTTTATTTCGCAATATAAATTAGTTTTGAAAAATGTGTTTCTTTTTTATTAATTTGTATGTAACTATAACGTTTTTATGTTTTTTTTTAATGTTCCGACGCAAACTGAGGAGCGATGTAATCGTTGACCGGAGCCAACAATTTAGAGGGCCCTCCGAAGAACAGAAGCGCTCGGTCGTCACCCATCAAATTGTAAGCGTACCCATCAAAAGGCCGTTGCATAACTTAAACGATCTATTTAAGGTGCCTGTATGGGTGAAACTAGCGCCACCGCCTATTTTATTTTATTATTACCTACGCTTATTTTATTAAAAAAAGCTTATGACTAGTTTCAGAAACTGTACATTCAGTTTTTTAAAATTTCTTTGTTTAACGTAATAATAAAATAAAATAGGCGGTGGCGCTAGTTTCACCCATACAGGCACCTTAAGTTAGTTACGAACATCAAATATAAATACATAATAGCAATTGGATACTATAGATCGGTAAACTCGTGTAAAGTACGCATTATTCTGTCAATATTCACTTCGGCGAACTAAATTGTTTCTGGCCAACGTAGTTTAGCAATTTAGAGTAGGTATCGATTGCACGAAATTTATGATTTGGGTTGGTTGTTTGTTTAAATTGTAATGTATATTCATTCCAATACTGGTACAAACTTATTAGACTTCAACTTATATTTCATAATATACATAAAACAATTACGTGATACATAATATATATAAACACGCCTCTTTGCCACGGGGGTAGGCATAGACCACGGACTTGAACTTTACGATCTTGACAGACCTCTTTCACTATCATTACAAACGAATATGAAACACAAATTTGTCAAAAATTCGAAATGACATGACATCGCGACGTACATACATACTCGTAGATATAAAATTTACGCATTTACGAGTACCTTTTTACGTATTAATCCTATCCTAAATTACACCAGAATTTATACAATGGTTGATGATTTCAACTGCAACTCAAACTGCATCCTGATAAAATTTCATATTTTTAATGTTTATGATTTAGAACTCGTTTTAATTTGTTAATTATAATTTGTTAGTACTTTCTTTCGTTTAATAATGAAAAAATATAACTCTATAATGTCCAAATATTCTCGTATAATTACAAGCAGACCCACAGACCCACTCGACTCTTTGAAAAGCAAGACGCACCATGACATAACTGGGTAATACATCACACCTTCCCAATCTAGACGAAGTTATGGGCGCCTGTTGTAACGTCGCCGCTCAATAGACTGCTATAAATTATGTTAGCCTAGTACACGGGACTGAATAGGACTTAAATGCTTCAGACATCTTTAGAATGTAATAACAACGCCTCACTAAAAGATGTTAATTTTTTAGAGGAGTTGAGATAATCGAAATAACAGATTTTTCAAAGAGTTTCAGTTAAAAACCAAACTGAAATTACAACTAAACCGCCAACCATAATTTTATATACATTTAATTAGGAGTATGTTGCTTTACAGTTTTATTATGAAACCAGGCAAGCATAAACGAAGTCTTAAATGTGAATTTAGCAGTCGAACAAACTGTTCTCATTTCATTTGATATCAGAGATGGAGTAATCTAAGACAAAAGGTCATTGCCCAGCTCCCCCTGAGCTATAAATTGTCTCTCGACTTATTCTTATTTCTTATCCCAAGATTTCCGTTCGCGATCTACATTTCGATGACATTCAAAACACTTGTTTAACGTCCTTAAAATCGCATTAGCTCTAATCTCGAAGCCACTGACTTCGACAATCTTGGCAAATCACGCAATTACGAATCCTCTCACAACAACACAAAACATCCCTTCTTACGACTACCTAAAGTTCGAATTAGCTTAACTTTTGACGCAGAGAGTTACCAGGGCTCCATAGATTAGTAGGTACTAAGCTGAGAGCCGCGATAGGGGATATTAATTCGCCGCGTAACACTGATGATGAATTAACTCGGAATCTCAGAGACACTAGCGTTTAGATGTGCTCTGTTATGTTTATACTCGCCTGGTACAGGGAAGAGTGATGATAATTAACATGACATTTCCTTGTAGTAATTGGAGTGAGTTTTATTACCAACCTGATATATCCAGCTTTTGATTAATCAATGGCTTAAAATAGAACAGAAATAAGGAAAAAAATTGTTACAAATTATTTCCAGCCGTGTTGGCCATAGCGCTAGGTCGTGATGGACTTAGTCTTTGGAGATTTTGAATGCATTTTGGATCCCTAAAGATCTAAAAGCACGCCTACCGTACCATCGCAATCATCATTTATTACTTTAAATTTTTTTGTACTCAGACAAAAAGCGACAAGGGCAAATCACAGAGCTGTAGAAAATTATTCGCGTACCAGGTTTTGCTTGTACATTTACGCTGTGACATTGTGTGTGAGTTATCCCTGCCCTGTTATCATACAATAACGAACAGAAATCGTACCCGACTTTGAAAACTGACCTTTCTTGCTCACTTTCAACCTTCGTGAAACAACAAAGACTAAATAACGTACAGTCTGTAAATTGTCTCGTATATCCCGCCCGTGCAAATCCCAATACAAACGTAATTTATGATAATCAGCGAAAATTCTTGCAATAATGACAGCTGAAAAAACAAGAGAAAACAACGAGCAAGCACAATTTAACCCCGATCGGAAGAGAATTAACCCGCGCAAACAGACAGACTGTATTTACATCATTTACATCGGTAGGATTACTGCGCTTATCGGAGCAAGGACTAGGGGGGCAGGAGGTGCCAGGAGCTATAAACAAAGGAATGCGAATGAGGCGAATTCGGGATTCACTCGCAGGTGTTTTGTCTCTGTCAGGTATTAATTTGGCATCTGGTTTAAAGCTTCGTCAGTTAAAACAGATTTTTAAAATTATTCATTCGGATCTTTTTATCATGTTCACAATCAAAGCCCTTAAAATAAAAATATTTAGTTAAAACTGTTTAAGTAACTATGTACTGATTTAAGCTTTATAATAATGTCAGTAAATTTGTGTTATTTCGTATAATATACTCTCAAGATCAAGATTATTTTAATCTGAATAAACTTGTAAATTTTATTTAATAAATTTGACAAGGTAAAAGGGACTCATCAAAATGCTTATCACAATAAACACCAGGGACGCAGAAATTACCAACAGTTATCGAGTTAACGGGAAGGAAACAGATAAACTGGACGTAACGTAATAATACACAACTGTCTACCTAGATAATATAATTTAGAGGAAATTCGCATGCCAGATGATTCCGCTATCAATTTATGGACTAGGGTTTCATTAATTGCCCGGAGTAATATTAACTGAACAATTGAAATCTAAATTCGTAATTAATAACTATCCTTATATTATTGTAGTTTAAATTCATGTTTGTTTTATGAAAATGTAGACTTCTGTCTATTATGACAATCTAATTAATTACTCATTACTACCTACTGAGGTTTGACTCTAATTAGATCCATTCATAAATCGCTTGCCGTCTCGCTCACGCGCCGGCGCGGGCGCTTTCATGAAATGACTCCAGTTTTTGGTCGAAAACAAACATTGATAACTTTATGATAGATAAATTATAAAAAAATCTGACAGTGTCATTATTACCAGAAGCATCTGCTGTAACTCTCCGAATGTTTTGGTAGTTACAAAATAGTGGTGTTTATGAGAACAATTTAATTTATAGGTAAATACTAAGAAACGCCTACGCAGCAAGTCTAATTTTAATATGCAATTACGTCTGTCATGCAAAACATTTTCTCCAAGTCCTGTTTTCGCTTGCACAAAATGTTATAATACCAGGAAAACAGCATAGTCGGAGATGGAATAACAAAGACAAACATAAACAGGGCCGTCCTAAGCAAACCCAAGCGCATTTGCGGCGACTATGTGACGGTAACATTTACGTAAATATACTAGGGAAACAGCTTTGCTGAGGAAATTAAGTGTATTCCTATGATGGAGGCAATAACTTATAGTGTTTGTGGCCACCCAAGTTTACTTTTGGCAAGCCTTGATATTATGATAACATTTTGTAATTGTAAGCGAATTCAAATCATACAACGATAAGGGAAATATAATGAGAAATTGGAGTAGTTGCTAACTTTCGTGACGGTCTGTTTTATTGATGAAAAATTTGACATTTCAGCGACATTGGTCAAACTACATAACACTACACCTCAATATACAACCTCAAACTTTGTAGACACATTTCTAGATTTCACATCGAATTACGCAACAATGTATATTTCAGATCACATAGTACTCGTAGTAGACGCACTACTTTGATGTCTTAAAACTGGCTGATTTCAATTCTGTTCTTTTACGACCAAATTCTTAAAGATTAGGAGTACCTACTCTTAATCACAAAATACTGAATAACTTGTAAATTATTGTATGAATTAATTAACGCACCTAATTTAAAAAATATATTTAAATTAAGTTTTTATGTAACTGAACCCTTTTAATCCCCATTTAAAGGCTAAATCCTTCCACGGCGTAGGATTACTACATCCATAGCTTCTGAAATTCAAAGACTTTATTTTTTCATGTTTTCGCATCATTCATCTAGCACTCATGTCATGACGCAGAATCTCAGACATATTGATTAACGAGCTAGAATGACTAGGATACGAAAACTTATCATGGTACGTGAAAAAGTTATCGTGACTGTATTTTTGGGTAAAATAAGTAGATAGATAGTAGTAATTTTTATATGACAAACAAAAATGTTAGGAACCAACCCAAACGATACTAAAAATGATTTATGATGATCACGACTGTATCCCGAGAGCGGTAGACATTTCTTTCAGATCTTAAATGCAATTTTTAGATCCTTTTGAAGATGTCTAAGGGGGTAGTCAGAGGTACTCGTATGTCCAAATACATATTTGGTACATGCCCACATCTTGCAGAAGTTAACTTTCCATACGTGACAGGTTGCAATCCCATCGACGCTATTAGAGAGCTAACTTGTTTCCTCACGATGTTTTCCTTCACTGTTAAAAGCTCGTGTTAAGCGCTTTAGCGCGGTTCCATAGATACAGGCTGTAAAACGTGCTACCTAACTGTGTGGTTTAACACTTTGAAATTTGATTACTTTTCGAATGAAAACACCGATAAATGTAGTTTTCAGATAAATGCAATTAGAATTACGTTAAATTGTCGGTCCCTAAGCTACGTTAAATTGTCGGTCCCTAAGCTATGAGCCTCTAGGCGGCCTAAAAACTCCCGTCACCAGAGTTGGCCACTTTCTTCCACTGATATGGTCCTTTTCAACATTCAAGCAAACATTATTTGCCAACATTTCAACAAATCTTTCGTAACAGACGTATTTTCTAACATTGTCCTACGTCTGTCATTGTAGCATACCAAAAAGAAACTACACGTTATATTGCCTAAATAGAGTCCATATTCGCATGGCAGTATTTATTTCGCTGTCTATCGAATCAATATCACCCATTGTTGAAGTTGGAGTTTTCATCGACAAACTTATCCACTCTCCCAAGATAACTGTTCACGCTAAAATGACATCTGTGTCATTGACTTACGAGCTATTAACTCCAGCAGTAGTCGCACGGGTTTGGTTCCAAGTTTCGTCATTCTTTTCTCGTCATTGCCTCTCGAAGTTTTTGAAAGTTGGGCCCACATTGCTGGGATTTCGAGACATTTATAAAAGATGAAGATTTCCGAGCAAACTGGTCCTTAGGTATAAGTTAATAGCTAACAAGACGAGTATTTACTTTCATACTTAATGGATATTTTATATCAAATAACCCTTTGGGGTTAAAAAGGTTTTTTGGAATCTATTAAAGGATGATCAACATCATTATCGACCTGACTGCGTCCATTTCGGAGTAGCTTTCTCTTCAGAAGCCTTTCTTTGGTATTTCTTTCTGAACTACATAAGCCATGAAGGAGGCCTTAAGGCGGCCTAAAAACTCCGTCACCAGAGTTGGCCACTTGCTCATACGAACTTACTTACTTACTTACTACATATTTGTTTTTTGTCTAAGCTTTTTTATAGAAATCACAGTATAACTAGTATATTACTCATCTAATTACCAGAACACAAGCATTAAGTTGCTTAGCCTTGGGACTAGACGACGCATTTCTAATTCTAATCATCATATAGAAGTTATCTTATTTATAAGTATACTTTAGCCTTAGTGTACAATTGTTTGTTGTTCCTAAAATAAATAAATAAAATCATTTATAAATATTTTATTATATTTATTTATTTGGTCGCGCTACTATTTTCAGTTCTATGTTAATGTTATGTTCTATTAACAGATCGGAAACTTGACACCTTCAGCTGAAGAATGACAAGGAATATTATTTATATTCATATTATCCAGTTTGTATATATATTGATGTATCCGTACAGTCTACATACAAAGTCAATAGGACACGAATTCTCAAGGGTGTAAAACAAATTCTGTTTTTGTATTTCAGTCTCTGAAAGAGGTCAAATTAGTTTTGTTTATATTCAGAGGATCAAACATAACCCAAATTATCGGCTTCAGCCTAAAACATCAGAAGATTCCAAAATGGATATCAATACCCTAATTTACATATAATAATTTACAAGGATATCTAACCAAAATCAATTTTCGTTGTCCATAAATAATGTTTGACGGCCTCTGTGGCGCAGTGGGCGAAGGCCCGCCTGAGACGCGGAGGTTGCGGGTTCGATCCCCGCCACGGGACAAACGTTTGTATCTTCTACAGATATTTGTTCCGGGTCTGGATGTTTTTCTATCTATAATATGTATGTATTTACAAAAAAAATGTATCTATGTAATCAGTCATCTGGTTACCATAATACAAGCATTAAGTTGCTTGTAACTAGATGACGCCGTGTGGAATGTCCAAGGATAAATATTTTTTTAATGTTTGAATGTTTGTATCAGTTTCAGGAGCGGATAAAGTGTATCCGATGGTTTGAGCTAGTTGCCATGCCACTGACGGAGTTTCTAGGCCGCCTAAAAGCGTACATCATGGCTCAATGACTTTAAAAGTCAGGATTGACAATTACATTCCCTTCGAGGCACAGAAGCGATCATCTGTTAATGCCACTTGCGGTCACCCATCCAAAAAACGTCACTTAATTTATCTATCTAACAGCGTCTTAGCAAGCTATTACAAAAGCTTTCATCAAGTAGATATAACGAGTATGTATGTTCTTTAAAAATAAATAAAAACTAACAAGCTAACGCGCACCTCTGTATCGCCTATATCTCTATATCATGACGGAAAACAAGCCTAGTACCGCTTGTTAAAACAAACAGACAATAAAATCACCTAGCATGTAAAACTATTCAAAGTGATCAATAAGCTCTACTGAATAATTTTAATCTTTTTCTATTTCTTTTTTACTGGTTTCGTGTTTACGGTACCAGGGCAGCATAAGCTGAAGGAGTTGTAACTGCTACTGAAACAGCAGCTGCAACCGCAAGCGTAGCTCGTAAACAAACAAGTATGAACATCCGTTTGGCTTAGAACATACTTAGATAACTTAACTAGGCTAAGTTGACTTTACCTTTGTAAATTAACCTACGAACAATTATGTACATAATGCTTTACTAAATAAATATCTAAATATCCTTGGACATTCTCACATCATCAACTAGCCCCGAGCTAAGCAAAATAGCACTTGTATTATGGCTTTTTACACGGGCTTAGTAGCTAAGTGCTTAGTACTTGTCACTAATACTAAGTGCCAATGTGTAAACTGTGATATTAGTGCTTTGTATTAGTGTTTGTGAATAGTGCAAGTCCATAGAAATCGAAAATAAAATAACACCCAGACCCGGAAGAAATATCTGCAAAACATACAAACATTTATCCCTGGGGATCGAACCCACAACCTGAAGGCGGGCAGTCACTGCGCTACTGAGGTCCTTCTATAAGATAGGTGGCTTGTCAAATACAAGAGGCACTCACACGAGGCGATCCATTAATCACGTCGCCTCGTCTCGCCTCGAGGCTCATTTGACGTCGATTGATACGCCTTTTAAGATGTTTCTTAACATTTTACAAGTCATATTACTATCAGCCCTCTAATGATGTTGAACTTGAATGTTAGCTGCTAGAATATAATCGGTAATTATTTAGCAAGTGTATGGTATTTGGTAGTTTGAATTTAGGTTTTCTATAGGCAGATACGGACTATTTATACACTTAACCGTTATTCATAATGGATTTATAAGCTTACTGTAGCTCAGATGGCTGTTATATCTGTTGCTATCTCTTTTCATTGGCGTAAGAGTAACAAGAAAAAACATTCTATAAAGCCTTGTTAAATTGTTAAATTACTGGATTGTGAATAATGGGGTCAGTGTTTATGCAACACAATGTACCTACCAGAAACTGACATGTAATCTTGTTTTTGTTGCAAATAAATAACTTAAACTTGACAAATAAGTTTGTTTGAACTCACTAATTTCTAGAAAAACTAGTCTGATTTGAAAAGTTATTTCTGTATTCCTTGAGGAAGGTTTATTAATTAAAAGTCGGGTGAAACCGACGGGCACAGCTAATAAATATAAAATCTCTTAGCTTTTACCGTCTGTAAAATGAATAAACATAAATTGTAAACAAACAAATCAGTATTCGCTACGGCGTAGACATGCCGCTACGAATAAGCTACGCCGTAGCTTGCTACGAATAAGCTACGGTGATTCGTAGCGACTTACGGCCAGTCTCAATAAACTATCTATTTTTAGGTTTGCTTATGTTATTGTTTTATGCTTTAGATATTTGACATTATATAAAAACAAAAAATGAAAAATATTAACCCACAGTACGAAGATACATACTGGCCGCTAGAAATAAACTCGTGAGTTCATTTATGTCTTTCAACATGAAAATTCATATTGACTTAATTTAAGTAGGTAATTCTAATTCAACATGCTACCGCAGTAAAAAAAAACAATAAAAAAAATCACAAAGAAGTTACGAGAAATAAAACATCAAAACAAACATTTTATACAAAATTCGAGCCAGCCAACAATAGAATCGAAGACAACATCACCTCGTTCACAACAATCACATAAAAAATAAATGGCTGATCATTTTCATGCGTTTACGCAAAACGTGATATAAACAAACAATATAACGCGTATAAAATGAAATTTACAATGAAAGGCCCTTGCGTCGTAATTTAAAAACATTATTTTCCTCGACGGCGATAAAACAAACCATTTCGATGAAAAAGCGAGATTTGATCAGACACATCTCTCCGCGTCAGCGCGTTTTGTTCAGAACCGTGTTTTATCATACACAAGTTATATTCACGGATTTGCTTGCTTTTTGTTTAAATGAGATTAAGAAGAAATTTGTGCTGAACGAGGCTAGAAAAACGCTTTACGCTTAGATTATTTTAGATTGTTAAGGGATCGCTTTTACAAAAAAGCTAGGCCCACACCACCAGGTTCTTGCCTGATTCTGTATTTATGTAGTTTATCAGACATCTGGTTATTAACAAGCATTGATTAGCTTCGAACTAGACGACGCGGTGTGAAATTTCCATGGATATTTATTGATCTATATTGTTTTTCATCACCGTACAATTAATAGCACTGCATTTTTGTTAAAAAAACAGTTTTTATTAAGCAAACTAAAACAATTTTTTTTTTGTCTTCAATTTAACTCTTTTTTTAATCTCTTTATTTTTAACTTGATAAAGTGGCCATTCAGTGCCAACTCAAAATGTTACTTAAGTTGAAAAGAGTGATAGGACGGCCGGGCTTAGGTACTTAAAAACTTTGATACGAAACTCTAAATGTAACCTAACATAATACTGGCTGTTATAACTGCCTCAATTCCCTAGAAGCCTTCTTCAGCAAGGCTTTACTGTCAGAACAAACAGCGCAGTAGTGTCGGCTGTCGGGTAGCGCGGAGCAGTGCGCAAACACGCGGAACCCAACGGTATTCACATTGAGATGGTGTTTATTTAAGGGCTTTTTACTTATTTACAAATAGTAAGTTTATTGATTTGGTCTACTGGTAACATATTGTATGCTTTAAGAGTGAACCATTTTCATTTTCATTCATTTATTTATTGCTTCAAGTTGGTACATAATTTTCTACTGTGCCTTAACACATCTCTAATATTTTAAGACTTAAATGAAGCTTAGCTAAATACGCTTTTGGACTATCAAAGACAGAGTACAAAGCAGTTAAGATAATTTTTTAAAAAGTTTAATCATTTGTTGTGCAATTTACTTTATTACCATTTCATTTACCAAACTAAACTTGTTTCATATTTTCAAGATACAATTAGCAATCATAGGAGCTCTGGGAAATGTATAAGTCTATAATGAATAACAGGGTATATTCAGCCAGTTGGAATTGACTAATAACAGCTATCCCTCCGCGCCGTCTCTGACAATATCCAACGTTCGTTCGTTCGTTCGTATGAGCAAGTGGCCAACTCTGGTGACGGAGTTTTTAGGCCGCCTAAAGGCCTCCGTCATGGCTTAACGACTTTAAAAGCCGGGACCGACAATTTAACGTGCCCTCCGAAGCACGGAAGCGCTCAGATGAAAATGCCACTTGCGGTCACCCATCCAAGTAGTGACCGCTCAGAATCCAACATAATAAAGTTTGTTTGTATGTGATAACATCACACCCAAATATTAAACTTTGTATTATAGATCGTATCCGTGACCTTCAAAAATGGGCAAGTTCCGCTGTTCCATTAAAGCAAAGTCATGAGCGCAAAACTTATATTTTTATTATAAATCGAAGATTAAATATAGTCCCGGCTGAAGCCATCTTTAAATTAAGATAACACCATAATAGTGGCAATTCGGAGTGTCGCAAAAGCTAAACTAACTAAAATGAATGCCATCCTTTTTATTCCCATCGCTATGAAAGGGACGGCATCATTTTTGGTTAGTTAAGATTAGCTTCTGCGATACTCCGAATTGCCACTACTGTGTCAAATATAAATACATCACAATATAGTTCTAACACAGTTACAAAGATGTGTAGGTAACGAAAAGGAAAAAAATACCATGGAACAAAGACCATACTACCTTTTTGAATTCGGTTAATGAAAACGAATAACGACTTTCAAGGAAGCTTTCAAGCAGCTTAAAACCTCTGTGGTTAGAAGTTACTTATTGGACTTTTAAAGGCGTCAGGCAAGTTAACAGTGTTGGTCACTCATACTTAGACCTAAAATTTCGTCACCAGTGTTGGTCAAGAATACGTATGTAAAGCTGACAAGCGGACTAAAAATATCATCACCAGAGATGACCCACTTACGAACTAGGAAGGCTTTTAGGCGGCAGAAAAATTCCATCACGTAAACAAACTTAGTTATTCCATACGGTGGTCCTGCGGCCTAAGCTGTCATCGGGCCGTTTCGCGCGTAATTGGGCGTGACGAATGCCCCAATATACGTCAGACGGACAACCGCCTATATGTGTATGTAAATGTTAGGTCAATTTAAACCTGACCTTTTTATATTGATTTCAGAGACTTTTTGACTGCCGACAATATTTTATCATTTATAACGCTGTGCTTAGCAGTTTCAACCCCTATCTATTAGTATTATCTTCCTATTAAATATATTGTAATGAAAAAAAAATGGTATATTAGTAATGTATTTTCTGAATTCAGATGAATTTTCAAATAGGTATTGTAAATAACCTATTGGTAAGTTTGAGTTTAAGAGTAGCAGGTTCCCTTTTTACCTCGCTTCAGTATTTTAGAAAATTTGCCCCTAGAATGTAGCAATAGGGGTAAAAATACAAGAACAAGTATACGAGCATCGAAGATTTTCCCTGAAGATTCACTATCACTATGTAAAGGCATTGTATAAGGCGGCCCTGGCTCCCTAAAGGTCGGCTCAGACGAAGATAAAAAGATCCCTTGATTACAGACGCCAAACAAATGCCCGGCATCACTCTTGCAGCCGCACTGCCCCTCAAATTAAACCCCTATCCCCCCTCCGCCAGGGCTCAAATCCCCCTGAAGTTTAAACCTCTGAATTCCCTGATAATGAATGACTATAAAATTAATAGTCAACTACGTTTTGATAAAATTAATGTGCGTGAAAATTACGTCGCTATAAATTATAATGAAATCGTTTAGTGACGCGGCTTTCGGAGATTTTATTACGCGGTTTTATTACGTATTTTACGTGGATACCTCATTTGATTTTACTCCCGGGGCAATATTAAAACAAGTTTGTATGACTTCATATAATTTGTGGAAATTGAGAGAACATGATACAAGCTCACGATAAAGCGAAAGGGAGGTCCTATCTTTCAGGCCGACGAAGGATAAAGACATAAGAAACTAGACAACTCTGTTTATTTCTAAGGCATTGCGAAGGCCGTCATCATAACTTCATGACCAATTTCATAGTTGTCTCTTTTAAATACGTATTTAACACCAGAGGCCGTACTCGGGATCAACGAAAACTAAGTTTCGTGACAATTTTCGGGGTCAGCTTATGTTGGTGGATACTGAATTCGTAATAGTTCACCAACATAATTGGAACCCGAAAATTGTCACGAAACTTTGTTTTCGTTGATCCGGAGTAAGGCCCCAGTATTCGAACGAATAAAACGTTCGCTACTTATTGTTTTGCTTTTTTTCTAAAAAGCTAAGCAATTTAATGCTTATGTTATGGTAACCAGATGACTGAATATACTACATACATACTTATTTTGAAAATACATATATAATAATACATAGAAAACATCATCATCATTATTATCATCAAATTATTTAAATAATAATGTTGATTACCAATATTTTCAGGCCACAAGTAATATCCATTTGACACAATTAGGATCCATTTGACAAACTTAGTTGATCTATCAAGACCAACTAAGTTGCGATAACTTGAGACATGATACTTGCAGATTCAGATGTCGTGCAAGTTGCCACGAAGTTCTACATAGTGAAGCTATTCTGAATGAGATGGTTGCGAGTATTATGTTTCAACGAGACTTGCTAATTAATTTGTGTTTGTCGCGTTTCTATGCAATTAAATGTTATAAAGTAACATTTAGATTTACTTGTCAATTTAGAAAGGATTTTGTTAACATTTTTATCTTCACTTTCGAAACAATGACAAGGCCTTTGCGCTGCAGTGGGCTGCATTTGGCTAGAAATAAAATAAAATAATTTAGTTTTTCGTAATTGAGTCGAGGTATTACAAAATAATCACATTCACTCCGAACCCAAAACAGCATTGCATTTATCCGTACATCAGACAACCGGAACCGCTTCGACCAGACGAGGAACAAATGTTTGCAGATCACTCAAACATCAACAAAGAGTATACACTACTATGGAGAGCCTTGAACTTCTCAGTAATGATCCAAGATCAACAACAGCTAAACTATCAAGATTATCTAGAGCGGCGAGGATCATGGATCAAGACTGTATTTCCAAGATACAGTTAACAGTTGACTATACAATTTTTGAAACTACTCGTATCATGGTTCACCGAGATCATGGCGCATGCGTGTCAAAATATTCGGGAAACTCGAAATATACGAATCAGTATTTACCATGATTCGTGGATTTTCGAGTTTTCGAGTCAAACTGTATTTTGAAAATACAGTCAGTATTTCTTTTTGTGTTTGCAGGTGACTTGTAGCTGGAAGGATGGTTTAGGTGCTACAAGCCTATTCCATCTCAACAATGTCCCAGGCACTACAGTATCCCATTGGGCGTAAGCCAAAATTTCTCCCTGACGCTGTATAAAATCATCTAGTAAAGATGTAAAGACCTGAGTCATGTTGGATTTTTGAAAATGTTAACGTAAAGGAAATAGAAGCTAAATAATATTCGGATCATAGATATTTTATAAAAGTTAAAATGAATAAGCTTTTTAATTTGTGACAAATATTTTTGGTGATTGATATTTTACTCTATTCTAAAATGGTGACACGTAAGAGAAGCCGAGGGTGGAAGCTAGTAACATTGACTGCTGAGTATGTTAAGGTACTCATATTCCACATCCTACTTGATTGCATTGGGAGGTACGTGTTGCGTATTTCAACTCCCGAATTCTCGGAAATCTCCGCTCTGACAAGAACAGGAAATTTCAAGAGAAATTGATGGAATGAAGTATTCATCGCAAAATAAAGCACGGATTCAGTCGGCTTCTGTATCGAGTAATACTTTTACATTGCAATTAAAACTGTCTTAAGGCTTACAGTAATTTTAATTACATTGGTTTTTGTAATATTTATCATTTAATAATGAATGACAGGTACAACTCTCATTAAAAATTTAAAAATATTGCTATCCAATCGGTAAACAGAAATTAGTAGGGTCGGCACAACATTATGTATTTTCATGATTTTTCCGATTTTTCAATAGTTTTTTGATAAGTTGGAGCGCATTTAAATCCAACAATTCCAAAGATCATAAAAATTGGCTATACCTTTCTTGAGAATGCTGTAGCTAACCTGACTTTATTTTATATACGAGTATTTAGTAAATAAATAAATCTGACAAAAATCATCTTCAACTTGACAGACATTTACTCATCAATATACGAGTAAAAAGGATTTTCAACGTCACATACTACTCCGTTATGCAAAGACGCCTTATTTATCTTCAAAGAAACATATTCAACAAACAATCACAAGTCAGCGCGTAATTCTATTGTGCGTCAAACATTATCCGTTTGAGTGACGGAGTGACAGATTGAACTCGCAAAAAGCCTGCCATAAGGACAACAAAGCCACTATGTGGTTCCATTTGTTTCTAGATTTTAACTTAAAGTGAGGATCATTGATGGAGTGCCAGAGTAGGCTGTGCTGTCAGCTCCTTCGAATGGTACACTTACAGCACATGTTTTTCAATCGAGCAGTCACTTCACGTTTTTGTGAAGCGCGTCATTAGTTCGCAGCGCGTTTTAAAAATGCGAGGATAGTGTGCATGGGACACTGACTGCTTTTGTTTTTATATATACAAAAAAGGAGTCACTGCGTGTTTCAATTGCGTTTGGATCGATACAAACGCGCAGTTACTGCGATTCTGCGACGTTTTCCGAACGCGACCAAGTGACTAAGGTTTTTATCTAACACATTCACTGCCTTCTAAGAAGACTTGGCAGTAAATGTGTTAGATAAAGCATTCATGAAAGAACGTAACAGTAAAAATATAACAAGCACAAGATGTTCAAGAGTACCTGGACTTTATAATGAACTTGATTGTAATAAGAAACGTCTGGCAAAATCATGACTACAGCATGTTCGCGTTTCATTTCGTTTTATAATTTAATGAAACGACATTACTAAAAATTTTTTTGTCACGACGTGTTTGGCGTAGCTGGTAAAAGGCGAGAATTCAGCTGAGATGTTTGAGTTAGTGTTCGATTATTATTGTTTATTGTAGACAGGAGGAAAAGAGCTGAAGAAATCATAAGAAGCGCTCGGGGCAAGAACGTCAAAGCATGCTTGCTAATGCTTCGACGAACTATTCACCGCGGGTAGCACCGCGGGGCGCAGCTAGTTAAAAAATAAGTACAGAATCGAGTCATAGAATTTGATTCGGGTTTCAGTTCTTTGGGTGGTACTAAGTACTGATTATTTTGTTGGTGTGTCGCGTTTGGAACAGGCAGTAGAATCCCCTAGTTTTAAGGATGTGGCGTGACATCTGATTTAATGATCTTATTGAATAAAGAATATATGACATTTTACTTAACAATTGCTTTACTTGGATATTGGTGAAATAAGGAACACGGCGTAGACTTACTTCCATGATACATCTCATGTAAATAGCTCGAACCCTATCGATCCATCATGGTGACAGCCATACCATCTGGGGTTCGGTTGAGTTCGACCGCAACTTAAACAGGCGTTGATTGGCAAAGCCTTAGGTCAAGGACCCTGGGATGTGGAGCAAGGGATACATCTTTTGTATCCTGAAATCCTGGTACATAAGTCGTAAGAGTTAGCAGCCAACTCGGGTGACGGAGTTTTTACATGGTACCTATACATACGAGTATTATTATAATATACAATTAGCATCTTTCGACTACAATGTTTGGATAGTCCTTGATAGTACATGCTTATTATATAATATTTTGACATAAAAACACTCCTATTTTCCATGTAGGCATAAACTAAAGATTTCCACTTGCTAGGATCTCGACACATTTCTCGCCTCATTCACTCCCATTACATTCTTCATACAAGCTCGAAAGCCTCGTAGCACACGTATTGAATCTACAACTATGCCATGATCCAGACTTCGTATGAGCTAGTGGCCAGGTTATGAACGTCAAATTGACGATTGTAGCTGATTGAGACTTCCGCGTAGATTTTTACGTATAGCGTAGTGAAATACAGCCTCGCCTCTTGTACCACGTGACTACCTATGACTACATAATCCACGGTAAACAGTCGTATATGAACATTTTAAACGACAAATCCTGAACATGGTAGACATCTACAAATCTTTTGGTAATCGATTATCTATGACCATATTAAACGATTCTTAGGAGGAAGGTTCCCATGTTAACGTTGATCAGTATTAAATACATTAAAATACACGAGAGTCCATTATAATCAACCAATCGAAAACATACCAGTTAACAAAACGCAGTTCACATAAATTTGGCAATCACAAACCGTAATTCACAATAAAATTCAGTTTATGCACCTATTTACTGAAACACGTGAAGGTGCCGAGAAAGCGCAGTAAGCCACAACCAGGTCTGGTGTAGTCGGGAACCCGACGCGTGCGTGCGCCAGGGCGGGCGGGCCAACACTGACGCGAAGCCTCCCGAAGCATCCCCGGGTCCCCCGACCCCCCTCCAGCCCCGCACCCCCCCGAACTCTCAATTATTTTATTGGAAAGCTAATGAGACGAGAAGTTTTGTAGTTTTGCATTTCGCACATGATTATTGGTTTAGTAAACTGTTAGATGTGGGCGAGTCGGTTAAGCTTTGAACAGATTGTTTGTATTGGGCCGAGTTGATCGACTGGGCTGGAACCCGGCTTTTAATGTGAAGGTTGTAGGATAGAACAGTTGTCTATGCTAATAATATAATGTGGTAAAGTTGGTTTGTTTGTATGCTTGAGGTAATCTCCGAAACTACTCATCCGATTTCAAAAATTCTTTCACCAATGTGTAGTATTGACTTTCCGAATGAACATAGGCTATATTATATCAAGGTACGTACCACGCGAGCAAAGCCGCGGGCGAGTAAGCTAGTAGGATATAAAAAGGCTTGTGAGTTTGATACCCTTTTAGAAAATTTAAAGGCTATATGAGCTTTAAACTATGAAAGAAAACATCGAGAGGAATCAAGTATTTTTATAGGCGGCGATGAGCATGCAGCTTGTCACATATAGAATACTAATTTTTGATAAATGTGATCATGACATTATTTGTTCTAATAAGACACATTATCAATAAATTAGGACGTACGTCAGCCTACCGCCAATCCAAGATCAATTGTAATTTTCATGTTCTTTAATCTAAGAAACAAGTTGTGAAACTCTATACTGTTTTCTAAATTCGTAAAAATAAATGCATCATGTGATAAATAGTCCATAACTGCGACTGTTGTCTAAGGTCGTATTCAGAGACTTCATTTAGACTTGAGTCTAAGCTCAAGCATCGACGTTCTCTATAAAAACTGAGTGATGAATCACCGCTTGAGATACGATTCACGTTTATGTATGGTCTCTGAATATGAGCCTAAGATGGCGTCGTTACAACGCGAGCTTGTTATTCTTTGAAAAATAGCTCCACATGATTATGAGAATTCAGTTAATTAATTACGGTACGCAGAATTACATTGTTTATTAGGTAAACTGTAATTTCACATTAATGTAAGAATTCATACGAATTAAATTGGTATTTGCTTTCTAAAAGATAAAAGTTTTTTAATGATGCGTTAAAGAATAACGATAGATAAGTTATTAATACCTGTTAATTATTTCGAGTGATTGATAGAAGTATTCTATAATGTGGCTATTTTTGGATAAAAAACCGGAGTTCGCCCTAAATACGCCCATTGCTGTTTTTAAATTGTATAAAAATCAAGAATTCGATAATATACCTGCTATGTTTTTAATATTCATGTAGGTATACAAATTTGTAGTTATTATTATTTTGAATTTATCATACTCAGTACTTATTCTACTTATTTTGTGATGTTCTGGTATTATATGGCCTATTTACCTAGATGGTTTGATTATTTAGATATAATCATCATCATCATTGGCAGCTCAAATTATAGCCCACTGCTGGGTATAAGCCTCCTCCCTTAAATTTATTTATTTATTTATTTTACAAAACCCACAGCCCTTAGAATAATACAGTAGTAGTTTCTTACAATTAATCTTACAGCCAATAACGGGTTTACATTCTATGGACACAAAATTTAGAACGACGACAGTCGACTGTACACAAGTTTTAAATACAGAAAACAATGCTACAAAATAACAAAATTAAAAACTAAAATTAAATTAAACAATGCAAATAATAATAACACCAATAACATCCTTATAATTTAAAATTGTAAGTTATTACGCCACTCTAATCGGCCCTGTGCCGTTCGCATCCATGCCTTTTCATTTACTTAGATATCAATCTAGGTAAATAAAACCACACATAAATCGATACTTGTCAGGTTTCCAGTGTCAAAAACGACTCAACCGACGAACCCCAGACGCTATACAATTTGTTTAATAATATTCAATGAACTTTCATATAATAATTGAACATAAAAGCTTAAATGCAAGCATATAGCTCGTTGAAAATTCCCCAAACTCCCAGATCAGAATCCGCTAATTAAGGCACAAAAGTTGTAATACCGAATTACGTTATCAGATTCATAACACAAAGTAATTACATTATTTTGTTGTTCCACCGGCCGACGATCGCAATCGTAAACAAATTATAATTTCAGATATCAACTCAAACAAAAATACAATCTTTACCGAAAAGTAAGTAGATTTGGCGTCTATTCCCGTTGTCCCCGTATACCGTGTCCCCGTACTACGGGGACGGCGGGAATTTGATTAAATATTTAAAAATACTTCCCGTTGTCCCCGTACTCTGTCCCCGTAAATATAGTTGAATAAAATAGATAAAAATTATTCCCGCTGTCCCCGTTTTTTGTTTTAATGGGTGTTAGCCGATCGTGGTAGTCCTTCAATAACTTTCAATTCGAAGGTCGTGTATTAAATTACAATTAGTTTAGTTTAGAAACATTATATGCGTAATTATTCATTATGTCGACGACCTCTGTGGCGCAGTGGGCGAAGATCCGCCGTGTAAAAATGTCCAAGGATATTTATTTATTTTATTATACTTTGTTTTTATTTGATGACTTAAATAAAACTTTTTTGTATTATATTGGTGGAACGAAGCCGGCGATCGCAAAGCTTGGAAGTTGATGGGGGAGACCTTTGCCCAGCAGTGGGAAAGCATAGGTTAGAAAAAAAAAATTAAAAAGTAACCGTAAATGTTATGAACTTCCCATGATATGTAGTTCCGAGTACCAGGCAACTATAAATTTGAAAGAGTCATTCAATAATGTCAACTCGAGATTTCAAGATATTTGTAAGGGTTACAGTAGTTACAGTAAGGTACCCGAGTTCGATACCGTACCTTCATTAATATCGGCCTCATATCGCGAGGGTTCACATCAAAAATGTGTAACTAGTAATTTCGAAGCGAGCGCGCTCCCATATTTGTATAAGATCTCATAAATTTTCATGAATCGTAACATAACGATGAAATCTGTACGGCGTGCTCCGTGGGGAATACGAATCGAGGAAAACAAAAGATATGGTCAGCTGGTACTAATCAGATTCCGGTTAGGTTACGTTTTAGGTAACTACTGTGAGTTTAGAGGGAGTACTTGTTACCTATCATTACTGATATTGATAACAAGGGAAAACCTTTGCCTAGGAGTGGACTGAAATAAGCAAAAATGTTAGCAAGTAACAAAAATGTATTTGGACGTACCTTCGATAACCTTAACATATTCAAAGTACCTTAAATGTCTAAAGATCTAAGAGAGTGTCAACCATAACTTGGTGATACTGTCTTGATCGTGGTTGACACGAGAAGTCACTATATAACGCAGCTCTGCCAGTTTTGTCAGTACAGATAAAGAAAATACTTAGTATAGTTGTTCTAAAACTTTCGCGATCACAATTCATATTTATAAATACATGTACACGGGGTTTTATCACGTTATTTACCTTATTTATTTACTTCCCGACGTTTCAGCTATGTTGCAATAGCCATGGTCGCGGGTGGACTGATGGCTATTGCAACATATAATAAATAAGGTAAATAACGTGATAAAACCCCGTGCCACTACCATGTCATTATAATTCAAGTTAGTAAAGTCAAGTCAAAGTCATAGTCAGCGTCAGTAAAGATGTGGGTTCTTTACTGAAGCATTACATGAACTTTTTAAGAGAATTTGAAATGCAATGATATCCAGTTTTGTTTCATTTGCCCATGCTTCTGAGCTTACGCACACAAAAACTGTGGACATGCTTTCACTTTGACATTAAAAACCTAACGGACTTCATATAAAATATCTATATCAGATAGCAATAAGACCTTGTAGATGCAGCCGGCACAGACTAGTGCATACTGCCTGAACGAATTGCTTTAATCAGAACATTTCCTGAGGCACCCGGGCTCAAACTTACGAGAATGCTTTCCTAGCTTGCGCTGATTCATTACTTGTTTATTAAACTACATTCTCAGCTTTTTCTGAAGCCTTTTTTAACTGAGCTTGCATTTCACTGAGATGCATTGTTTGCATCTAGTTCATAATCATCAACCCTTTAATAGCTTCAAGAGGGTACACTTTCATTGGTAAATTAGCAACGGATTACGTGATCGGAAAATGAAAAATCTCAAAACAAGCTCAAATAATGCCGTGATGTGGCCAAAATTTGTTGTTATATCGCATCGACTCGAAATTAAAAGGGTATATATTATTTTCAGGTTTCAAGCAAGTCATAGATTACATAAAATCGCGCCTCTAGGCAGAGACTGCGGACCTCCACTTGCTACCCTGACACACCTTCCACATCCATTCATGCGTAGATTTTGTTAATAAAATTGGTTTCCGTGGTAATCTTGGATGAATCTCTAGGTCGCTAGGTCTCATCTCAATAAAGCAAGAATGTGGATAAGCCATGCATCTCGTTAGATGCATTTAACAATGAGGCTGGAAGCAGCAGGATATAAGTCTGCGTCCGTAATTACTCCCACATCGGGTGTGGCTGCAGCACCAGCGAGAAATTTTTGCACTACAAAAATTGCCATATCGAGAAATTCTAGAGTTTCTCGATATTTGGCACAGTTGCATGACCGTAATGCGTGAGCATAAACACCATGACCGTAAGCCGTAAGTTTTAACGTCCCGTTATTACATTGTTTTGAATATGAATTATGGAGATACTTTTTATAGAATGAGCTCAGTGGACTTAGCACAACATGTTCTTTTTCCATTTTCTTCAATCACTCGTCATTTAAAAATCATTTCATTTCATACCCGTATCTGCATTTACACAGTCCCGTCCATCTTTTTAGGCATCTGTCTCTGCCGGTGTATAATAATAATAATAAATATCCTTGGACATTTTACACAGCGTCATCTAGTCCCAAGCTAAGTAATGCTTGTGTTATGGTAACCAGATGACTGATATAATACTTTGATATATTTTTTTTGTAAATACATACATATCGACCGTTTCCGCTACAAAGGTCGTATAAACCAAATACGTACTTTTGGCAATGAGCAAAAAACGAAAAAGAAAAAAAACTTTAGTCCATAACTTTTTTGTTTTTATAGTTATAAAGTTGTGATCAATAAAGAAAATGCTTGTGTTTGGACCGTGCATTACATCACTTAATTACAACAGTGTCGGGGCTTTATTTAAAAAGTTAGCATGGACTTACACCACTGATAAATAAAAAAAATGGTTTATACGCCCCAAAAAAAACTCATCTAAACACGAGCGTCAGTCGTAATTGCCATTTGTGTACAGACGAGTATAGTTTTTGTATCGTATAGACCATTTTTTTTACTAAAAATGGTTATACACCCTATGTAATGTACCATAAATGTAATGTATTGATCCTAAATGAATGATTTCTATAATAATGAGATGGTAGAAACGCTGAAAATGAAGAAAGAAAGATTTTTTTAATAATAGCTAAAAGTTTAGTTAGTGTATGTTAGTTAGTAACAAGACTAACAAGTAATCAGGTGCGTGTACCTATCTAGTATAATCATCATAATAAGGCTTATACTACATCATCTACCTTATCTCCGTTCAATAAACTAGTTATTTAGCAAGTAGTGGCACAAAAAAATAGAGCCAGCATTTTAAATGGGAAGCGCTCAAAGTATGTTCCTTTTAGCGTCAGGCGACTAAAGCGCAAGTGTTAAAGGAAGTTGAAAAGCTCTCTGATTCGGTCACTAAGCCTGTTTCCAGTGTGGCTGAAGACCCAAGATCCAATATTATCCGACACTATACTTAAGACAATTATCTCGGAAACCAGCCTGTAACAGATAAGGTTGGCTGAAGCAGCTTCAAGGACCACATGGCTCTTGGTGAGGACAGAATTCAAAAGCTCTCAATTTAGTTTTGCTCGAAAGTAACCGTGGTGGTATGGTACTGTTCATAAAAGAAGAGTGATAACACATCAAATTACCTATTAACTAGGAATATATCCATCTCACATCTGAGTCATGCTTATAAACTGTTTTCCAGTTCTAGGAGATTAATAATATGACAAACCATTTAATTAGGTAAGTCCGTCTTCAAGAAAGAGGTCAATCGTGTAATTCAACTTGATGGAATCGTTTGGGAAACTTCGTAACGTCTTTTCGTCCTGCATACCTCAGTGCCTGAAGACGAAGGTACCTATTCAACCGGTGTGTTAAAAACCAGTAGGTAATGACTTACAGATCCGAAACCTTAAAGGCCTTATGAATTGGCTTAAAGTCGCTCAACGAGATAATACTAAAGATGGCTCGGATTTTTTCTACGGAATCAAATCAGAAATAAGCTATAGCTCGAATAGCCTTCTTCTGCATCACGAAGGCTCGCTCGGCGTCGCTTGCGTGTGCCTACAGCTCCACACCGTAGGTGAGTGTGCAGTTGCAAAATAGCACGAACGCACTACCTCGCGGGTGACTGTACTCGCCAGTCTTCGCAACGCAAACGAAGCCCGGCCGAGTTTTGAGCAGATGCTCTCTATGTGGGCGTCCCATGTTAGGGAACTATCGATTTGGAAACCTAGCAGCTTTGTTGATAGCACCTGTTCCAACTCTGCTGATCCCGCGAGCACCCTTAGTGGGTTTTTCACCCGTTTAGCTTGAAGGTTAGGCGCTACTTCACAATAATGGATGCATGCGGCATGCATCCACCGTGAACTAGTGGCTAGAAGGTAACAGAAGTTAGTTAAAGAGTTAGAAGGCGAAACAACTGAAGATCTATGATCTACCGTCATATCTGAGATGATGATGATGATTGATTATGACTATGACCCATGATATACGACGTAAAGAGAACAATTTAAAAAATGTATACATAGACGTAATTACCAACTTACCACTTTTAATGTGAGTTACGCCCTTTGTTGCGTAAGAAAATTGAAATAGAATTATATTTTTTTGGGTGTAAGTCACATAATATTTTGTGATTGTGTTTTACGCCCCTATTACTTCGAAAAATTTGTAGTTACGTCAAGTCTTATTCCGTAATCCTAACCAAATGTGTTATACGCCTTGTTTTTGCAGGCAAGTGTTGTTCATTTGCATGCAAATGTTGGGGAGTAAAAGCCATTTTTTTGAACTTAGCGCAATTTTAAATATACCAATCGATAGAGCGTAAAAAATGCTATAGGACTGCATTCTTAAGTCAATTTGGCCAAAATGGTTTATACGACCTTTGTAGCGGAAACAGTCGATATTATAGATAGTAAAACATCCAGACCCGGAACAAATATCTGCAGAACATGCAAACATTTGTCCCGTGGCGGGATCGATCCCGCAACCTCCGCGTCTCAGGCGGATCTTCGCCCACTGCGCCACAGAGGTCATCATCCATATTTATATTCATCGCTTCCGTATAACATGACTCTCAACATGTATGTAGAATAGAATAGAAAAACATTTGTTGACATCACTTACATATTACATGTTATACTATCATATGTAATTCTCAAATTACTCAATTACTGGCGCTACTTTCAAACTTCCCCAGAGATACGCATTCTTTACTCTATCTATTTTCGTCACTTGACACATCCGTAGCAACATTCGCGTCTCAGTCGCATGTACCTATCTCTACATCGCTTTGGTTGATATATCCAAAGTGCGCTTGTACTTTCACCAACAAACTCTGGTATGCAAGCCACCAGAGAGCGCACCAAAGGGTGGAACATCCACACCCTCCAATAAGTACTGAAAGTTAAATACGCCTATCCAGTCCAAATAGTCGCTGTGGTCGTAATCGACCAAGACAGTATTATATTTATATAGATATATCTCCACGTTTCATTTTCTCCTAGATAGAGTTGTACACGCTAGCAGTGGAGCCGATCCAAGATCCCATTACGGAGTGTAATGTGTGTCCTGGCTGCAGTTTGCAGAGGATTGATACACGGCCAATCCGAGCTGGGCTTCGGTGGAGACTTAGATCTGAGAGATTGGGATTATTCTGCTAAATAGAGAGAATCTGCAAAAGCCTTTGACAGAATCTCGCAGCGTGATCCAGATAGACTCTTGGGTTAGATTCTAGATAGTCAGATCTATGGAGCTCAAAAAAGATAATTTCATAAAGAAGAATTGCTATCAAAGATAATAGCAAAATTAAGAATATATTTAGCATAATACGATTCCACGAATGGATACCCGATAATTATATAAACAAATTTCGTTATTTATTATTATACATTGTTTAGTATTGTTGTGCGAATTGAGATTAGTTTGAGCGCCGGCCGCGCACATCTGCGCATTATCCCTTCCGATACATCTCACTCAATACAGTCAATCTCAATAAGAGATTAACTTCTTCAGTACATAGTAAGTTCGTATGTGCCAAGTGGCCAGAGTTACCTAGCCTAGCATACATTCTATAATAAGAAGCCCTGCATACTCGTAGAAGTTAAAAGCTTGACCTGTACATAAATAAAATAATACATAGTCGTTAAGCCGTTCAGGCCTTGAGGCGGCCTAAAAACCCGTCACCAGAGTTAGCATACAAGCATACTGCACACTTTGCATGACGTTTCATTTATTATTGTGGCTAACTGTACTTCAACCACAGCCTCCGAGCATTTCAGAAGCGCCTAAATACCAGCTCAAGGGCGGCCAACGGAAATACATGATATTGTATACAATAGGATTAGTTTAGGGTTTTAAATGATGTAGCACTTATGTTTTTCGGAATGACATAGATTTCGACCCCTCTTATTACTCATCACCGTTTATAGCATTCAAATTTTTAAAGCCGTGTTGGCCATGTGGATAAGTACTTCGATTTTCGATGCGAGGTCGGGTTTGAATCCGGTTATGCGTCAATGGACTTTTCGCGTCGAATAATTTATATGCACTTTTAAACAAGCTATAAACAGTGAAGGAAAACATCGTGAGGAAACCCGCGGTTAGACAGCCCCATATGTATTGACCATTGTCTTTCCTGTGGATATGGCCGACTTAGCTGAGAGGACGGTTTAGGTGCTGGGCAAGCCTATTCTATCGCAACAATGTTCCAGGCACTACAGTTTTCCGTTGTGGCAAAGATTGCCTCCTGACTCTGTATAAATCATCTAGTAAAGATAAAAGCCTGAGTTTTATAAAGCATTTATAAACACAAGACCTAACACTTTGGAAAGATAAGTTCGAGGCTAAGCTTGCTGAAGAGTTAAAGAGGAGGAAATCTTTCCCGAAGTGCAAATACTTCTCTAAGGCGCCAATCGAACAAAATCAGAAAAGTTTCAAGATTCCTGAAGCGAACTATTCACCGCGTCACTGGTTCTTTCTCGGTGTTAGGTCAACGACCGTTTACGTTCCAACATAAAGTTAATTCAATTATTCACTTTGCCACCTGGTGCTGACAGGACTAGGCATAAAGTTTCCAGAGGTTTCGCAGGTATATAATTACGCATACATTGTGTTGATAAAGTTGGTCCTTGTCTGCTGAGCCGTGTTTGGCGAGTGGAATAGTGTACCGGTTTAAATCCGAAATCGTAGGTTCGAAACATGGCCATCAATGGATTTTCCTATAGAAAAATTTAGTTATCGCCTACGTATGGAATGCACGCTTATTTTTTCAAAATGTGAGCATGTTCCAAAAAGTATTTTCCCTTCTTAGACGTCTTCAAAGGATTTATTTAGCCTTCTTTTACTTTTCTATTAGTGTTAATTATGCCATGACGATAAAACTGCTTGTGGCAGACAGATAATTTAGGCTAGTTTTTAAGCCTTCGTTGTGGCTTAAGCTAAGCCTGACGTGTCCTCTGAAGTATTATAACATTACCAGCAATCGCCCCTCCAATTTTGACCGCGCTGAACATCGCTTTAAACAAGAACGACTATGCACGATATACCAGGAGCGCATCAATAGAGTAGAAGTAGATTGAAGTTAATAAAATTCCTACTCTACATAGTTTATTCCCCACGCTTCTGCCACTATGTTATACTCTGTGACCAACCACGTCAGCGTTTCACAAGTTTCACAAAATTTCGCAGAATTCGGTTAACTCGCTCACGTGTGCAAATCAAGTTGTATTTATAAAGTTACACATTGCTTTGCTTTATACATTACCGAAAAGCCTCCGTCACGGTTTAACGACTTGAAAAGCCGGGATCGACAATTTATTGTGCCCTCCAAAGCACGGAAGCGCTCAGCTGACTTGCGGTCACCCATCCATATAGTGACCGCTCAGAAAGCTGCGTGTCCTCCGAAGCACGGAAGCGCTCAGATATACGAGTAAATGCCACTTGCGGGGTCACCCATCAAAGTAGTGAACTGCACTTGTTTAATATCAAACATAATTCAATTTAATTAAACGTTATTTATAACTGATGGATCTAAGTAAACTTTGCTATTTACGACCAACTCAGTTCCGTTGATGGTAAAGTGGATGTTGTTAGAACAGTATGTTTTTGAATTAGTTGTAAAGTGCTCCTGATTAGCCCCGCTGTCCTCCAAAAGTTATAAATTACTTTGGGATCGGCCCTTCACAGGAAAGACTTTGATTTAATATAACTTTAACCGTCATATTTCTTGTCACAGTATAAAACTTAGGCTTCTATGTGTTTACTAGATGATTTATACAGCACTAGTAACCGCTCTCGGCTTCACTCGCGTTATAGGCGTATTTTCAATGTACTTTGTATATTTTTGCAAAAGTTAGCATTTCAGTGCTTTGTAGGTGTTTTGTTCCATCTCAACAATGTCCCAGGCACTACAGTGTCCCGTTAAGTGTAGTCAAAGCTTGCCTCCTGATTCTGTATAAATCATCTAGTTAAGATGTAAGGGCCTAAGTTTTTAGGTGTTTAGAAAAGTCCAATTATGCGACATATGGAAGGAGAAGACCTAGGCGAACATTTGGATCAAATTGTTGACATTTTGCGGCTAGGTCAGAAGTACCCTAGACCGGAGAGCGTGTATGAAGAATGTAATGAGACTTAATGAGGCGAAAGAGGTGTCAGGATCGCAGCAACTGGAGATCTGTGGGCTCTGCCTAGCCCTATAGGAAAGAGGCATGATTTTTTTAATGTATGTTATTATGTTCGAAATTTGCCTAGAAATCAATGGGGGCGGCGTCAAAGGATCAGATTTACCCAAGAGGCTCTAAACTGAGCTGTTTTTAAAATGTTCAATAACACTGCCACTTGTTCACGAGCAGAGCGGAAACATAACTTGGAAGAGACACTCGATAACTAGTACCTAATATTAAAAAAACCGGGTTAAATTATCGTGTTAGTATTTATGATGTTAAAGGCTGGAAGACTAGAAATAACTGAACCAACAAGTTATGATGCCCCGATTACGTATTCTGAATATTTTTAAATAACAATATCAAATACGGGAAATATATAAAATCTGACTTTTTCGCGTAATTATCTTAAATACGCGTTTAATTTCGTTTAAATTATATAGTTTAATAAGGATTTTATAGTTTAATAGGGATTCGAAGGGATTCGAATTCCGCACCCGATCAAACCTCTGCATAGAATATTATCAAGACTTAAATTTAGGCAAAACAGTCATGTTAGTATGATATTAAACAAAGTAATTCAGGTATTCAGGAGCGTCAATTGATGCCTATAGCACAGGATCGTGCTGGATGGCACGACCTTAGGGAGACCTATACATAGCAGGTAAAATCGGGATGTTAATGATGATGATTTCGTAAAACCGCAAGCCGAAGCTGTGTATAATAATTTTAACGAATATTTAAGCCTTCAATTCGCTTATCCCATTCCGCGTCCTTACACCAGGTTGAATCGACAAAAGCCAACAAACTTAAATTGGATCGGAGCTGCTCAGCCACCAGGCGAGCAGAAAAACTGAGAGTTCAACAATTCTTCAAATTGGATATTGATTGGGGGAAACTTTGCTTTACACTTTTGGAGCGTAAAATTATTTTGCGGTGAAAAACAATGGTTTTTAAAATCGGGGATATAAGGTTCAATTTCGATGACTATTAAAAGAACAGTTTTAAAATTATTCTATGAAATTACGATCGTGATTGTAGCAAAGTGGTCTAATAACTTGATGTAGTACAGTCAGCATCAGACGGTGGTGACTGTTTCAAATGCTATTGAAAACTGAATAATTGCGAACAGCTTTATCTGAATCTAATAAGTAGGTAAGTTCGTATGAGCAAGTGGCCGACTCTGGTGTCGGAGTTTTTAGACCGCCTAAATACCTCCGTCACAGCTTAACGACTTTAAAAGCTTAGACTGACCGTTTAACAATTAATAAATTAATGGTTTATAAATCTATTGTTTGCGAGTGTAGTCTCACCACACTCTCAACAGAAAACTATTCTCCACAAGCTTCCGCCCGCAGCTTCGCTCGCGTGGTACTAACCCGGATAAAAATAGCCATTGTTATTCCAGGTCATAAGCTATGTATATTCCAAGTTTCAGCCAAATCCGTTTATTAGTTTTTGCGTGAAAGAGTAACAAACATCCATACATACATACAAACTTTATATTTATGTGACGGATGATTGCGTGACTTAACTAATACCAACTGAAACTCAACACAAATTGTATGATTTCAATTCCAAACTAATTCGAAGTTAATATTCTCGAACAATAATAGAACCTAAAAATATATTAACTAAACCGCTCATTTCGGTCCACAGAGGGCTTGCCAAAATAAACAATACCAAGTAAATACTGAATTAATGATATTCCTTACAACTGGCAGGTTAGCATCTCATTTGAAAAGAACTTAGCGAGTTTGCTGTTAAAATATTCTAATTTAATTCAAAGTTCTGTGTTCATCGAAACGAAACTACGAAAACTTGTTAGCAAATTATTTCGCTACGTTTACAAAATGTTAACTATTAAGATGAAAAAAACGACCTCTGTGGCGCAGTGGGCGAAAGCCCGCCTGAGACGCAGAGGTTGCGGGTTCGATCCCCGCTGCGGGACAAATGTTTGCATGATCTGCAAATATTTGTTTCGTGTCTGGGTGTTTTCTATGTATAATATGTATGTATTTACAAAAAAAAATGTATCTATGTAGTTTATCAGTCATCTGGTTACCATAACACAAGCATTAAATTGCTTAGCTTGGGACTAGATGACGCCGTGTGAAATGTCCAAGGATATTTATTTATTTATTTATTTAACTTAAATTTATCTACTTTCTAGTTTTGTATCAGACATTTAAAAAGAAAATGAGAAAGTGGAACAAAAACAGGATAAAGCTGAATTCAATTTTAATTTGCCAGCATAAAGACATAAATACTAGGGTGGCAGAAATAACTAAGAAGTGAATTAATTAACCGATATTAAACCTCAGGCTTCAACGGTTCAGGGGAAATCAACGCGAAGGAATTTCACAATTCCAGATGCTTGGCGAGGTGTACAGAATTAATTTGCTCTCCGATAAATTAGTGCTATTTATACCACGGGATTAAATTTATAGTTAAAAGTCCAATACAAAATTAAAAAAATTAGAGAGACAAATAAAAACTCTAAAAAGTAAATAACCATTATGCTTTTTAAATCACTGCAGTACAAAAGAGCTTATGACCTTAAAACAGCTGAACCAGAAAACCTGCTTTGAAATAAAATAAAAACGCATCCAAGTTCACCCGTTTAAGGGCTACGGCCACAGACACAGACACACAGACAGGCATATTTATGAAATCCCCCCTATTTTTGCGTGGGAGGTCAAAAATTTATGACAGTGAACTCACAGACGTTTGACAAAGATTAGAGATAACAGCGACTCAAAAATAAAGCATTACTTCGACAATACAATATGACACGGCCCATTTCCCTCAATAAAAGATTACTGGTACTAAGACATCATACATCGCAAGAGATGTTCCCTCAAAAAGCGCCACCTGTCTACGCGACAAAGGAATTTACCCTTGCCGTGCCAACTGGGGCATGGCCCGTGATCAAAGGAACAGCTCCTGTGTTCTGAATGCCTGGTAGAATGTGTGTGAACACGGAGCACAGAAAACAAGTGTAAAATGTCTACTGTATAACGTAGGTCATGGTGAAAACAAACCATTAATTTAAGATTTGTTTTTTTATATTTTGTATTTACGCAGGTTCGAAATAGTTCGAATCCTGTCGTAGCCGTTAACTTTTAGCAAAATGTTTCATTTATAATTTAAGAAAACGTTTAAGAACATGCCTTTCTGAATGTTCTCTGTTTTAAATAATACATTTAAAATGGAATCAATATCATCAGGGCATACGGAATAAGACATGAAATTTGTACATATCTTCTGTGTTTATCTGTTCCTGGTACTTTACCATCTTCTAATTTTCAGTAGTCCATGTTGTGTCCAGTAGCCATAGCTACAGCAAAAGTACGAGTATTACCGCAACCTGTCATCTGACCCCCTTAGTATCCCTGTTTGCAAGATGATAGACATGAGGTTCACGTAACTAACGGACTTTGTGAAATATAAGTAACAAAGATACAAACTCCAATGAGTTCTAGCTCCCTGGTAGCTGTGCACACAAAACGTATGTCAAACAGCGACAAATAAACAACACAGGTATATAATAGACTTTGTGAAATATAACAAACTGTAACAAACTACAGTAACACCCTACCACCGCCAGTCATCTGACACCCTGTTAGTTAGGTAAGCAACATTAATGCTAGACTGCGAAGCTGTTTGTAGCCAAGCGGACAATGTATTCATTAGTTTTTCCGAATGATTCTTATTTAAATAGCCCACTGGATCCCACGGCTGGGCAAAGGCCTCCCTTCCCTTTTTCCATTCGCCTCGGCTTCTGTCGGCCAGTAATATGAATTAGCAAAAACGTATTAAAGGTCGTACCACCTCCAATGAGTTCTTGCTCCCTGGTCCGTGTATATATGACGGATGTAGGTCGTAGGCCCCAGGGCGGGCGCAGGGCTAATCGCGGGGGACGTTAATATTTTATTCGCATCAGCAGATACGTGGTATTTTCTGCTTTCTGGAGTTGTAATTTTGTTCTGAAACTTTGTTGTGGAAGCTTGATGCCGCGTGATGAAGCTTCAGGCGGCCTAAGAACTCCATCGCATAATAGATATATTTTTAAATAAATAAAAACGGAAAGATTAATTAAATTAATTGATGATTAATTAAATTAATGATGATGTTTAACCCTGATGTTTCAACTATAAAAGAGCTAAATGATCTTCAGACGGCTGATCAGATTTTCGTGAAACATAACTAAGAATACTCCCGATTAAGAGAACTTTTTAACAAAACATATTGATTCAAATCGATCCCTCCGTTCTGGAGCTACACTAGCTGAGACAGATACATAGATACGCAGATACAGTTACACATTACAAACATAATGTACAGCTCTCTTTTTCGACGGGGGTTAAAACGATTCAGTTTAGTTCTGGACTAATTAACACGTTAACTGCGATCAGACAGCACAAAGGGGAATGGAAATTCATTGCCATTCACACTCAAAGTTTGAACAGGCTTGAATGTGTATCCATCAATTTTAATTCCCCCATCTGTCGCCACTTTTGACCCTAGAGACGCTCGAAGCTAGAAGACAAAAAAAGCAGTAGTGTAGCTTGCTGAGACGTTCTCGAAAGATCGTTGAAGCCACTAAGCTCATACGAACTTACACTAGAGATTCTAGAAGATTCAGTAGAAACGACACATGACCAACGCTGGTATATCCAAGGTGCAGTAGACATTCTCTCAGAATTTTAGACATTAAAGATCCTTGAAGATGTCTATCGCTGCTTAAATAAACCTCACTGGTTCCGTACCAGTTTTCCTTCACTGTTTAGACCTCATATGAACACACAAAAAAAATCACGGTTAGGATTCGAGCTAACGTCCTTGGGATGGGACGCCGAGACACTCGGCCAACACGGCTCTTTACCCCGCTCGGCTCATACAATTCTGAACAGCTAAGTTTGCTCAAAAAATATCAAAACATTTTATCACAAACAAAAAAGGCATTCTAATCAAGATTCCGCCGCGGGCGAGCAGATAATAATGTAATATCGCAGATTATGCTCCCGCGGACATTTTATTAAAATGTCCATCCTCGCCGCGGGCTGTGACAATAAAATCCTAAACTGTTGCCGGCATGCTCAGTTTTTTGAAAATCCCCGATTTCAATTTTCTGTCTGTTGAAAACAAGCCCCGGGCCTTGGAGGTTTTTGTAAGCCTAGCCGGTTCCATTTTGTTCGGTATTCTGGACAAGTGAAATAAAAAGTCATAGAACTAGTAAAATGTTATGAGAGTGATTGTTTAGACATTGTTAATACATCATTTTTTAAGCGACGTGGAGCAAGCAATTTGGATAAGTCCATCTGGAGGGGAGCAAGTGGCACTAACAGCTGGGCGCTTCCGTGCTGCGGAGGGGGCGCGTTAAATTATCGGCCCCGGCTTTTAAAACTTCTTAAAACATGACGAAAGTCCTTAAGCGTCTTAAAAACTCCATCACCAGAGTTGGCCACGAACTTACGGTCATGATCATCAAAGCTAATTTAAAAAAAAAACGCAACCCAATAGCCAGATAGAAAGGGCTACATATTGAGGAACAGAATTTCATAACATCCTGCATAAATGTAACATGACAATGAAGGAACAAATACCGATTGTAAATATATTATAATGGTTCAAAATATTATAGAGAATTTCTAGCTCAAATAGGCTTAGACCTCTGAAAGCTTCTTAGACCGTATGTCTAAGGGTCTACTAAGCTGTACCCAACTGAACCATCTTAGTTTTTCTCCCGAGAATACCCCAAATTGTTATACTTACTATTTATGTTAGGATTAGGAAGTTTAACGTGGGAGCCGTGTTGGTTAAGTGGGTATAGCCTGGACTTTCGATCTGACGATTGTAAGTTTGAGACTGATAATGTGACATTTCTACATGTTAAGGTGGTCATAGCAATGTCTTCTCGTTAGTCTCGATAGTATGCTATACAGTATAGGTAGTCTTAAGGTAGTTCCTAACTATTTTTGTTTTTGAAATGTGTAGAATGAAAAACATTAAAATCTCTGCATATTTAAAATAGCTGGATTTTTTATTTGTTGAAAAAACTCAACTAGAGACACACCAAGACCGCATAACAACGAAGAGGTCGTCGAGCCTCCGTCAGGGATTTGGTTACTGACGCTCTCCGTCAACTTTGTCCTAATTATGTTTAGGAGCTAACGAAGCGGCCATATAAACGCGAAAATATTTGCATGACTTTTTACTTGAACAATTCTTAGGCTCTGTTTGCGACAACAGGATTAATTATTTCAACATAAAAATGGTCCTTTGTGAAAATTCAGTTAGTTACCGAACAGAAATGATTTCAATTACAGTAAAATTAAAGAGAAATGTTTTTTTAACTTTCGCGTATAAAACACTCGATAAGTAAATAAAGTAAGTAAGTTTAATAAGAACACTCGACAAAACATATATTTACGGGTATTTAAGTTATCGGCATTACCTCTATTTAATTTTATCCCGACGTTTCGGCTGGATTGTACCAGCCGTGGTCGCGGGCAGACTCGGCACGACGCATTAATTAAAGGTAATCGCGATATATACCCATAAATATATGATTTGTCAAAGACTCATGTTTTTATACATAAATGGAAAAACATTAAGTACGAATAAAGTATTTGAACTGTAAAAAAGGTCCGAGGAATGGTTCAAAGACAAAAATAGCAATAGAATAATTACAATAAACGAACAGAAGACAATTATCCGAGCTTATCAATTCGACCGGGCTCGGACCTTTTTGTGAGGGGACAAAAACACCCGGGGCTTCCCTTGAGATCTACTTGCCTGTTACCCTGTTACTATTGTCATTTTCCGCACCAAAGTGAACTTTATCACATTGGTTTACGGTTCAATGAGGCTGGCGTAATTGATTTCGAAATAAAAATACAATTATAATGATCCTGCCTGTGACCAAAGAATTCACTCTACCTTCAGCTGTAAATCTTAAACAATACGCTTCAATTTCAACTATAACATTAAATTGATTAGTGAAAGCTTACGACCAAATTGAATTGTTTTTCTAAAACGAATTTTACTCGTGCGTGAGTATTTATTGAAAAGGTACAGGAAGTCGGGATCTGGACTTTCGGGTAGACCGTGCATTTACTTAATCCTTACTCATGTTTAAACTCATAAAGCAAAGTGAATTTTACGAAATGTAAGTACTTAACTGTTTTATATGGTTTTCAAATTCGCAGTGAATATTGACATACTAGACCAGATCATCACAGATCGGATAATGAAAAAAAATTGCAGAATTGAACCATCCTACGTTCTTTCAGCCTATCGTGAAAGCTTATAAAAACCTTTATTAGAAGATTGTACACACTACAGGGTCAAATAATTTTTATAAATAGGAACCAGAAAAGACCATATTAGAATGCTTTTTCAAAATAAGTCATCATGCCCACCCCAATTATTTGAGCCGCGTAACTATGGAGGTCTAGTTAACTTCAAAATCATTTTTTAACATAAATAAAAGGAGACAAAACAAGAAAATAAAGTAGTGCCTCAGGCGGCACAAGTACCAGGCGGGCAGCGTTGACAAAGAAGTATCCAAGTGCGTCACGAGAGCGTCCTTGCGTTTCTCGCTGCATTTCTTTTGTCACTTACACGGCTTGCAGAGTGCGCGCGACAGCTGACGACTCCATTGTACAATTGCATTTTGTTTTATTAGATTGCTTCGTTTGTTTTCCTTTGAGATTAGCCTTGCTTTGAAATTATTATTCAGTTTTGCTCGGTGCCTGTATGCGTGAAACATAACGAATTCGTTCATGGCGTGAAACTAGCGCCCACTAGCGGTTGTGATACATATCATAAGCTTTTTTAATACCTCTGTAATAGTTTCATTTTGTATAATTTAGGAGTTGTGAAGTAGCACTTGGTGGCCTTATACTATGTTTTCGCTATTACAAACGGAACAATATATTTTTTTTATTCCTTAGTTCAACGTAATAATAAAATAAATTAGCAGGTTTGACACAAACAACCGCCTTAAGGAAATGCAGAACACTATTAAAATTAATGATGACTCAATGAAATGTTGAGTAAGCGTGTTGAGTGATGCATCTCTTCCAACACGCTCGGATACAAAACATCGATTAGACAATGAAAAATCATCAAATTACAATTAATACCTACCTAGTGGTAACGACGCATACTACGGTGCCGTATCAAAACGATTATAGCATTGCAATCAGCACTTAGGTATATTTTCATTTTTAACATCATTAATTTGGTATCACATTATTCTAACAATATTCAGGTCCCAAATTCAGCACCTAGGTAGGTATGTACTCGTTCGTTCGTTCTGCTTCGTCCAGTGCCATCTATCAACAGATGCTGGAAGTTCTGAGTAAAAGGAGATGAAAAAGGTTCCCTGACTAAACTATAGTACCTTCCTAGATATCAACATTTACAACCATCCAACATTGGTTAAACTTAGTTCAACGTTTGCTCACCAGTTGGCGCCTCTTACCTCCTCCAAGTAAGAACCCTTTTCTAACGAGAGTAAGCGCACTACGTAGTTCGACATAAAAAAGCTAGATGGCGCTGATAGTAAAATTTTTGAACCAGGAAACAGCTTTATGAAATATTTTTAGCAATTTTACTTTTATACTACCAAAAAAATGCTCTTATACTTACCTATGAATCGTGCAGAGGCAACGTGTGCATTTGTAGAGCTCAGTGACTTACCTGCAAATAAATAATAAGAACATTGCAATTTGTTTATTTTATTTATTCAATTATCATACCTCTGTAAGGGTCAAACATGTACCTATACCTACTGATTAAAATTCGAAACAGACAACATAACGTGCCTTGTTAATCTACCTAATTCTTAGTAGTTACGGTAGTCATATTCTGAGATCTTTTTAGGCATTCCACAAGTTAACATTCCACACAATATGACAGGTTGATAATTTTAAATGAACATGGTGGTATTATTAAATAGTTACACACATTTTTATTGTGTTGAGGAGTTAAAAGCACATTAAATGATTATTGATTAAAACAAAATAAATATAATGTTCTTGGACATTTACTAGTCCTAATCTAAGCAACTAAATTCTTGTGTTAAACTAAATGCTTGTATTAAGCTATATGCTAAGCAATAAGATTGAAAGTCTAAAAACAAATAATATTAATCCGTTTATTTTTCAGATTATATAGATCCATAATATATAAGTAAAGTATAAATTAGTATAGAAGTAACAAGTCTCAAACGAATCATCGTCAGCCCAGCCACATAAATATCCACTTTTTACCTTTGTTAAGATCGAAAATCTAGACTTCATTATCATCACTGAATTGTGAACTTTACAACCTGTGTTATAAAATACTTTTCTGGTTTTATTCATCACCAGACTATTCATTCAATTTTAAACTTTAAAGTGTAGGCATAACATTATATCAGTGGACAGTAAATACCCAAAGCATGCAATTCAATGTCATGGAATAACAGACTTAAGTGCAATGATTTTACAATCCCTTTTGAAATGCGAAATATTTCTTCATGTTTTTATTCTGCGATGTTCTATTGTGGACTGTTTCTGTATAAGTTTAAGGTTGATTTTAGGTAAACGACTGCATAATCACGGCATTGACAAGGACAATCACATTCAACATTCAAGGGACATTTCGAAGGATAGAGTAAGTACGGTACTTATTTGCTTTTATAATTATAATAAACCTGTTTTCTCTAAAACTACCGTTGGTGTTTAGCTTGCCGTTTATTGGAGAACAGTTAGCGTAAACAATAAAACTATTGATTTAGTTACCTATGTAGCAGTGGGTTAAGGCCCGCCTCAGACACAGAGGTTGCGGGTTCGATCTCCGTCTTGTGACAAATGTTTGTATTTTTAGCAGATATTTGTTCCTGGTCTGGGTATTTTATAAATATAAAAATAGGTACTTATGTTTTTCAAAAAAAGTCCTAAGTAGGTAGTATGACAGTCATCTGGTTACCATAGTTGCTTGGCTAGATGACGCCGTATAAAAAGTCCAAGGATATTTATTTTTAAAAAACTAAAACATGTTTACCTACTTTCAATACCTACCTACATGCTTTAATAAAATAAAACAAACAGTGCCGACCATAGTTTCCTCGTGGTTCTCAGCTACATTACATTATGTATGAGGCCGAACGCGGACCTCAATAACGTAGAG
Organism: Xanthorhoe designata; assembly: GCA_963582015.1. Classification (NCBI taxonomy): domain Eukaryota; kingdom Metazoa; phylum Arthropoda; class Insecta; order Lepidoptera; family Geometridae; genus Xanthorhoe; species Xanthorhoe designata. The sequence goes on from OY757051.1 coordinate 9,851,346, forward strand.
TGAGTTTTGACGTTTGCACACTTAAGAGGTTATTGCAAATGAGGAGCATTCTAGAATTAAAAAAGACGTGTGGCACTCGGAGACTGCCGCGGTAAAGCTATTGCATGGGGGGTGTTAGGTTATTTTCGTTACGGAATTTCTGGATTCGGTCTCCACGCTCAAGGCCCGCGATAGAAGCTATGCAATAGCTTAAAAATTGTAACTAAGGCACGTTATTGATCCACGGTACCACCGCCTACACCCCCGGTGGGTAACTATGTCTAAAATGACAGTAAATGTCAAAAACGATTGTTAATATCGAGTGACAGTAAATGTCAAAAATAACAGTAAATGTAAAAAATTACAGTAAATCCATCGAGATAGATTATTAACTCGATGAGTAAATGTCAAAAAAACTGTTAATATATTACTAGATGATGAGGGCAGGAAGAAGAAATAATTCTTAACTTTCAGAGCAATAAAGAGTTTGCAGCCAAAAGCCAATTCTAGCAAGTGGTTTTTTCTACAATACTGCATTCAGGACCGACGCACAAGCAAGTTTAACCTTTAACTCCATTCGTTTTATATTCAACTTAGCCTGAAACGAGGGATTAATTTGGAATAAGTCTTAATTTTCAAGTTAAAGTAGGTACTTTATGTTTTATGCAAAAGCTGAGGGTTATATTTCCAGGATTGAGCGGAGTAAGGTTGACCCGATAAGGGCCACTAATATAATCTGGTTACCTAAGTACCACTAACGGCCAGTCTCAATAACCTATCTATCTTTGGTTTTTCTTACTGTGGGTAGGTATTTGACATCTATGTAGATAATGTAAAATATAAATATCTTCCAATAGTACTAGTATAGTATTATAGTATCTGTGTCAATAGTAAGCTGCAGCAGCAGTAATCAAAGATTATTGAGACTGGCCGTAAGTTATGTGGGACATAATCGGTGGAATATAGAACTCCTTCTTTATTGAAGTCGGTTAAAAAGAGATCATACATCGAAGAAATAACTTCGATGATTTACTCGATTTTCATAAATTCTATTATTTTAAATAACTCATTTAAAATGTCGAATCTCGTTACGGACAAGTAAGCTACCTCAAGAAATAGAGTTCTAAGGGAGCATTGTTTTCCAAATGTATTTAATGAAATTCTACTGTTTACAATCTCAGGTGGGCCTGGCGGGCTTCCAACTCCGGCCAGCTCCGGCCCACTGAGCCGACACGATGCCGAAAATCTGACCTTTTGTAACAGGGGAAACTAAATTAGTGGAAACACTACTTTATGGAATATTTTCTACATGTACCTATGTATGCTTAGTTTAGGTTTACAACAAACTTAGAATGTTCTTTTAGGCTCCTCGCGCACTGGGCAGCCTAGTTGCCTGGCTGTGGTAGACAGTTATTTGTATGTTTGCGTGCACAGGATTTCCCGCGCGAAATCCTGAACGCGCGATAGAGTCACTGTGTAAAGGCTAAATTCAATAAATAAGAGACATGAACTCATCATCTCCCTGTCCTTTTACCACTAAGTGAGGTCGCCACAACATGTTTCTTTCCGTCATTTTCCTCTACGTATCACTTAAAATTGTGTAGGCGTATTTTTATTTACCTTTAATCTCATCATTATACAAAAATAAGAATATATTTTCGTTTGAAAGTCTCCCTGACTACATAAATCTATCTAAAGGTACTTTATTAAAAGAAAGGTACTTTAGCAATTCCCAGCTACCAGGCAAACAGCACCGATATAGAGTAAACCGAGTTCACAGTTGAAAACACCCTTTGTCTTCGCTACCCGCTAATGCGGCGTGGCGGGAGACTCGCGCTTGGCTACAAACGATCAGCCTTTGTTGTGCCGTGAAGATAACACGGCTCGTGCTTGGCTATTTACTTTTATGAGCTAAACGGAGCTTTCATTTTGTTTTGCCACTTTCAATGTAGGCACATATCAAACACAAAGTAGGCACTTTATGGCCGGTATTCAGAGACCTGACTCAAGCGTCGATTTGAACTCGGTTCAGCGGAACTCTGCTTAAGCATTGATTCGTTGCTTAAGTATCGTTTGTATTCAAGAACGTTGCTTGAGTAAATGCTCAGCTAAATCGAGTCTCAAGTGTCGATTCCTTTTTGTTTATGAATTCAGTCTGTTCTCATTTACATTTTTAATTTATTTTGTACTTCCATTCCGTTATACGCAGAAATTCAAAATGCCTGGATGAAAAATTAATGGCGACTTTCGAAAGTGAAGTAAAAATAACGTGTAACGGAACGACTTTAGAAAACTGACAAATTCATTCATTCATACGTCAGTCGTCAAGCAAGTCAATCAAATTTCAACAATCGCCAAATCGCGGGATGAAAATGTGAAATCAATGAATTTATTTTTACGCTTTGACCAAAGACAGGTAATACTGCTTGGTTATCGGCGGTAGTGCTTCTTGCCCTGGTCTGATGCATCATGTAGTGTTTGTAGACACAAACGTTGTGGAAGATAGCACCAGCACTCGTTGAAGATGACGAGACACGAAGGATCTCTCTCAACTAGCTTAGCCTGGACATGATCTAACGATTAGCTGTTTCCCGTGACTCCTATAAACTTTATTTAATACGTTTTAAATAAGTGTGTGTAAAATATTAAATAAAAACATTATGGTAGTTTTGTCAATATATTTTTTATTTTACCCCAGCCAAACCAAATGTGTTTAGGTTATGTACGTAGGTAGAATTTTCGACATAAATAAAGTAGGTAAGTAATCCTTATGAGTACCTACCTACCAAGACTAAACTAATAGTATTCTTTTATCTGTGCTAATACTAACTATAAATTCACAAGTCCTTATAACATTTGTCTGTATGAAACAGAAACAAGGTCCCCATGCATATTTTGAAGTCTTGTCTTGTGTGTCCGTTATTCTAGCATGCTTAGATGACCTCGAAAATACAACGAATCGAATATATTATCCATTTTTACTGAAAACAAAACAAAAATGCTATCTGAGTAAATGCTCAAGCGTGGTCCAGACCACTCTCAAGCATTTACTCAGATTCCTTTGAAAAATGTCAAACTCAAGCATCGATTTCACTTGATTGAGGTTTTTGAATAAGGAATTACTCAGGTGAACTCGACTCAGCTGAACTCGACTCAGCTGAACTCTGATCAGCAAAACTACTCTCAAGTAACGTTCTTGAATAAGAAACGATACTTAAATCGACGCTCAAGCACAGATCGACGCTTGAGTAAGGTCTCTGAATACAGGCCTATGTCATGTAAGATGTCGATCGCGGTTTTGAGAGTTGTACAATGTGGTACAAAATAATGTAGATTTTTTCAGTAAAAGTTTACTAATGTTCAGAATCGTAACAATAAGTTAAATAATTATTATTATTATTAGGAGCCCGTATCATCCCACTGCAGGGCAAAGGCCTAAAAAAATATTTACAACTAAAAACATGTACCTATAATGTTGAAAATCAAGTAGGTACCTAGGTATATTGTTTTTTTATGTCAAGGGTTAATCTGGTGTGACTCGTTGGCGTTGAGAACCCACCACGACAAAAAAACCGTTAAAAGTAAAACAGAACACTTTAATGTTTCGCAAAGCACGTTGAACAGACCGCTTCCGCCTACAAACATTCTCTTAACCGCGGGCACAATAACAAAGAACAATATTGTTTTTAAAAGTGCAAGTATTATTTTTATTCAGCTCTTTCAGGGAACATTCATTTTTCAACATTTCCGTTTCGCTGTAAAGTTGGCGTACAGTCAGTAGAAAATAACAATTCGTGTTGTCAAAAAGTTAGTTTGTTTGAGCTGTTTTAAAAAGTGGTAATTGTACAGCACTACGAGGTATACCTTCAACTGGGTTTAAAAGGACATTTTCAGTGCCATTTTTATCGAAATCCGGTAGTTGTTTTTAAGATATGAAAAAGTTAAATAATGTCATGCAATTTATATGTATTATTTGTTTAGTTTCTGTTAAACGTTATTATGCCATAATCGAAGACGGTATTCCATATTTAAAAATAACTTTAACTCAATAGTTTTTTTTATTGTAAAAGAAAAACAAGTATTTTTGCAGGCGACTGTATCAAGTCGATGTTGCCATTGTCATTGAATGTTTTGGCGCCAATCCAGAATATTATATTTTTTATTTCCACCGCGACCGTTATACTCTTCAACGTGCAAGTTTCGCCAGTGCTTGTTCCTAACTTGTTAGAAAAATACAGGAAGCAATACCAAACATACCTTAATATCTGTTTTATATAATGTCACTGGTAGATCTGTACCTAGTACTGAAACTTAAAACACTCTAAAGTCAACTAAGCTATGATAAAAGCGTGTAAATAATTTACCGCGCCATATTGAGACAATCGTGGTTCTGTTTAGTTCTCTCTACTATTCTCAGACATAAGTATCCAAATTTACAGTCTACCCATCTTTCCTTGTGTAATGATGGGTGGAAATACTGGTGGAGCATCAGAATTCAGAGTATTCATCCACATTCCATTGATAATCAAGTAGGTAAGTACCTACTTACCTCAGTTTAAAATCTAAACGCAACTCAATCATAGATTAAAAGTCCTTCGTAAAATTTCCTAAAAACTGTTTACTGAACTGATTATTACAATTCATAACTGTCAATGTTGAGTTCAATTTGAGCTGGTAATCAGTTTTGATTGATGAATTCCAGCAGAACAGTTTTGAGAACAGTGCGCAGCGCAGCGGTTCTAAAAAAAACTCCATTTTTAAACTGTATAATAGTAGAATCAATGTTTGTGTGACTGTATCAGCCAGTTTTCAGTAAAAAGGTGGATCTTGCCGCCTCAATATAAAACATACTCCCCGGCGCTCATCAATATTTCATTATGGAATCAATACGGGCCACGCCACTGTTTCCCGCCTTTTTATCTTCACTCTCTTCTAGCCGGATACGATTAAGCTTTTGAAAAGGTGCCAGACGGTATAAGCAATTGTAATATTGCCTCGAGATACCTTAGCAATATAGAAAACGTAAAATGATGGTTTCATTCTATTTTAAACTTGATTTTGTTTGTCGTTAGTTCACGCTTTGACGTCTGGGCTGACATGGTGGACTTTAAAATAGTACCTATGCTTCATGGTCCCGATGGTCCTAAATGTTTTATAGGCTCGGTTTGATCCTTAAAAAATCATATCATGGGTTAGTACATTTTTTTGCATATCCTGGCGTTTTATATCTTGTAACGTTAAAATATGGGATATTCTATTTTTTTAATTTTCTTCTATGTTTGTTCTAATTACGTACGGAACGTTATGGTATTTTTCGCTTTTAGCTGGCAACACTTTTTCGTGTTTGGCAACACCGGTTGTAAGCGGCCATTTTTTTACATCTTTACTTTTACGAGGAAGCTGCTCGAATAATTTCAAATTTTCATTGATATCAAATTTGGTGAGTCTGCTGTGAAAAGATCGTTATTTCGTGCCTGTGCATCCGTTCAATTCTTTAACACGGTGAATCTTCCAGGTCGGCGACTTTCTACCTAATATCCTAGTGCGTGGGCGCACGTGTCTTTTGAATTCTACATGTTCTACTATTTATCAAGCCCTCTGAATTAAAACTCAGGTATGCATATCCTCAACTACTTTGTAGGAATCCATTTAAACAATAACATAATTTTTTGTAAAATAAAATATTCCTTTCAAAAACTTAATTTCATACAAAATCAATAAATTTTATATTCTAAACCTATATCTTGCTACTGTAAAACGTTCACAAAGGTGCAACCTACTTATCTTATTAATTTCAAGCCTTATTATTCAGTAAATCTAGATTTTTCTCTAAAAAACCACATGTCATACAACGTCCCGTTGAACAATTTTTTAATATTAGTCTGTAATTGAAGTTTTCTCTCAATTACAGGGGGTTTTTCAGGACTTCGGTTTTTATTCTTCGGTCTCCTGGTTTTCCAGTTTACTTACATAACTACTTAACTAATTTACTACCTAACTACTCTTCTACTTGGATGTTGGAGTGTTCCGTTGGAACATATCTGCATTCATACTTACAACTTTGGACTGCTGTGCTCACGGTTTGTTCGAATCGTTGGAGCAGGCATACCAAGCCTGGAGGCTATCCGGTAACTTTAGGGGTTAGTCGATGAAGCCGAGGTGGCTTCTATAACCGTAGGACAGGCACTTCTGTGTTCTGTGTCGACGGCCCCTATATTTTATTTTATTTAACCAGTACCGTAGCTGTATTCTATGGTTGGCGCCCTCTTATTTACTGTTATTTATTACCATAAATTACTATAAATTACTCTAAATTTAATTTACAAAATCACAATTTCAACGTACTTGACTTCTACATAATTTTGCAAAATTACTTATTGAATTTTAAAATACAACACCACATAATTGCAATTTCATCTCAAGGGGAACCCAAGGAACTTAATACCATTTACCCCTGTATTTATGCTCTAAGTATACCTGTAGCTAAGCCGTCGCATTACTTTTATTTATCATTTTATTGCCTGTTTAGACTGATTGTGTAGGAAATAAACAAGTCAGAGAATTTTCTTTGTTTCATTACAATTCCTCTTAGGTCCACAGTTTGGCAGGTAACAGTGGCGCCCAACGTGGGGCTTTCCTTGAGATGGTTGTCATGTCGTTTTAGCTGTGACAAAAAATTGCATTATTTTACCCGATTGAAATTGTGGTTTTATTTTACTGTATTTTACATAACTGTGTAAACTGTTGCAAGTGTTTTACATATTCTACCTGCTATTATTTAACTGTGTAATACTGTGTGCCTTTATGAGCAATTGCTCACTGTTTTACTTATATAACTAAACTTGATGGTTCTATTTATAGAAGTTGTTTACAAGTTATTTTCATTGTAAACTTGAGGTGATTTGCAAAATTGGTGTTTTAATTTATTCAAACTTATTCAAACTACTTTTAAAATTGTTTGCCTACACTATTTTCAACTTTTTAAACAAAAATAAAACATAAAAATTTTTGGTACAGTCAGTCACAAAAATTACTAACCTAAATTTTTTTTTCTAAATATCTTGTTCAGTGTTGAGTATCTTTTCATACTCACGTGTTCATTGTTACTTTTTGGATCAACTTTACACTTTCGAACTTACAAATATTTTCAAACTTTTTCGAACTTAAATTTTTTTTTTCGAACTAAATTTTTTTTGGTTGTTCTTTCACAATGGAAGAACCCGCGAATGTTTCTCCCGCTTCTGCGACCCCAATCAAGAAATATCAGATGGTATCATCTCTGAACTTAAAATATAATGGTTCCTCATGTGTGCGTGTTTTCCTTCAGCGTTTAGATGAGTTGTGCGCCTCGCGTGGTATAACCGAGCAGTTGTTACTGACTTCCGCCGCAGAACTTTTTGAAGGCGACGTCTTATGTTGGTATCGTAGCATCCGCTCAGAGGTAAACAGTTGGTCGGAGCTCAAGCAAAGCTTGCTTGATGAATACTTGCCTTACGACTTTGATCGCCGTCTCATGCGGGAAATTCGTTTGCGTACGCAGGGTCCTAACGAGAACATCGTGGCATACGTTGCTATAATGCTTAATTATTTTAGCCGCCTATCGTATAGAGTATCGGATAAGGAAAAGTTTGACATTGTCTTTCAAAATATTAGGCCGGAGTACTCAGTTCCTCTGTGTACCACTGAAATCACATCGTTGAAACAACTAAAGGAGTTGTGTAGGATGTTAGAATGTGGGAAGCACCGTGCGCAGACTTTTGTCGAGCCTCCTAGAATATCCAATGGATGCTTAGCACCTGACTTAGCATGCAAAACTACCAAGCCTAAAGTCCATGCTGCGTCTGCTGTCAATCAGTATTGTCCCCGTTGTCGTGTCGACTCTCACGGTCTCTCCGAATGCACGTCTACTGCAATTGTTTGTTTCCGTTGCGGTAAGCAAGGTTTTACTGCGGCTAAGTGTCCAATCTGCAAACCTTCATCACCGATTTCACCTCAAGCAAAATCAAATAATACAAAAAACTAATTGGCTTGAACCATCGAGATAATTCTTCAAATTTTGATAAAGCCGATTGGCAGAACTACTTAAAACAGTTAAATTTTTTCTTTTCTACGTATAGAACTGTCTCGACGGTTCGTGATTGTCATGATAATCGTCCTTTTCTTCGTGTTGAGATTCTCAACCATACTTTGCGTGGCCTTTTGGATTCTGGTGCTACCATATCCATTCTGGGGGCCAACGCATGTAATTTGTTTTTGGAGGCGGGAGCTACCCTTCATCGCAGCGATGATATCGCCCACATCACCTCTGCGACGAATTCCCGTGCTTCTGTTGTAGGTTTTTTTATGTTGCCGATCAAATTTGATAATTTAACCCGTGTTATTAAACTATATGTGGTGCCTGACGTATCTCCTTCTCTTGTTTTAGGTGTAGATTTTTGGAGAGCTTTTAATCTTGCTCCAAAAATCTTCAATAATAAAGATTTTTTTGTTTATTCCTCAGATAATAACGTCGTATCTGAAATTCGTTTTTTACATCCGTTTGATCAGTTGCCTGCTGATCAACGTCATGTTGCTGAAACTATGCTAAAACGTTTCGAGTCTATTTCTTTTGAAAAGAAAGGTTTAGGCCGTACGCTTCTTCTTACTCATACTATTGATACTGGAGATTCTCCTCCGATCAAACAGCGTTACTACCCGATGTCTCCCGAAAGGTTGAAAGAGCTGAACAGACAGTTGGACGAGATGCTAGAGCAAGACGTCGTCGAGCGTAGCAGTAGTGCGTGGAACAACCCTACCCTGTTCACTCCCAAGTCAAACGGTGAGCTCCGCTTTTGCATCGACAGTCGCAAATTGAACTCTGTGAGTAAACATGATGCGTACCCACTACCCTATATTTCTAGAATCCTTGATCAACTTAGGGACGCTAAGTTTTTGAGCTCTATTGATCTCAAGAGCGCTTTTTGGCAGATTCCGTTGGATCCTGCGTCGCGTGAGAAGACTGCTTTTACAGTACCTGGGCGTGGCTTATTTCAGTACAAGGTCATGTGCTACGGCTTGACTTCAGCACCAGCTACGCAGCAAAGGCTCATGGATAAGTTGTTCGGTCCCGAATTTGGTGATAGGGTTTTCGTTTATTTAGACGATATCATTATTGTTAGTAGCGATTTTGATGAACATATTACGTTGTTGTCTCAAGTTTTGGAACGTTTGAATTTTGGTAATTTAACTATTAACTTGTCGAAGTGTAAATTTTTTCGTAGGGAGTTGAAGTACCTCGGTTACGTCGTCGACGAACGAGGACTTCGAACTGATCCTAGTAAGGTTCAGGCTATTGTTGACTTCCCAACACCTTCCAACCGGAGAGAAGTTAAATCTTTCTTGGGTACCGCGTCGTACTATCGTCGGTTCATCCGTGACTTCAGTTCTATCGCGGCTCCACTAAATAAGCTTACTTCCACTCGTAAGAATGCTCCTCCGTTCCTTTGGACTCAAGAGGCTGAGCAGTCGTTTACCGAGTTGAAGACAGCTTTAGTGTCGGCTCCGATCTTGGCGTGCCCAGACTTTTCTAAATCCTTCTCTGTTCATTGCGATGCTTCTGGTTACGGCGTTGGTGGAACCTTAACTCAAGTTCTTGAGGACGGTCTAGAACACCCCATCGCGTATGCTAGTCGGTCTTTGAATAGGGCTGAGCGAAACTATTCCGCCACCGAGAGAGAAGCGCTCGCAGTAGTTTTTTCTGTTGAACATTTTCGCCCTTACTTGGAAGGAGGTCCTCAATTTAAAATTATTACAGACCATTCAAGTCTTAAGTGGTTTTTCAATTTGTCAAATCCAACCGGACGTCTCGCTAGATGGGGATGTCGCTTGTCGCCGTATGATTTTATCATCGAACACCGTAAAGGCAAGGATAATGTGGTTCCTGACGCGCTTTCGCGTGCAGTTCCCATTCTTACTATTGATCCTCCTCCTGACCCTATACCCCGTGACTTTTGGTTTGACAGATTATTGGCCAAGTGTACTAGATCTTCTAAAGCTTGTCCTAATTATTCTATTATTGATGGTAAATTATGTAGGTTTTCTAAAAATAAATTTGGTTTATCAAGTGAGTTTGACTGGAAGGAAGTTGTTCCTTCATATAAGCGTTCCGAAGTTCTTGAGTTTTGTCATTGTAGGGATACGGCACCACATTTCGGTATTTTTAAAACTTTTAAACAAGTTTCCTTGCGTTACTATTGGCCGAGGATGTATCAGGATGTGATTAACTTTGTTAATGCGTGCGATACTTGCTCTGCTTATAAACATTCTCAGGAGCCACCTAAAGGTCTCATGGGAGACCCGAAGGTTTGTTCTCGTCCTTTTGAAACCATTAGTATTGATCTAGTTGGCCCATTGCCACGTTCTAGATTAGGTTTCACCTTTTTATTAGTAGTCGTCTGTTGTTTTTCCAAATATTGTTTATTGTTTCCCCTTCGGAGAGCAATTGGCAAGTCTATTGCCCAATGTTTGGAGAATGGTGTGTTTCTGACACATGGTATACCTCGTACAGTGGTTGCGGATAACGGTACGCAATTCACTGGTAGTGAGCTAAAGTCCTTGTTTCTGAAGTACAATATTCCTCAAATACATTATACCCCTCGTTATTGTCCGCAGGTCAACACAGTCGAACGCTATAATAAAACGATTGTTGTTGCTATCTCTATTCTTGTTAAGAATGACCATCGCTCGTGGGATATCACTTTATCTAACGTTCAGTTTGCATTGAATACAGCTGTCAATGAAACAACACGTTTTACACCTTTTTCCCTTGTTCACGGCCGTGAAGCCATTCCTAGTGGTAAATTCTATGGTTCGGCCCGCGCGTCTCAAGGAGACCTTGTCTGTGCTTCGCGTGAAGACTATATTTCTAAGTTAGGTGTTCTACGGGACATTTTCGTAAAAGTAGAAGAAGCTATCGCTAAGGCTCATCTCAAAAGCGCCGTTTATTATGATAAGGGACGTCGCGCGTGTGAGTACAATGTCGGTGACATTGTTTGGAAAAAGACCTTTCCTCAAAGCGACGCCAGTAAGTTCTTTATGGCTAAGCTTGCTCCTAAGTATGAGAAGTGTCGCGTAGTTGCTAAGCGTTCGCCTTTGGTGTACGAGTTGGAAAGTTGCAGTACTGGCAAGCACTTGGGTGCTTGGCACATTCAGTATTTGAAGGGTGATGGTTTGGATAGCGTTCTACCTACTAGTTAAATTTAGTTTTGTTTTTTTATTGTTCTCGTTCATATTGAGTCTTATGTGGGTTCGATTTTTGACGAGGCGTGTTTTTTTACTCTCAATCATGGACTGAGCCCTGTGATTGAGAATTATTACCTTTTTTTTGCATTACGGTTTTACGCCGTTGGCGTTCTATCTTTGATTGTACCACGTCTACCCCGTGCGTACGATCTGTTTTTTTTGTCTTAGTGACATTCATATTTTTATTGATAAAGCCCGGACGGGAAGGGAATAAATAGTTTGTAATATCATGTCCTGGCGGTTGGATACAATTTTTTTGGTGTGGTTTGCTGTAAGAAAGTTAATACGATGCATGCGTTTGTATGTATTGGTGAAGCCCGGACGGGAGAGGTTTTACTAGGTTTGTTTCATCAGGTCCTGGCGGTTGGTTATATTTAATGGATTGCGTTGCGTATAAGAAAGATTATAACTTATTTATGGTATTGTATCATAACGTACAATATTTAGTTTACCTTTGTACTTTGTTAGTCTACCGATTTTTGTAGTCGACTGTACTTTGTATGCTTGACCTACATAAATTGTTTATGTGTTTCGGATTTCTGTTTCTAAGCAAAGGGGAGCGGTTGCGGTAACTCCTACAAAAAAATAAGCCAATGCCAGGGCGGTTTTTTGGAAACCCATACAAAAAGCCTTATTCCAAAATGCTTGTCTAAATTTTGTTTGTCTTGTAGGATGTTCTCAGTGTTAGAGTGCGACGCGTTGATAGCGGAGTTATCTCGTTAGTGTTTGTGATTTAACCCTTTGGGTTCTGATCTCTGTTATTTGTATGAGTACCTAGGTGGTACTTTGATTGTACGTTTTGACTGCTGCCTTTGGCTTGCATTTTTTTATGCATGTTAGTGATATTTAATTCTCTGACTTGCGTTTTAACTTTTGAGTTTCTTGACTAAATTTTTTATTATCAAGCTTCAACTCCATGCTTCATAAGCTGGAGGACCAGCTTGAATTTCGCGATTTTGCTCGCCAAATTCTTCTAAGTGGGGGGGTCATTGTAACGTTAAAATATGGGATATTCTATTTTTTTAATTTTCTTCTATGTTTGTTCTAATTACGTACGGAACGTTATGGTATTTTTCGCTTTTAGCTGGCAACACTTTTTCGTGTTTGGCAACACCGGTTGTAAGCGGCCATTTTTTTACATCTTTACTTTTACGAGGAAGCTGCTCGAATAATTTCAAATTTTCATTGATATCAAATTTGGTGAGTCTGCTGTGAAAAGATCGTTATTTCGTGCCTGTGCATCCGTTCAATTCTTTAACACGGTGAATCTTCCAGGTCGGCGACTTTCTACCTAATATCCTAGTGCGTGGGCGCACGTGTCTTTTGAATTCTACATGTTCTACTATTTATCAAGCCCTCTGAATTAAAACTCAGGTATGCATATCCTCAACTACTTTGTAGGAATCCATTTAAACAATAACATAATTTTTTGTAAAATAAAATATTCCTTTCAAAAACTTAATTTCATACAAAATCAATAAATTTTATATTCTAAACCTATATCTTGCTACTGTAAAACGTTCACAAAGGTGCAACCTACTTATCTTATTAATTTCAAGCCTTATTATTCAGTAAATCTAGATTTTTCTCTAAAAAACCACATGTCATACAACGTCCCGTTGAACAATTTTTTAATATTAGTCTGTAATTGAAGTTTTCTCTCAATTACAGGGGGTTTTTCAGGACTTCGGTTTTTATTCTTCGGTCTCCTGGTTTTCCAGTTTACTTACATAACTACTTAACTAATTTACTACCTAACTACTCTTCTACTTGGATGTTGGAGTGTTCCGTTGGAACATATCTGCATTCATACTTACAACTTTGGACTGCTGTGCTCACGGTTTGTTCGAATCGTTGGAGCAGGCATACCAAGCCTGGAGGCTATCCGGTAACTTTAGGGGTTAGTCGATGAAGCCGAGGTGGCTTCTATAACCGTAGGACAGGCACTTCTGTGTTCTGTGTCGACGGCCCCTATATTTTATTTTATTTAACCAGTACCGTAGCTGTATTCTATGGTTGGCGCCCTCTTATTTACTGTTATTTATTACCATAAATTACTATAAATTACTCTAAATTTAATTTACAAAATCACAATTTCAACGTACTTGACTTCTACATAATTTTGCAAAATTACTTATTGAATTTTAAAATACAACACCACATAATTGCAATTTCATCTCAAGGGGAACCCAAGGAACTTAATACCATTTACCCCTGTATTTATGCTCTAAGTATACCTGTAGCTAAGCCGTCGCATTACTTTTATTTATCATTTTATTGCCTGTTTAGACTGATTGTGTAGGAAATAAACAAGTCAGAGAATTTTCTTTGTTTCATTACAATTCCTCTTAGGTCCACAGTTTGGCAGGTAACAATCTTTACCACATTTAACACGTTAACCCGCATTCTTTTTTAATTAAAAACATTCCTTTCGTGACATGACCACGCTACTATACCTACTCTATACATATTACTCCTCTTAATTACTAGCGCTTCTAAATTCTATTTAAAGAAATCAAGGATTCAATCTAGTTAAAGATATAAAATCACATCAAATCCAACATCCACTCAAATGCCTGTCCACTTACTCCAGCGCCGTCCACAAAGGAGCCTCGACAAATGCCTCGCGATCGAAGGGTTGGAGCGGTCGTTTAAACGAGACCACATGATTGCTTCTGCGACCCTGGTAGTCGGCGGAAAAAATAGGTTCTGTGCACCCGATTTTAAGATGAAAAAAATTTGAAATCTATTTACCTACATTTTAAAATTTTAATACATAGTAAAATTCTATGTTCGGTCCCTACTTTAGGCCATGACGGAGTCCTTTAGGCGGCTTAAAACTTCGGTTACCAGATGTAGCCAAGCCACTAGCTCATATGAACTTACTTTTAATACAGAAAGCGCTTCATAACTGTTAAATACATTTTTAAAACTGTTAAACAGTAATAGCATACATAAAAACACGTTAGTGCATGAATCTACGCGTGAGATTGTAAAAAAACACCTATGGGTTTGCAATTAAGCTCAAATTGCAAACAACCTGTGTTTCCTAAAAGCCCATAAAAGTGTAGGTACTCGTTAAAGGCTCCACAACAAGCCTGAGTTCAGTGAGCCGTCTCGCGCTGATGACGTCATTAATCTTTCGTGACGTCACACGTCTCACGTGACTGATACTTACCAAATGATTGTTCAAAGTTTAGAGCATGCTTTTTGAGAATTATTTTTGACGATGTCGTTCTAAATGTAATGTAACAAAAGTTAAGTAATTATCTTTCTGTGGTAGAAAGTTCAAATTTAATAATGCAAAAAAAACTGTCGATTTTCGTAGCTCCTAGAAATGTCAAGCGATTCTTGCTTTCGCAACCGAAATAATTTTCTCATTCATTTGAAACCCCATATAACATTCAGATTTTAAATTGTATAGCAATCTTTTGATGGGAAGAATAATCTCGTAGAGAAAAGTCGTAGCACCGTAGCAAACGTAGCGCTAAGGCGTAGCAGAAAGCTGGATTTTTCTTATAATATATTCTATGTATATAAAAATGAACCCCTATTTCTCCAGGTCACGCTATAACGGCTTTACTGATTTTCTTTTTTTTTATTGTTTTCTAATACTTCGGAGAAGATTCTTACATTAAAAAAAATAAGAAAATTGCGCGGAAAAACGCAGAGTGAAGCCACGGGTTGATATTAGTTAATAATATGTCAAAAGCCATGCTTTCTTGTAGGTACTCGCAATTTGACCTCGTCGGGTACCTACTTACACGCCCTCTCGTGAGCATGTTAATTTCAATTTGCGTGACTGCGTAAATGTTTATAAAAATACAGACGGACGGGAAAATGTCAAACTAATTAGAGAAAGTGGCCTGCCGGTCCTACTTTAATCGGGGTTTTCATAAAAACATGCTCTGTAGCGAGTGTTAAATTAAATTATTGGGTATAACGCGTTTTTTTACTCACTTTGAGTGACCTTCATGTAGTTTCCTTCGCTTTGAGAAGATTGTGAATATTGTGATGTCCTAATGACAGCTGTTTGCAGTGGAATGGCATTATAGTGTTCAGTAAAGATAGCAGTTGGCACCGGAGACGAGATCGGAGACCGAGACAGGAGACCGTGATCGTTTACTTTAATTTAATTTATGAATGAAGGTGCCTCCTGGCCTCTGGTCTCTGGTCTTGGTCTCGGTCTCTCGGTATTTATAAAACCAAACACCTGCCTTAAGATCTAAAAGAATATGGAATCCAGAAATACAGGTGTGATTCAATTTTTTTATTAAGTATATTTTAAACCAAACAACGTACATGTTTCATTGAATGCCATGCAAACAGGTACCTTCCTATAAAATTTGTGATTCATAAATTTATTATTATAAAATATCAGTAAGTGCACAGAAAACCTTTCTGTTTACGTATGGAAGCAGCGATGTTCGATGCAAATCAAACAAATGTACTTATTTAATTATGTAAGCACTCGCCGACATACAGACTACGAAGTGGAAACCCCCACATAGCGTACATTACTCGTATCTAGCATTCGTATCTAGTTTCCTGCATGATTGTGTCATAATTAGCAATAAATAGTTTTATTACTTATATAAAAAAAAAATAGCAACACATTTTTTAAACATAAGTTTTAGAAACCACATAATGTCATCCAAAACGTCTAGGTAAAAAAAATAATTTCAGACACGGTTAAGTTCCAATAATATTTTTTAATTGTTGTAAACTTTAAGAAATACATTATTTAGTAATTATCTAAAGGTTTGTCATTCTAAGGAAATTATTTATTGTCTAATTGTAAAAGCTAATATTTATTTTCGTGTTTACTCGCTTTACAAAATTTTCACACAGTAATAATCCTAAACTGATAGGACATGTTTTGTTTATGTCCTAAAATGTAACAGTTACGACGGCAACACTGCAGTTAGTCCCAGCAATGTAGTAACTACTGGACCATTTCGCTGTCTACAATTTACAGACTACATGTACCATAATCTTAAATCTCCTAGGACCTAGTTCACTGGACATTAAACAGGAAATTTAGTAAGGGGTTAACACAGCGAGTGATGGGTTTACTATCTGCTACCTAATTTATAAAACTAAACCACAAGAGAAGTGAAAATCGATTGTAAAATAATTTACACGAAATGATAAAGAAAAACATAATATGATGTTGAGCACGAAATGATGAGCTTGCAATCGTAAATATAATTCATGTACCTATCATTAATTACTTACATTGCAAGTAATGTCAAGGTGTAATCGTGTGTATCGGAACATGCCTTCATGTCTACCTATATTTAACTTACGAATGACCGTAGGTCTATCGCCATAGCAACGTTATCTGTCAAAAAGTATCATACATTTTGTGTTGTATAAACAACGTTACTATGGAGATAGGTCTTCGCCTCTACGGTATATCGTTAAAGATTTGAGAAAATGTCTATCTATATCTATATCTATCTTGGGCACGCTTCCGTCTGGCAGTGGTTTGGATCAGTTGAGCTACTTATAGATCGTTTGTAACGATCCTTAGGTGGCTCAACTGGTTCTAATTGTATTTTGTACAGTTATGTAAATATGTAGTAGTTTAGTTTCTGTAAATAAATTCTCTTCTATATCTATTTGAATAACATTTTCGAATTGAATAATTAATAAAATATTTGATAACTCCACTAACTTAAAATTTAAAAGTAGATATGAATGACCGTGCATAATCTTGTTCTTTTTATCATAACATCGTCTGGCTTTACTTAATGGTTAAGTTAACCGACTAATTAACGTGTTGGTAAACAAAATTCAGGCGCGTCTAGTTTCTCCTACATCATGATGAATTCCATGTAGGCTGAGCCTCTGATTTATACGGCCATTTATATTAATCGAGCGAAATAACTGGGCTTGTAGGGGCTATTACTCTTCTTTGGTGACGGGTAAAACTGTTTTATTACAAGAACCATGTAGATAATCGATATTCATTATAACATAACATATTACCATAACTCAAGCATTAAATTGCTTAGCTTGGGACTAGATGACGCTGTGTGAAATGTCCATGGATGTTTATTATTTATTTATTCATGGGAGCTATGATTTAGACAATTACAAGGTTCTATGAACGACTGATGCTGTTATTATATCATTTTTTCCTGCCTCTCATCCCGGTAGATAGGTTCAACATACATTTTCTATTGATCCACTCTTCCTTTTTACAAATGATAAGAGCGACGTGTAGATAGGTTTACTAAAACGTGTTCTATTTATCTCCTAGCTCCTCTCACTCATCATCGCCGTATTCACTCCTTTCTCACTCATATCATCTGTCACAGAATACATTTATCCGCGTCACTGTACCGTACTGAACGGCAAAACTGTAAATGTCGAAATTGTATTTCCAGAGCTGAGAGCTTGGATTCTGTACCTAAGCCATACAAATCGCAGACCCCAAGTAACAGCAATTCATTTAACGTATAATGAATGAACATTTCCCGGACAATAAAACGAATTTCCATTTACAACTGCACCCGCACGCCTTTTGTTCAGATGCTTTTTTTGTAAAGAAACGTACAATTGCCGGGGGCGCTGAGGTACAGGGTGCTCAGGGGTGCTCCGGGGTTGTTTTTAATTTTCAAATTACCGGGACACTTGATTCCCGGTTCCCTGAATAAAACCTGAAACGCTGAACTTTCAGAATTCGCAATTTCGTGGTTTGGGAATGAGAGCTCTTGTGAACATAAACATTGGGAATGTGATTCAATAACAAT
Organism: Xanthorhoe designata; assembly: GCA_963582015.1. NCBI lineage: Eukaryota > Metazoa > Arthropoda > Insecta > Lepidoptera > Geometridae > Xanthorhoe > Xanthorhoe designata. The sequence goes on from OY757051.1 coordinate 9,869,366, forward strand.
TTTCATGTTACAATAGTGGCAATTCTGGATGTCGCCAAAATTTAACTAAACTAATTTGACAATACTAAAATTGACGCCATCCTTTTTATTTCGATCGTTATGAAAGGGACGGCAACATTTTTAGTGCTGTCAAATTGGTTAGTTAAGTTTTGGCGACATCCAGAATTGCCACTACTGCTTAGTTAAAATGTTTTTTTGTAAATCATTTGTATTTTATATAATAGACATACATCGTTTACCATAAAACACAGTATGTGTTACCATAAAACACATACTGTGTTTTATGGTAAACGATGTATGTCTATTATATGAAGTAGTGGCTAACTCGTAGTATAGGTAGGTTAGGTAGGTACTAGTCTACATAGAAAAGGAATGTGTTTAGTTTACCTTTTATTTTTAGGTAAGTACATATTTATTTAATTAAGGTAGAAATATTCTAATGGACCTTAACCTCAAACCTGCATAAAGCAATCATGAACAAACAAATGGAATTCTTAGGAAAAAAACCCTGCCCTAATGAATTCATTTACTTTTTAATTAAAAAGCAGAACCCCAGTTGTTATAAATCGAAGCTGTGTGTAATGAAACCTCGGAATGAGCAAAGTTAGCGCGTAATTCAAACAATACTACCCTCATCTCATCCTAAACTTTGACATTGGCTCAGCGTCATACCTTTAGGCCTTTGAATTTTGATGATTAGCTAGGATTGATTTTGATACGAGTTAGATACGTCTGTGACATCGCATGGGCGAGGGCATTTTAAAGGAATTTATCTAAATTCCTTTGAAAATCATATTGTTAGCAATATAATAGGAGAGTAGTGAGAGACACAAAATAACACAAAACGGTCTGCAGTTGTAGGTAAATTTAAAAGTGTATCTCAAGTCAAAACCTGGAACATACAAGTACTAGACTTAGACATTTTATCAATCTGACGTCAATTTCGTTCACTCCCGAGCATTTCTGTTCATAACTCCGGAGATCCTAATCAGATCCTCAAATGGAACCCTTGGGATATTTTCATTACAACAAAAAAGGAATCATCAAAATCAGAAGTTATATACGGTCCAATTGAGAAACCTCCTCCCTTTTTGAATTCGGTAAAAACGTGAACTCTTTCTGCAATGGATTAGTAGTTCGTAGCAAAGGAGGACATTAATATCGTCTAAAAGGATGTAAAATGCTTTTAACTGAGATAGTCTCGTTCCTTTTGCCGGAAAAACCCGCCAAAAACTTAGCAAGATAAATATAATCTTCCGCTTTCATCTCGGATTGGAGAGCTAGTTAATATGCTAAAGCCTGGAAAGCCTTAATCTGGCAATAAGTACCTAGGTACTTAATTCATGTTTGAGTACCTATCGGGTAAATGGGGGAGGCGCTACCGCGAGGTATGGGATGGCTGAATATTTGGTTTTACGTTGTTTAAGTGACTGATGTGATGACCCTGCAGTGTAAAGTTACAGAAAGACAAAAAAAATATTTTTTTTTTAATATTTAAGCTATTGTTTATAATTAATTTGGCAACCCAGTTCCCTTCTACATTATTATGGTATAATAAAGTTTTACATAAAATTATAGAGACTGAGCCCCTAGCTAATTTCTGTAAAGGTAAATCGCGAACACAGCGGTCAGTTTCGATGTTTCGATAGTTTTACTGTCAAATTTGACAGTTAAGTCGTGATCGACAAGTTAGGCAATAGCATAGCTGATGATGGAATAAGTTCTGTTACCAAGCAGCATTTCTTCACATTTTACTTTTTTACTAAATTCAATTTTTATCAGCATTAGATGAATTATTTTGAAATCACGTCTGTAATTTTAAATGAAATTATTCTATTCATTTCTATAGAGTATGACGCAGTACCTATCGCAATAACTCAGGATTTACATCGAATAAATTAACATTAGTTCGGCGATAGCTCGCATTATAGATGGTTATAGCGGCAAATTGGGCCCAGGGATAGTGCCACTTAAGAGGATCGGAATGCGAATTGCTCTTGAAATCTTTTGTGGAAAAAACGATGTCCTAAACGTCCATTTTCTTTTACAGCGTTTGGAATTGGCATAAGTATTATAGGTTTATTGAAACGAAAGCATTAAAAAAATCTCAAATCTCGAAACTCGAAATGCCGATCCTTGAAATACCCAAGAATTTTTGTTTGCCTACCTACAACACAAAACTGCAGTCAAGTAGTTTTTTTATATTTTTCCACCACTGGGCAAAGGTCTCCCACAATAATAATAATAATGTCTACATCTTTCTCGGTCTTATGCTATGTCCCAAAAATGTCAAATTTATTTCTTTAAAGTACCTAAGTACTTATATGGGACACAAAACGTGCCACATTTAGAAAATATTTGACATCCCGATTTTATAACTGGCAATTATTGTGAATTAAAACTGTGTAATTTTTTGTATCAGCAAACGTTTTTATCGTGGCAACACAAAATCAATTGAACAGACAGGATTGCCCTCCGAGGGCGAGGGACAAATGAATGACAAGCGTTGATAATGATGACTTTGATAAATAGACAGACTTTTTGGCGCCAAAGGAGGATGGTGTTGTTTTATTGCGAGTTCAAATTGTGCTTATTTTATGGTTTGTTCGCACCCGGAGGCGAGGTTTTACTATGTAAGCGAGTTATGTTTTGAATTAATTTTTTTGTATAATTAGGTGTTTATATAGCTTTAAATAATAAGTTAGTTATAAAATCAAATTCAATTAAGTAAATGTTAAACTAGTAGGTAAGTAGGTACTTAATTCAGTATCTTAAAAAAACCTAACATTGTAGCTCATGTAATCAGGCAGTCAAAAACAACTAGGTACTAAAGTATAGGTAGGTAAAAACTTTCACCTTAATAACAGGTACCTACCTACAGTTAGATAATCATATCCTCTTTTAATCATGTATTTATGAAAGGTTACAAATATAGAAACAGATAACACGGTCTCCAATCACTGAACTCACTTGTAGCAAGATGTGTCCCAAAGTCCCAAGTCTGTAAGCCTAGGCAGTGGAAACTCAAATGTTATGTTATGAAGCTGCCGTAAGTTTCATTTGAATAATTTACGTCAGTTGGAACGCAGGGTTGCCGCGCCCTCGAATAAATATGATCATGACTGTATGCAAAAGGCCACAGTAGCCATTTTTACAGCCAATTTTGTCTATATAAGGTAGTATATCGGCATACCTGAACCTACTTGGTGGTAAGCGGTTACAGTAGCCTATGGACGTTTGCGATACCAGATGAGTCGGATCGCACGGCATTTTAAATGGCATTTAAGGGGGTAGTCGGAGGTATGCTCAAATATGTAATCCATGACCACATATTGCATAGGCAATCTATACGTGACAGGTTGCAAAGCCACGGTTATAACAAAAACTCCATTGATACCGCGATTCGAACTCGCAACGTTCAGCACGGCACAAAGTCGAGGCACACACAATCCTACCAGGCCAATACGGCTTTCTGAAATTCTTGATTTGAATTATTTACGTCACTATGAGCGTAGGGCTGCAGCCTCTGATAAATCAACATTATAAAAAGCTTCTGGTTTTTGCCGGAGAACAGATGGTTGAGATGTCGTAAGAGATATATTGTGCCAATTAGTAGGGCTTGGTTTTAGCTAGAGCAAGAACGAGTTAAATTCAAACTAGTACCTACCCCAGTTAAACGTACCTACTCGAAGTAACGATATGTATTTCGATATACCTACTCGTAGTGCTGTCAAAATTAACATAATGTTTTATCACGTGCTCTAATCGGAAAACTCTAGATTTTGATAAGTCTAATTACCACAAGTACTTAATAGTTACTTACCAATAACAATTACATATGATAATTATCTGGTACCTAATTGTTATTCAACAAAGCCAAACGTAAAAGCCGTGTTCGTGGTAGGTAGGTATACCTCACTTTTACTCACTAGATTTCTTGGGACTATCTACAAATTTGCAACTTGATGATAAAACAAGCGCTTAGACGATTAGCGGACTAAACGTCACCAACGCGCTGCAAACCCTATAACAGCTTCAGGGAAGTTTTAATGTAAATACTGTGGTCAAGGCTGCCACTCCCGTATATAGGACACTTTAGCCACGAACAAAAGTGTTCTTTAACAAATAATTGTTCACTCACTTGACTGACGCCACCTAAATCATCTGTAATAGAGATGTGTAAGGCCAATGATGAGACGATTACCTAACCTCATGTGAGAAATGTACCTATTAGATTGGAGCTCAAGTCCTACCACCAGTGTGATATCAGCAGATCTCGACAGCCCTACGCCTAGCAAGTAATGTATGCGAACATCGACAGGTCTCATGTGACTCGCGTTCAGCTGTTCGCCGGCAGACTTCCTCACTATGGAGCACTTCACGAAATATTAAGGAAACTCATTTGAAACTTTAAGTTGGCTAACTTTTCATAATTTAGAACGTTTCAAGTCCCGTGCATTTAGTTTGGTTTGATGATAAAATTTAAGATTAAAATAGAGCATGTCTGCTTAGTCTTTGGTAGATTTTATCGTTGTTAAACGAGGTTCGGTGCGGCTACAAAACATACAGGTGACCGTCATTGGTAGAGGCCATAAGGACCATCAAATAGCATAAAAACGACGGAATTATCCACTATTTGCAACGAGCTTTACAGAGAGAAATGAATATTGTAATAGGTAGGTATGTGTATGTAGTTCGTATGAGCAAGTGGCCAACTCTGGTGACGGAGTTTTTAGGCCGCCTTAAGGCCTCCGTCATGGCTTAACGACTTTAAAAGCCGGGACCGACAATTAAACGTGCCCTCCGAAGCACGGAAGCGTAGGTAGTACTACTCTAGTAGGTACCTACATAACCTGGTAAGTATATGCATGCATATATTCTAATCTCAAGACACCTGCTAATTTAATAAAGTAACGGTAACCTAACGAACGTAATAGCCTGACTATTAACAGGATCATCGCATTCTTTGCAAACACTCGAGAACATTAAATTTTTCCGGCGGGCTAACAGCACTCAATCCTCTTGACATAATGGCTTGTACACACCGGGTCGATGGACAAATATTAGCTTTCATAAAGCGTGGCAACACTGACAGAGTTTGACAGATGCGGCGCTATAGCGTAGAATGTGAAACAAATATAATGACACGTTCAAAGACAAAGGCCTTTAGGCGTCCTAAAAACTCCGTCAGCAGAGTTGGCCACTAGCTTAATGTACTTGCTTATGCTTATTTACTTACTGTATTCTTTGTCCATTTCGGTGGTATGCCAGCTGGCAGTCTAGAAATCCTAGGTCTATGGCGGCAGTCGTGCAAAAAGTTGATTGGCGCAAATTGATGCACCAATAAGGGTTAAGAGAGCTTTTGAAAAGCGCGGAAAACATTTCAGGTTTCATAATATAGTTTTAAAGCTCGAATGCCTACGTCGAATGTTGGAGGGGTGTAATGCCTCTGCGAATGTGGAGTAGCAAAAATAGTAGGTACTTACGTACTTTTACCAATACAACCCTTAGATATTTTTTCAGGAAAATAGACGAAATCAAAAGCCGTGTTATTGTTATTTCCACTTGGATATTGTCAAGTCTCATCCAGCAAACAACTTCAGAAAACTTTATTAAGAGTTTTATCATATTTTGTTATCTTGTTTCCGCAACTGTCATATAAATCATCCACCTTTCGTTAAGTTATAGAGAAAGAATTGCAGAGAAATAAATGAATGTGGTGTCAGGATCGTAGCAACTGGAGATCCGTAGCCTCTGCCTACCCCCATGGGAAAGAGTCGTAATTTTAAATGTCCTATAGGAATGTATTAAATGAATTCCTGCAAACCCTACCGTTCTTTCATAAAATGATTCGTTTGACACGTTTTCTTTTTCTCTCTGTAATCGTCAGTCTTGTTTCTTTTGCGATGTGTAATTATGTTGACGCTTTGCTTTGTCGGAGCAGATGTTTGCGACGGGCGGCCGGCCGGCGAGCTTGTTTGTTTTCACTCTCAATGGCTTAGCTTACAAATGCACTTTTTCATTAAATTGGTTTTTGTTTGGCGAAATTAAATAGTTTTGTCTTCTAAATTGAACATCAATCGTTAACTAATTGAACTCCAATGACATTAGTATTGTGGAGTATTTAGGTCAAACAAGAATTAATTTATTAACTTTGAGATTAGAAAGTACCTACACGAGGTGTAGGCTTAGCACGGTATAAAAATACACCGGCAATTATAACATTACAATGGCCGGTAGATTCTATTTAGCATTCAATTTTTTTTATCATTATTTAGGCATTATGCAGTACAGCTTAATTATAATAATAAATAAATAAATATCCTCGAACACTCCACACATCGTCTAGTCCCAAGCTAAGCAATTTAATGCTTGTGTTATGGTAACCAGATGACTGATAGTCTGATATACTTACTTACCAGTTGAATCCCGATCGTACATGAATGGATTTTTCGTTACCAGCGTTTGAGACTTGGCTACAGGCCCAGTTAGCAATAGTTTATTAATTAGGGTAGGGTCACTGAAGGCCGGCGAGTGTTAATCAGAAACAATCTGTATCTCCCCCCCCCCCCTCCACCCCTCCTGTGGCGGTCACTCCAGACATTAGCTTGATTAAAATACCTACTTTGTATACCTACAGGTTTTCAATAGAGAACTTAGGTTAAAGAAAACAAGTTGTTATCAGTTACTGTGTGTAAGATAACCAATATATTGCTTAGGCTCATTAGATTAAATTGCTTTTGAGTAATTGATCGATCATAAATATGGGATGAGTGCATTCTTCGCAAAACCCTCATCAAAGGTAAAACATCCCAACCCTATTGACCGTCAAAGTGGTGAGTTATTTTACTCCAAACCTTCCATTTACCGAAGGAATTTAACAAAATATACAGTGGCTTCCAGGGATCGTCAACTCAAGCATATTTTGTGAAAACATTGTTGCACGTGCCTAAAATACTTTATGGCGGGACCGTGTGAGCGTATAATGTCTGGTTTAATGATGTGCCTTACCCACCATTTTAATAGTTACCTACTAGCCATGTTAGGGATTACCTAGTCAATGAACGAGCGAAACTAAGGCACGTATTCAGAGTTCGCACTCAGACTTGAGTCTTCGCTCAAGTATCGATTGTTTGTCAATTTTCCATGGAAACATGTTAAAAACTAGTATGGAATAAAACTTATAACTATAAAACTAACCAACTATGGAAACTGACTGATGAATCACTACTTGAGTGAGAAACGATTCACGCTTGAGTATGGACTCTGAATACGAGCCTAAAAGTACAATTTTCTCAATAATCTCACTTTTTCATTCATCTTTTTTTTAATGCAAATTATTATGTGTCACCTTGTATTAGTTCTTAAGTTTTTTAGTTTTAGTGCATAACTTGGTGTAACAATAAAGAGTTTTCTATCTATCTATCTATCTATTATCTTGAAAAGTGAGTAGGTACTAACATGACTTTTCCATAACTCTCTCACTGTTTCAGACTTGCCCTTAACAAAAACTCAACTTGTAGGTATATTATATCAACTTCAAGTTTCATCCTAAGAGCGTGATTGAAACACAAATAATATACGCCAAACACACCCCAGATTTATAATATTATTGAATATTCGGTAAAACAGTAGTAGGTACTTATTTTAATAAAACTGATGTGAAATTTTTCACCGCGATAATACCTACTTCGAATTCAAACTTTACTTGTATTATTAAAACAAATAATTGTAAAGGAAAACTTATATTTTCAAGCCTAGTTTCGAGTGATGGTTTCAGTGTGGACTGTAATGGTTTCTTGTGGATGTCTGGATGTGGATGTTGGTGCAGGATCTGGTTTGGACTGAGGATGGGTTCTGATGCTGGATGTCTGGATGAAGGCAAGGGATAAGACCAATGAAGATGTTGGTACCTGGTGAATGAACGAGGAGTTAGTAATTACATTTTCAGTCAGCACACGTTTACAATGTTTTAGTTTGAACCAAAGACGATTAATATCTAGAAGACAGACAAAGGCCATACACAAAATCGTAACCCTGATCCCGCAGTACCAGATAGCCTGGAAACTTTAAAAAATCAATTTTAGCCAAGAAATTTCAATACTTAGTAGTAGGTAGCAACAATATTCAATATAAAAAAAATTTTAGGTAATTTTAATTAGAAAGTAATTGAAATTTCTTGGATAAAAATGATGTTTTAAAGTTTTCAGGCTATCTGGTACGGGTTACGATTTTTTGTATGGCCTTTGTCTGTCTTCTAGATATTAATCGTCTTTGGTTTGAACCAAAGACGATTAATATCTAGAAGACAGACAAAGGCCATACACAAAATCGTAACCCGATCCCGCAGTACCAGATAGCCTGAAAACTTTAAAACATCAATTTTATCCAAGAAATTTCAATACTTAGTAGTAGGTAGCAACAATATTCAATATTTTAACATTTTTAACTAGAAAGTAATTGAAATTTCTTGGTAAAATTGATGTTTTAGAGTTTTCAGGCTATTTTTTAGGGTTACGATTTTGTGTATGGCCTTTGTCTGTCTTCTAGATATTAATCGTCTTTGGTTTGAACTAAGTAATTTATATTTAAATAATATTAAGATTAGTGAACTAGCCTCTCCTAACTCGCCCGCGGATCATGCACGAAGCCGTAAGCAACCTTCGAATTAGGATTGTAGATTGCATTCGCATATTCTTCACGGCTTCGCGCGTGATATAGGTCGCGCCACGTAAAAAGAGCGCTGAGGGGAAGTAGTGGGGGTATGTTTGCGCCTGTGTTCACTCGCTGACGAACCAATAGCACTCGCTAAATCAACGGTATGAAGTGCGCCGCGTTACCTCTCCACCAATCATCGACCTCTGCGCAGTTTGACAGCCAGCGCTCTTTTTACGTGGCACGACCCATACGCCCCTCGTTCCACTTTTTGTCAGTATTTTGTACCGCGACAATGGAACGTGAACAATATTGTCAAATCTCTGTGTGGATTATTGACGGCACGAACCGAAGTGTGGATGGGCTATATTTATATAGAAATATGACTCGCAACGTCGCAACGCAATCAGCTATTGTTTCACAATATGTTCTTATAACTTGAGCTCATAGACTTCTGGTCTTTAACGTTCAGGTAACTAGTAACGTTAGAATATTAGTAGTAGTATACTATACTGTTATTATCCATTATTAGGCTAAGCCCCCCCCCCCCCCCCCACTTGTTTAAGTATTGTACAGGTTTAAAATCAGTTCATACATACACAGTTTACTATTAGTGATCTTTTTCGCTCATAACATAAGTTTCTTCGACCTCCGAGCACGACTTACCTGTGGAGAAAAACAATAATTTTAATAACATAAAAAAAACACTTTTGAATAATAGTTGCAAAATTTCGTATCATTACTTTTTCGTGAAATGAGATAAATATTAATTTAGGACTGAAACTCTAGAAGGGTGACTACCAGTAGATACTGTAAGTATGATATCAAGTTGGCATTTACTTAGAATTGCACAGTTTTATTATGATATCTTTGTTAAATGAGCCAAGAGACAACCTTTTTCTCATACCAGTAAATGTACTTCACGTTACAGTTATTAAAAGGATGTATTATTTTTTTTTTAATCATTTATTTCTCATCGCTAAACGAAAATGGGAAAATGTTGTATCTAGTTGATAGCCTGAACATAACTTGCATGCACCTTTCTAAATCCCGTGCTTACGATCAACACCACAGGTACATCACAACCAAGATCAGAGGATTCGCAGCCTTTATTCACAAACGAAGCGATTAAAGGATCACTGTCTCGTTATTTAATAGCGAAGATTTAATCTTGGATTATGTATTTATCATGAAAACGGATTTTCATTTTCATTAAATATGTTGAAATGATGGCGCCGAGTCAGAGCCGGAAGATGTTTGATGATCAAAGGCAGTCACTGAATCAAGTCGATGATCAGACGAGGATCACAGAAAACCTGGCGAAGCACCAGCCTTATGGTTGCCCAGTGAGAACTAGGAGTACCTACTTTAACCAACTTCATTTCATGTCAAGTTTGAATAAAACATGATGATAAAAACTTAATTTACCAATATCTTGCAGTCTAAAGAAAAACTAATCAAAACTAGGAATACAAATCTAATCTAAGTAACAATCAGCAAACCCCAACGCTTTTACAGCCGTCGTAAATATGATAAGATCCAGCTCAGGTGGAACGGCATCCAGTACCAGCATCGAATCAGCTGGTAAGTGCTCAGAAGTCGTAAATCTGAGAATAACTCTTTTACCACGAACGCAACTTTCACATTATCCATTCTTTGGAAAGTATTAAAAATATCTACCTGCTAGATTTTTTAAACAAGTTTATTATTTCATGAATGTCTGATATAAATAAACAAGAGTTAATCCCTAACGTGTTCACTTTTCAAGTCCCTTGCGATGCCCTCCGAAGTAAGGGGCTTTTAAACGGTATCCTCAGGTACCAAGTCCCTCAATAGCACTCATCGTATTAATAAACTTATAGATAAACAATTCTGAAGCAGTTTAACATATAAAGAAGAATAATTCAAAGCAAAAGATGATTGAAAACATTAAAATCGCATTAATGTAAACGTACCAACCAAATCCACTTTATCAACCAAACTTGCACGCCCATATCATTATTCTTCTACAAAACTTTGCAGTTCAAACTTCGGTCGGTGTACGGCGCAATTTACAAGGAAAGGATCTACAAAACTGTCTGAGAACAGCCGTAATTCAATTAGGTGAGTCGGGCCGCGGGACCCGCAAACTGTTTAAGATTAAGGTCCTGACAAGCACAGAATAGTGAGAAAATGAACAGAATTGTGGATAGGAAGCTATAAAGGCGCCAAAGCCTTGAGAGGGTTCGAAGCTATTTATGGTACAAAAAGGTGTGCCAATTATTTTGCACGTCTCTGGCGAAATAGAGCTTTGAAAGGTTATTCTCAGGAATAGCAAGAGTAACTGCCTAGCGACTCTTATGCTGTAAGTGGAACTATTTGCTGCACTCCCGAGGTGCATCTCCGTTTAGAATTCTGATATCAAGAATAAATTTTAGAAATTTAGAGAATGTCAAACTGTAAAAAATGCTATAAAATAATGGCAATACTGAGCCGGCCTAATGGATTGTAATGGTCTGGTTTCGGCACCATGAAATTCCCAGTTGACCTCAAAACATTTCACTTTTAGTAGGCACAACAAAGAATAACATTTCACCAAGTTTTCTGTTTATTTACGTTCATTTTTGTATAATTTGAGCCTCGTTGTTAACAGGAACAGGATGCTAGAGTGTTGAGCAAGTTTTTATGCCCCTTAATTTATTTGCGGACTTGTTAAGTTAATTTGGGTTGGAAAGTACTTGGCGAGAATCAAAGACGAACCTGCAGTTTGAAGTTTTTATGGCAATCATATTTCTTAAGAAACTGGATGACGGTTGCTTCTTGCTTATTAAGCTTTATTTTCCTGTATTTATATTTATTTAAGTAACTTTATTGTTTGTGAGAGAAATAAATAAATTATTGATATTGATTGATTGAGGTAATTTTTCTGCTTTCAAAATAGTAAATCTATTTGAAACATGTGAGATTTTCGTGTGCAACTTTACGCTCGTAGAATTTATTTTCCAAAATGCTCGATATCATGTTTGGAATACTAACATAGTGCTGATCGAGCGTTGTCTTGACAAATTTGCACACTCAACACATTCCCCCCACCCCACCGTATGTGAAATATAAATCGGACAAAGGAGAATCCATGTTCTTTTTCACACTTCTATCAGAAATCAATTTCCTCCCCAACGTCTGAGCTCTCTCAAGTGTCTGATGCTAAGTCAAGGTAATCCCCTGAGAGCGCACGACTGTAGCTCGCAAAACCCTTGAAGAATGCACCATGCATCATTGTGTTAGAGCTCGTATTCATTTATTACGCGGAAACAGATAGGGCACACAATTGCAGTTGACGGAGTACAGTCTAAAATACACCGTGAGTGCTCGTGTTAAAGTGGTAATTTAATTGCGGCGAAGTTATAATAAGCTGTTGTTCCATTTGCATTGTGACGAGGGGAAGTGTGATGTCTCATTGTTTTAAGCGGTTAGAGAAGTTTTCCAAGTAATAAAATGCAGAAAAACATTGCCTGTATTTTATTGCTTGCACTCGAAGTGAAATAACTTTGCAATAATACTCGTCATTTAGAAATATCTCGTGTATGTGCAACGTAGCTTCCATAATTATAACATCCAACAGACAGAGAACATTGAGCGTACATAATTCTATACGCTCAATGTCTCAGTCTGTAACTCTCTAACTAGTGAGTCTCTCTCTAACGTTGTATCTGAAATACATAATTTGCATGTGGCAACTTTGTGAAGTTGTGTAACTAAGTTAACAAAATAAGCCTGAGTTGTATACATCCTAGCATTGGGTCTGAAAGCAAGCCACATAGAAGTAGAACAAGAGAGGAGTCAACGAGACTTGCTCGCCGCAACGAAGCAACTTCCACAAACTGAAAATGTCTAACATTTGAAGACATTTTATTGGTAGAAAGTCCGAGCGATAATCGACAAAGCGTCGCACATTTATACACATTTTTCTGTTGTGATTGGTTGTAACAATATTTAAGTAGGTATTCCATTAGTTATCTGGTTCCCAGCTACTAAATACTATTATTTTTTAATTGAAATACTTTTTTAACTTTGCTTTACGGATACAGTACCTATACCTACGCTGTTTAAAATTTCCACCAATTATTTTTTATGTAATAATCTAAGGATCTTCTTCAAATACTACCAAGTGCTATTTCATGATTAATAAGGAAACCGGAATTACTTTCCCACTTATACAGCCGGTTTCTCGAATGCAGATAACCTACAAAATTAACTAATCAATGGTCAAATCACGTGACAGTGTCGAATTTGTTCCTAATTTGACACTTGTCACGTGATTTGAGCATTAATCAGTTAATTTTGGAGATGATTTGCGTTCGAGGACTCAGCTAATAGTCAAGCAAATAACCTTTAATAAAACGATGTAGCTATAAGACGTTACCAGTTGGTTGTGTTTCCAAATCCATATTGGTGGTCGGAGCACCCCAGTTCTCATCATGTCCCGAAACGGGTGTCCCTAATAGTCGCACAGAATAGTTTGTTCACAACACGTGCTTCACATACCGCTGGGATTCTAAGTCCAAACATTCAGTGGATTTACTCAACTCCTATTTGTGATAGTAAAAGTTTGTGATTTGATATTTCCCTGGCTACATAGTTTTCATTCAATTACAGTTCTGCAATAAGAAATTGAATTTGCTGGTAAGGAAGTAGACGTCCAATTTAACTTTGTTTTATCCTTATCTCGAAATTTGAATCGCGATAAACAACGTTATTTACGTTAACTCTAATATTTCATTGCTTTACGAGTACAACGCAATAAAATAAGTATAATTTTTCTTTGCTTTATATTATTCTGACAACGCAATGAAATTATATGAAAAATCCCACATAACAAATTATTACAGAAGGGTTCTTCAAGCGTTGAGAACAAATCGATATGGTTTATTGAAGATTCGAGACTTCAAGCGCTCCGCCACATTTCTGATGCCCTGGTACTCTACATCGTAACTCGCACGTGATTTATGTGGCGACGATATTGGAATATAAGTTTGGCTCTTCGAAACGCTACTGTTACTATTCTTTTGTGATATTTTTCTGTTGGCGTTAGATTAGTCTTACAAAAATTAAATATCGTAGTACAAAATGTTTATATACATTTTTGGTATTATTTAATACTATGTAGCATTTCTAAAATATATTCTCCTGCAAGCGTGCAATCTGTTGCAAATTATTTATGCATTGAAAATTAACACCAAAATCCAATTCCGCGCACACATTTCCAGCATAAATAAAAAACTGATGCACAAGTGCCGACTCCACCGGCTAACAGACTGGTCTAAAAGTTTTATTAACACGGAACAGGGTGCACAAAGTAAACAAAAACGCAAGGCTGCAGGAAAAGGGCAGCGAAATGGACGAAAAAAGCGCTTTTTAAAACAGTGGAAGCTCTGGGGTTGTGACAGGTCGTACGTCACAACCGAGACCGAGAGGCAGGCTCGCAGTCAGAAGGGGGTATGGGGCTTACAAGCTATTTATCACAGCCCCCATTCACTCGTTGCTGAGTAGGACTCCTCATTTTCAAGACATTTTTTCGATCCTGTGCCAGTTAAACGCAATCTTCCCTGCTGCCTTTACTATGTAATCAGACCATATTGTTTCTCTTTGTCTATGTTTTTTGAGTTGAATTTGTTATATTTTGTTATGTTCTTCTATGTATGTTATGGTTTAAGTGGCTTGCAAACGTGTTGGCTCTAGCTGTAAGTTTGTAAAGTGTTGATAAATAAATAAATAGCTTGCCCCAATATTTACCCCTGAGTACAGCCTACGAACCGCACCGCCATAAATCCTGCTAACGAACACTTGATAGGAATAATAAATGCTGGCTTGATAACGAGATGTATGCCAGATATTTTTATAAAAATTAAGTGGGAAGGTGTGTCGCGCTGTCAGCGGTCTAACTCTGCGCAATATTTATTTTTTGGGATCTTTTCAGACCTCCATTTTTACGTAAGCACATTTGTAAATTACGATGACGAATGCAAAGTAATACGACTAGATTGACGTATGTCTTCGTGTTAACTGTAGTGTGACTTCTTGATAGAACATTAAAGTTATGCAACATTCTAAGCTGAGATTTGGCCACTTGCTCATACGAACTTACTTACTTTAGAACGTCTTCTTCTTATTATTAGCAACTTTATCAAAACGTTAGTCTTGTTAGTCAAACTATTTTAATGTATTGGAATAAAAAGCACAACAGCATGTAATACTATGATAATATTGTTTGTTCCATGAACTGTGGGTCAAAAAGCCACTGAGTACAGCTTTAAATCAGTGAGTCGGTGCCGTGGCAGACATTTTCAGTACAATATAACAATAACCTTACTTCACGGATTACTGAATGTAATCATTTTAGTGCAGGTAACATCTAGCAGACCGTTTCAACAACGATATATGGTTTAAATAATACCATTTCATTTATTTGGTAAGCCAGAAAAACCCATTCAATAACAAAAGAATCACGTAATAGATCCAGTCAGCAGACAAGGACTATTGAGAAGGACATTTCTTTTCACTACAAATCAAGATGAAGCCATTTCAAGTAATGTGATTTCATTTTATCAAAGTGGTAGCATCGTCTAGGTTTAGAGCGCAAATTGAAAAGTAAAGGCGCGTCTATCGATACTCTCTGGATACAAATATTAGCGGCGACGAGCAGGCGCTGCGCTGGTAGCTAGAGCCAACAGATATTCGACACCAGATATTTGTAAACCAATTTTATTAAAAACAGATCTTTGACATTGTAAATAGATTAGATTAGATGACTATTGGTTTAGTATGTAAGACACTACTTGTTGTCAAAGGTATGCTACCACTTTGATAAATGAATGAATGAAAATGATTATTATTTATTGTACACTTTACAGAAACTTAAGAACTAAATAACCTATTACAAAAATTGCACAATGGGCGGTCTTATTGTGTGTCTTGATTTGTACCTACCCTTTTCACACCAGAATATTTCAGAATACTGAGGGGTATAAATATAGGTATCTGAGGCCCTAGCCATGTTACATTTCCACAATCGCTTTCGATTAGAAACAAAAAAAAATGTATAGGAATTGACATTCGATGACGAAAACTCGAGCGATCAGAAATGTCAAATCAAAGGTGTAGCGATGATAGAAATCGAATCGCTTCATAGCGAATGCCGGTTGGCTAGGCCCTCAGGTTCGATTATTCGCTCCAATTACTACTACTCCAATAATCTGTTGTTATAAATAAGAACAGAATGTATATATGTATAGTTAAATCCTCTCGCAAGTTCCATCCTCCAGGGTACTATGAATTACCTAGATGTATTTGGTATTCGTGTTTCATAATTAAACGGACCGCATCATACATGGTCTGTTGGGACCTCACCTAGCCCACTACATGGACGAGCTGTACGTCAGCACGTTTCAGCACTGCACTGGCAACAAGTAAAAGGTCTACGATAACTACAAATACTACTACGTATACTCCGCAAGAGCTGTTATCGAAAAAACTAATACATAATTAGTTATAATACATCGAAATAGTTTGTATCTCAATAAAAATGATTTGAGATATTATAGATGATGAGTTTTGACTGAGTGTCTTTGTTGTGTCTATAGTGTTTACATTTGCTTAACGCATTCCCAGCTACACGATGGAGGCTGCGGCCGCGCTTGAGGTTCACCGCATCGGTAGCACTGACCGTGCTAGTATTTAATCAGTATGCAACCCGAAGTCTACATTGCATACGAAATATGCATTGAAGCCAAATGAGTGAGTTGGACGACATTTTAAATCAAACAGACGACAATTTACACATACAGCGTTTTATGATTATGTGATGTATACAATTATTGTATGTTGCTCGACCTCCAGCCTGCGCTGGTAAGTAGATAGAGCACATGCTCGCAAGGGAAATAAACCGGTAGTGCCCGAGAGAGGCTGAATAGGGATGTTAATTACCTTACCTATATTGTTCATAATTACTGCTACACTGTACTTTCTCTTTCGCCGATTTAAACGTGGTCGATTCGATGCGATTATTTCATATACTTTAAAGTATCATACAAATACAGTGAGTGCACTGACATGTCCCAACCTATCTATTCTTGTCACAGTTTTTGTAGCGGTTAGACAAAGTACTAACATTGTATAATTATACAATTATACCAAACGCTAGCGCGGCCCTAAATATATATCCTGTTCTTGAAAGAAAAATGCGTAACTATTCGATGTGAACTATGAGTGTTTGACTTACTAAATGGTGAGAATGTTACTTCAACAACACTAGGGTAGCAGAGCACAGGTGTATTCAGATAGTCAAGTACGAAGACAAACCATTTACCACTGCGAGTCTACTAACGTGTACAAGCTGTAGTGCACTTGACACAGCTAAACTGAGAGCTTCGCCTACCTCCGACCACATTATGCTCGCCTGGTATTGGCTTTCGAACAACAGTAACTGTGTTTTGAAGCCATTTAAACTTCTAGTGCCTATGTCGGTTGAAATAAATAACAGCTAGTTTAGTTGGTGTGGTCTATGACTTTTTGATACAACCTATTAGAAAAAGCAAATTCAAATTCAAAAATAAATTATTCAGTAGGACTTATAGGATCACACTGAACGTCTTAAGAGTTAGGTGATTCTATTTCTGTTCTAACGATAACAAAACCGTGATTATTCAGAGCGAGAGAAACGGTTTGGCAAACGCTGTTTTACTCC
The DNA here is from genome assembly GCA_963582015.1 of Xanthorhoe designata. Taxonomy (NCBI): domain Eukaryota; kingdom Metazoa; phylum Arthropoda; class Insecta; order Lepidoptera; family Geometridae; genus Xanthorhoe; species Xanthorhoe designata. The sequence goes on from OY757051.1 coordinate 9,886,743, forward strand.
TCATTTCATCATAAATAAGCCAAATTCCATTATCAACTTTCTAATCTCACAGGACAACTATTTTTATTTTTATCATAATACAAGATATATTCAACAAAAGATGGATTAAGAGAAAAAAATATTATCACAAAAGATCCCTAGGCGACCTCTACAATAATCAAGTTTCAAACTAAGTCCCAGCTCAGCACGTCCGAAAAACTTTTGTAAAGAAACTTTTAAAAACTTTTATCTCTCTTATAGTAGAAAAAAGTGCGAACTTGTGATTAAGCTACAGAAAACCGAGATAAAATAGGTGATGCGAATATTAATTGGATATAAATAAAATAAAAACAAAAGAGTTATGTACGACATTGTCTTTCTTAAGCTTTCGCGATCACAATTAATATTTTAGAAGTATATGGATACAGGATTTTATCGCGTTATTTATTAACCTTTATTTATTTTCGTACCTTTATTAACGCAAAAAATCAGGTGTCCATATACTTCTAAGACATAGGGGATATTTATTTTCTACAAGTATGCGTACCAATACCAATACTTACTTACTTAATACCAATATACCATCTAGTTTGACTGAGTTACGAGTAGCTGTGCAGCGCTACATTGCTTTTGGATCAAAACTCAATCGCTCCATCCCATGATTAGTTACATCAATCCGGCACCAATTATGGAGCTTGACGACCTTTGGTTTTCCGAAGCCCTAAGCGCATGCAGCGCTTTCGATTACAGATGCAGCGAACCCAATTACCTGACCGGTAATTCGTGCAGTGGTCCGGGAAATTGTCGCCCGTGCTTTGAGTGCTTTGAACGCTTTCGTGTGATCCCATTTTCTAACTGATTGGAGGATTCAATCCTCGGGATTTATGCTTTTGACCTAAAAAAAATTATATTGAATCTATTGATTGACCGCATTCTTTGTATTTATGAATGACACAGAAACATTGTAACAAGGATGATAATACAGCGAGATGGATTAAACATTTGTTAACACAAGTATAAATAAACCGCTGCCCTCCCTCATCACGTTTTGTGTGGAGAAACAGGAAATACTATTTCCTGTTCATCCTATTCTGGCCATCATCAGACCCCGGAGCATTAAATTAAATATCTTGGAAACCTAAGATTTGAGCTTAAAAAGTTGTTAAGCGCGTGATCCCCTCAAATTCAGGGTTCAGGGCTGATTATTTTAAAAAAGGCTTGTCTGATTTCCACTACACATGAAGAACACTCTCGATCAAATCATCTATCAAACAAAATAAAACTAAATAAAATCGGTTCATCCGCTTAGGAGCTACGATGCCACGAGACTGACACACAGATACACTCTTCTTAGGTTAAAAAAACATTTTCATCTTGAACAAAAACAATAGAAACCTTCGTTCCCGCAAAGATAAATGTCTACAATCTAGAAGTCTGAAAGTACATGGTCGCAGTGGGCTAAGCTAGCCGGCACAAAGAGGCTTAAGTGTGGACATTTACTCGCTCCGTGACTCTCAGACTTATCGTCGACATCCGCTTCGCTATAAATGAAATTGTATCAACTAGGTGTCTTCTACTACCAAATAATACTAGAAATGATGACATTTCATCCATACACAAAATATTGTTCTAGTAAACTTTCGGTGCTTCGAGACGTTAAATTTTCGGTCCCGGCTCGATTCCGATTCCGACAGAGTTCGAACCAGCATCGGTCCAAACGATATTTCTCAAGCCGAAGTGCTTTATCCAAATTAGCCACGAAATCCTATGAGCATTTTGATACGATGGTTTGGTTTAACACTGATTATAGCTTTTCAAGAAGGTTTGCCGAAAAAGTAGAGCATTGCAAATCATGGTTTACACACATAATAACATTCAAGATAATCGTCTAAAACACCCATATCTTTCCTAAATCCTTTTTTAGTACTCGCGTAACTATCTCAGCTATTTACGATATCGTAAAACCACGCAGAAGAAATTGCAGTATCCAAAATCGGACGAAGTTTCACTTAGTCTACACTAAACCGAATATTTTCTTGCTGCAACCAGTACGAGTAATATTGAAGTGTAAAGTCAGGGTAAGTGAGTCTATATTACATCAGGCAGACTACAAAAGACAGCGCGTCGACGACTGAGTAAGCCCAGCTATAAGCCAATAGAAGCTGCACTGAAACATTATTAAAGTTCATTTTTCTTAGAAAGTTGATTCAGTGTGAACCAGACCCGTTAGGATCGCGTCGGATAACAAGCCGAAAAAGCGAAATAAGCTATTTCAGCATAAGCTCTTCGTTCTGATAGTCTTATTGCCTGGAGAAAGGATAATGGATTCTTGGGAAAATACTGAAAGATATATCGTAAGACGTTCATAGATAGCTCATAATGAGGTTGACTTTGGTGAGAAGATTTTAACCCGTCAAAGACCTTCCGTCACTTTATAGCCGGGACTGTCAACTCATCGTGCCGTCTAAATGGAAACCTAAATCACAATGACGGAATGTAATGTCAGACGAGTACTTAATTCGGATTGGACACAAAGAAAACCCGAGGAAATGTATGTAAGTAATAATAGCTAATCGTAGTCGCTACTAAACGTTACAGAATGTTCAATTGTTATTTACCTCAATCTTCTCCGCCATTTTACTTATTTTGGTGTGGTTACATTTTTCCAACAATAAAAGAGGCCTACCGTTATTTTTAAGCTCATTTCAGAACTCATTTCAGCATCAAAGAGAATCAAAAATCAAAGAGAGCTTTTGCCAAAAACATGCTGAGTCTGTTCAAGTTTCCACTCATTTATTGATTTTGTCTTCAATTTAACCTACATTCGTTATTTTCACCTTTTTGAAATTGTGGCAATATAAATCTGCTGTATTGGAAAGATAAAAGAACTCGAGACCGCGAGGCTTTCGAGATTAAACATTCATTAAACATGATTAAAATTATAATAAAAAATCAACGCATTAGTTCCTACATAATTTTAGTGCGGACAGGTATGAGTAGGGTTTTGTTCGTTTTCAAGCGGTAGCTATGAAAAATGAATCCAGGCGCACGTTTCGCGTTTTGATTAGTCGAACAATCGCACTACAAATCACCGGCGAGTACCAGGAGATCAGCACGCGACAGGCGGTCGATCGCATTACTGGCGGAGGCAGGAGGCAGTGACGGATGAGCGCGCGGCCACCGTGTAATGGAACTGTCAGATTGCCCGTGTCGCGCGAATCATGGTTTACACACATAATAACATTCAAGATAATCGGATCTACGTATCTACACTTCATATAGATTGTTAGGATATTCAGGAATTCCGGTAGCTGCGGTTTGTCTCATATACACAATCATATTTAATATCGAGTTAATTAACCGACACTGCTCATATGTCGTGGAAAACTCAACATTGATCGCTATACTGTAGTATTTATGTGAACGACATCTACCTAAGCGATGACGACTGAATACAAAATGAGGTTGGCAACATATTGGATGCCTGAGTCTATACGAATGGAATATTGTTCTAAAAGATCTATGTCTGAGCATTGATCTTTAGACCTTCAAATAAAAGAGCAGTAATATCCTTTAGTGATGATTGTAGTATTTTTTCTTAATCAATCTCAGTCTGGTGTTGGTAAAGGGAATCGTTCTGAGTTATCTCATAACGTAGCGTACCCAGCATGTGTCCTGTCAAGTCGATCCGGCTCGCGAGCGCACGTGAAACGTTAATGCTGCACGGGTCGCGCCGACCAGGACAGGCGCAATCCTATTAGGACTATGGCTCTGCAGGATTGGAGGGGTTTTGCTAAAGTAGAGGATGTTACACGGAAAAGGCTCCTTAATATTTTTCATGAAAATCAGTATACGATTTGCTTTATTTGAATTGCAGCAGCGAAAATATGGTTTATTGTGCTATTAAACTGGCTTTTTTATGCAGTTATAACAACAAAAAATAACATTTGTATGTGAAAGTTCAAAAGGCATGACATAAACCCACCTGCGTTGGAAACATTTCGTGACATTCCGGTAGCCACATCGAATTAAAAATATCCCCAGTAGAATACCGGTGGATTTTCATTACCCTCATAACCCGTGGCTATAAATGGCAGGAGGTAGCCCGAATTAACAGTCGGAACTTAAACCCTGACTGACAAATTTCGATTTACTTCATTCAATTTGATGATGACGTATGCTGTATGCTCTTCGTTCGTTCGTTCGTATGAGCAAGTAGCCTAGAAAACAGACAGGAATTTTTTTCCTTCATACAAAGTAACGGAGCTTAAAACTGCGTTTTCACCAGAGATGGACGAGGATGCGTAGGGTGCGATGCATTTACGCATGAAACAATTTTATTGGTTCTTGACAAACACAGTTTCTGCTACTCATCCTCGCAAATCTCTGGTGAAAACGCAGACTAAGGAGCAATGATATTGATATTTGATACCCCTTTTTGCAAGCTTGGGAAAATAAAACGCTGACTAATTGAAATTTAATGAATCAGGACTAAAATTATACTATATTAAGGAGTATATCACAAGTATGTTTGAAGCAGGCTCGTCCGCTTCCGCCAGTCACCATGACCAAGCACAGAGACAATAGCCCTCAACCGAGCCCGTACTAAAAGGTTACAGCCAGATAACCCGGTCCGCCGGGGATGTTGATATACGGCACGTGAACTCGGTGAGGGAAAATCTATTGTATCCATGTTTCGGGGCTCCATCAATTGTGTATTGTTTGGATTTGAGATGAGAAGGGTGGTATTATTTTTCGCATCAATCTTTTATCAATCAACAATCCTTGACCAGAATGGAAATAAAAATTATAGCAAAGGTAATTTTAAGGTTTTACGGTGATATTAATGTGGGTTTACTTTGGTGACGGAGTTTTTAGGTCGTCTGAAGACCCTTGTCATAAGTGACTTTTGATATTAGGGAGCGGGACCGAAAATAAAAGTGTCGATAGCTTTTCGCATTTTTAATGAACCTTTTAGGATCGACGTTTTACAGTAAGAAATAGGATACCTAGAGTAAAAGTCAAAGTCGGCGAAAGTGCCAAGATTGTGGTGACTTACGATGATTTACTGTTGCCTTAAGGAAGCCAAGATAGAAATGATAGACTTAAAATGTACTTAGTATAAACTTCGCCAGTAATCATAAATTTTAGTAAAGTCAAACATAGCAAACAGCTGGCGGTACAAATTTAACCAGACCATTAAGGTAAGGTAAACTAACTCAATTATTTTAGCAAATAACTTACCTACCTACTTATTTCCGGAAATTGCTCGAGTATGAATAGATAGACTTAATTAACTTTCCTTTGGAGAGTGAGGCGTGGGTAAATTAAAACAATAATAAATATATAATAAGTTTTGATTGGTCAGCGGGTAGTTAAAAAAAAAAACTACACAGGCTTATTTAATACTGTGTTTCAAACAAAATGAACAACCCGTTATAAAGTTCCAAGTTTAAATTATCTTTAAATGACGATAACTTATTTTGCTGCCATTTGATTCCAATAAAATAAGCCGATAATATGCCCTGCTTGATATATACATGTCTAAATATATTATATTTTAACTATTTGTGAAAACTGCAATAAAATCTATTGCGTAGTTTTGGAAATAAGCGAACACAGACATAAATACAAAGCTCAGTTTTGTTTTCATTTTATCACAAGATTTGTGATATAATAATTTCTATCCATTTGACATACACATAGCTGACGAAATGACTTTTGACGAAGAAAATTACGAACAAGATATCATGATAGGTTGCTCCTAATCAAAGGCTCAGATGAGATCACTAGTCTAAGCCCGGAACCGCGGCGTGATCGTAATTGCGCGAATCTATGGAGGATTATTTATCATCGTTCTGTTATATCTGTACATATGTACATAATCCGGCTTACCTATTCTCCTTCGTCAGCACTCCTTAACCCTAGGATTCCTTTCTATCCTACTCTGCCAGTCAGTCCGGTCTTTGCTCTCGACAAGAGCACACATCATTATTGTGTCATTTTGTAAAAGTTAAATAAAAGTGTTTTATAATTTAAAAATCGTTTTTTAAAATAACAATCTTCACGTCCCGTATAACATTGGTGGCAGCGTAAAGGGATTTTCAGTAAAGTCCCGGGATACGCCTCTCAGTGTTCATCTGTGAAACAGTGAAATATATAAATCATTTGTGAATTAATACCGTGACTCATCATCATCATCAGTATCCGTGTCGGTACTTACCTGGCACCCCACTGCATCTTATCGTCATCATCAGCATCCGTGTCGGTACTTACCTGGCACCCCCACTGCATCTCATCATCATCATCAGCATCCGTGTCGGTACTTACCTGGCACCCCACTGCGTCTCATCATCATCATCAGCATCCGTGTCGGTACTTACCTGGCACCCCTCTGCATCTCACCAGCGAAATGACTTATTTCGCCCCAGCGGTCCTGTTGCTGTAAGTGAATTTTTAATTATTGCGTGAAGTGAAGTGTTGTGACAATACAGTGCTTAGATTAATCCTAATTCTAATAACTAAATTTTTCGTATTCATTTCGTATTCATTCTTCATATAGATTTAAATTTACTTAATCGAATTGTCACATCCATTATATCACGCTATTGTTTATACTATCATTCCGGGTCTCGCCTTATCTCGATTTGCGCTTGTGTTTAGTCTGACGCCCACACAAAAATGCCTAAAGACGAAGCGGTTGCTGCTCCCAGTAAAGCACAAGTTAAAATAACACCTGACCCGGTTGAATTAAACACATTATTGAAGTTCGTCAATAAATTTGATGGCAGCAGGGACAAATTAAATTCATTTCTAAATAATTGTAAAAATGCTGTGAGTCTGGCCTCTTCGTCACAACAAGAGATTCTATTGAAATATATATTAACACAACTCGAAGGCCGAGCGGAGAGCGCATGTGTGATTAAAGACTTTGACAACTGGGCGCAATTAGAGGAATATTTAAAGTCACAATTTGGAGAGAAGAAGCACTATGCGGCGCTTCTCTCCGACTTGCAAGATTGTCGTCAAGCTAACCTGGAGACAGTTAACCAATTCGCCCTCCGTGTAGAGTTTTGTCTCGCGAAATTGTTAACTGAAATAAATATCTCTATTCCAACTAAAAAGAAAGGTGAATTGGCTGGCCGTCTCGCTGCGATGCAAGATCTCGCAACCCACACATTCATCACGGGTTTGAATCCTCAACTCTCGACTGTAGTTAGATGTAGAGATCCTGAAACTCTAAATGAAGCGATCAACTGCGCGGTTTCAGAAGAAAAAATCTCATTAACTACCATAAAACGAAACTCTAATGGCCCAGTCAACCAAAATCAGGGACGTTTTCCCCAAAATCTAAATCAGGGACGTTTTACCCATAACCAAAATCAGGGACGTTTTCCCCAAAATCAAAATCAGGGACGCTTCACCCAAAATCAATATCAGGGACGTTTTCCCCAAAACCAAACTCGCCCTTACCAAAGCAACCAGCGGCAGTGGAGCTCTGCTCAACCTAGAGCTGGCCCTTCTTATGCGCATCAGGAAAACTCTTATCCAGGCGCTGCAGTATGCCGCTACTGTAAAGCCCCTGGTCATACCATAGACGTGTGTCGTAAGCGACAATATGCTAATCGATTTAATTCATCTGATAGGACACCACAGCCTATCCATGCAATCGAAGAACACATCGGTGCTGACACTGTTGACTGCACCGCCGACAATGAAAACAATTTAAACGATTAGGCGTCTCGTCTTCGTATCGTGCGGGACAGAGACCAGTAAAAATCGATACAAATAAAATACATACTAATGTTACACAACTCGGTACTCAGCCCAGAATCGGAAACATTAGTCCTAACCCTAAATCACATACTAATGTTACACAACTCGGTACTCAGCCCAGAATCGGAAACATTAGTCCTAACCCTAAATCACATACTAATGTTACACAACTCGGTACTCAGCCCAGAATCGGAAACATTGGTCCTCAACCTAAATCACATACTAATGTTACACAACTCGGTACTCAGCCCAGAATCGGAAACATTGGTCCTCAACCTAAATCACATACTAATGTTACACAACTCGGTACTCAGCCCAGAATCGGAAACATTGGTCCTCAACCTAAATCGCATACTAATGTTACACAACTCGGTACTCAGCCCAGAATCGGAAACATTGGTCCTCAACCTAAATCGCATACTAATGTTACACAACTTGGTACTCAGCCCAGAATCGGAAACATTGGTCCTCAACCTAAATCGCATACTAATGTTACACAACTCGGTACTCAGCCCAGAATCGGAAACATTGGTCCTCAACCTAAATCGCATACTAATGTTACACAACTCGGTACTCAGCCCAGAATCGGAAACATTGGTCCTCAACCTAAATCGCATACTAATGTTACACAACTCGGTACTCAGCCCGTAATTGGAAACATTAGTCCTAATCCTAAATCTTATGCTTATGTTACACAACACGGTACTCAGCCCGTAACCGAAAACATTAGCCCTACACATACTAATCCTAAATACGCTAAACAACAGGGTATGCCCCAAAACGGAAGCGTCACTTACCAGATCCAATCCAGAGTACCAGAATCTTCGGTAACTCCCAATGAAAATAGTGAAATCTATAATATTACAACTGATCCATTTAAAAAATACTTACCTTTCATTGAAGTCCTTACATCCGTTTCATCTTCTCCTTTGAGATTCCTCGTAGATAGTGGCGCATCCATTAGCCTTTTAAAGCATAAATCAATTGAAAAAATGCCTGAAATCACAAAAACTATTATTAATTTTCATGGTTTTGGAACATCCAATAACCCAATTCAATCTCTAGGCATCATAAAATCTAAATTCGACGTCCTCCAGCATTCCTTTCATGTAATGCCCAACTTACAATTTCCATACGATGGAATACTCGGGAATGATTTCTTCACCCAACATCAGTGCCAAATCAATTACGCCATTGGTGTACTCTCTGTAGGCAAAGTTAAATTATATCTTAAGTTCACACAACCAATTTATACCATTCCGCCTCGTACTGAGACAGTAATAGAGTGCTCCGTATCAAATCCAGAAATCAAAGAAGGACTAGTTCTTGATCAAACTCATATTGCCTCGCTCCTTATTGCAAATTGTATTGTAAAAGTAAAAAACAACTCCAGAGTCAATATATCGGTAGTAAACATATCTGAATCCCCAATCAAAATTGATTCAGATCTTAAAATTGAAATCCTTCCTATGAACAAGAATGCTGAAAACTCCGTTTATCATGCCGAATACTTTGACAAACAACAATCTGACGTCTTAAACAGAACAAAAGAGGTAATAGACCTCCTGCGAGTCTCTCACCTCAATGCTGAAGAGACCAATGCCTTGTATGATCTCTGTTCCAACTTCTCTGACATTTTTCACCTTTCTAATGATCATTTAACAACAACTGACGTCCTCGAACACGAAATAACTACCACATCAAGCATTCCAATAAATACTAAATCTTATAGGTTCCCAGAAATACACCAACAAGAGGTTCAATCCCAAATGAACAAAATGCTTGTAGACGGGATTATTAAACCATCGACCTCACCCTGGTCCTCCCCAATTTGGGTAGTCCCCAAAAAGCTTGATGCCTCTGGCCATCGTAAATGGCGCGTAGTAATCGACTATCGCAAGCTTAATGACATAACTATCGGAGATTCCTACCCAATTCCAAACATAACAGAAATCTTAGACCAACTTGGAAAGTGTAAATATTTTAGTACTCTTGATCTAGCTTCCGGGTTCCACCAAATCAAAATGTCCGAAAAAGATGGCCCCAAAACTGCATTCTCTATTCCACAAGGTCACTATGAATTTACTCGTATGCCATTTGGCTTGAAAAACGCCCCTGCGACCTTCCAGAGGCTAATGAACTCTGCTTTATCAGGTCTTCAAGGCATTCAATGCTTTGTCTACCTCGACGACATCGTCATTTACTCCTATGACCTAGAAACTCATGTAAAGAACTTATCCAATGTCTTCGATAGACTTCGTCACTTCAACCTCAAACTCCAACCTGACAAATGTGAGTTTCTACGTAGAGAAGTTTCCTACCTTGGTCACATCATCACTGAACAGGGAGTAAAACCAAACCCAGATAAGACAGAAGCTGTCTCAAACTTTCCAATTCCCAAGTGTCCAAAGGATATTAAATCCTTTTTAGGATTAGTATCTTATTATCGTCGGTTCATACCTAATCTATCTCAAATGGCAAAACCCATGACAAACCTCTTGAAAAAGAATGTCCCTTTTAACTGGCTTAATGAACAACAACTAGCATTCGAAAGTTTAAAGAACACTCTCATCTCAGCACCCGTGCTAGCCTATCCTGACTTTACTAAACCTTTTAATCTCACATGTGATGCATCCAACTACGCTATTGCAGCTATTCTATCACAGGGCCCTGCCGGTAATGACCGCCCTATAGCATATGCATCCAGAATGTTGAACAAGGCCGAATGTAACTATAGCGTTACAGAAAAGGAATGTTTAGCTATTATATTTGGCACCAAAACCTTCCGGCCATACCTGTATGGACGTCACTTTACCATCTACTCCGACCATCAGCCTCTAAAATGGCTCTTCAATTGTAAAGATCCAAGCTCTAAACTAGTTAGATGGAGACTGAAATTGGAAGAATTTGACTACGATTTTCAATACAAAAAAGGAAGACTAAATCATAATGCAGATGCTTTATCACGATTTCCCATCAACCCAATTGTAGATAACGTGGAAGATCCACAACCATCAACGTCAGGTATTTCTGATCGTCTCCCTGAAATTCCACAAGACGTTCTTGATGAACTCACAGACTTAGAAACACTTGATTTCAGTCCATTAAGAGAGGAGAACTTAGATTTCAGCCCTCTTAATCCTCCAAGCCAACCTAATCCTACTTCACCTAATCCTACCTCACCTAATTCTGCCTTACCTAATCCTACTAGTCAACCAATTGAAGAAACCCCTATAGTAGATACACCTACTAATATAAACAAAGATTATTCTGAATTCATGAAAGCATTTTCCAATAAAAATGAAAATTTTAATGTTCAAATTAATGAATGTAATACTAATCTTCTAAAAAGCAATTCAAAAGCAATTCTAATTCCTGTGTCCATTGATCTTGATGATTCTAATCCCTATTTACAAGATATTATCTCTGCACTCGACGATACCTCGACGAATATCCTTCAAGAAGAACGTGAGCTTCATTCCTTTAAAAAGTTTAACCTGAAAGAGAAAACGTATTACTTATTATTTACAAAAGTCTATTATTTCGAAAGCTGTACTTACCCTGATATTTTTAAAACTCTTAAATCAGCAAGAGACGACATTATTCTAACGGGATCCATAAATGACATAGCCATATCCGATTTTAAAAATCCTTTCGAACAAAATTCATACATTAAAGTCTACGGCATGTTGATGCATCTATTTAACAACACAAACATAACAATTAACATTCACAAGAACACAATTATTTATCCCGTTCCTACAGAAGTAAATAAAATTTTGAGAGAAAATCACGATATTCCTATAGCCGGTCATTTAGGCTCTAACAGAATGTATGATAGGATAAAAGAACGTTATTACTGGAAGAATATGCGCTCTGATATTGAAAACTACGTTAAAAACTGTAGAATGTGTCAGTCTAATAAAGCCCTTCGTAAAATTAACAGATCTCCCATGCAAATTACAACAACTTCTTCCCGACCTTTCGATAGAATTAGTCTAGATCTCGTTGGTCCATTACCCGAAGCCGGTATAAACAAACTTAAATTTATTCTTACCCTCCAAGATGATTTAACCAAATTCTCTATTGCTTACCCCATTGCAAACGCCACTGCTGAAGACTCAAGTGAATGTCTGGTCCACTTTATATCCTTATTTGGTATACCTAAAACAATACTTACAGACCAAGGAACAAATTTTACCGCAGAATTGTTTAAACAAACCTGTCAATTCCTAAAGATTAAACAAATTTGGTCTTCTCCCTACCATCCACAAACACAAGGAGCTCTAGAAAGAAGTCACTCGACACTTAAAGAATACCTCAAGTCATACATCAACGAAAATCAAAACAACTGGCATAAGTTTGTTTACACCGCCATGTTGACGTATAATAGTAGTGTTCATACTACTACCCAATTCACTCCATATGAGCTTATATTTGGTCATAAACCTCATATTCCCGATTCTATTTTTGAATTGCGCTCCGATGTAACCTATCCCGAATATGTTAAAATGCTTCACCACCGCCTTAAAATTTCTCGTGAAAAAGCATTTCAAAACATTGAAGCATCCAAAGAAAGATCTAAATCTTATTATGATAAACACTCTCGTCCGGTAACGTATAAAATAGGCGATTACGTTTATTTAAAAAATCATGTAAGGCTACGTAAAGCCTTGTCCCCGGTGTGGAAGGGACCCTATAAAGTCGCAAAAATACATGGTAATAATACCCTGTCACTTTTCATAAATCGACGAATAGTGAAACATCATTATGATGAAGTAAAACTAGCTGTAATAGAATCCCCTAGGTCTTAAGATCGAGCAAGTTCTATTAAAGCATTGCTATAACTTCAATTTACCTTACAGAATCATCCCATCATTCTTATTCACACCGTCCTTGGCCCAGCAACATGTTCAATCTTTGGATGAAAGCTCTGGTATCTTCTTCAATCCTGTCGGCACTCTTAAACTAATAAACGACCATACCTTTATTGTTATCCCTATTAACCTAAATTATATACTTCCTCATTTACACAACATGGAAAGCTATCTTAAAAATGTACAAATGTTCTGTGTTAAAAATGAAATTATTGACGATTTTCAATGTTCTAATATGATCAAACCTTTGTGGTCCCTATTTGACGATATCATTAGAGATTATAATGCGATATCACATTTAATATCTTCAAGGCCGAGAAGATCCGCTTGGTTTTCTGGAATAGGATCTGTAATGAAAACAGTATTCGGTACAATGGATGAAGACGATTCAATTATATATCATGACGCTATTCAGACGCTTAGCCTCGATAATAAAAAACTAGCTAACCTAATAAAAGAAAACATTTTTCTTTCTAAATCCGCTATTGAAAACATAAATTCAACTCTTAAAACTGTCGATGATAATGAGGAGCGTTTGAATGACGCAATGAATAAATTATCTTTTAGTCTTAATAAATCGTCTATTGTTATAAATAAGTTAGTATTTAAAGTAAGAACAAATGAGGTATTAAATATCTTACATTCTAACTTACTTACATTATCTTACAAGTTAGAAGATATTGTGAACTCCGTTCTGTTTGCTAATAGCAACACGTTACACCCTTCGGTTTTAACTCCTAAAAAACTTTACGAAGAACTGAATAAAAATATTAAATATACTCCTAAGTATAGGAAATTTCCTGTTAACATAGATTTAGGTAATATAAATATCTTACTAAAGATATCGGAACTCATGGCATACTATAGCCCTAGCAACGTGATATTTGTTCTAAGAATACCACTAGTTTATCAAACTGATTATGACCTCTATAAAACTATTCCAGTTCCAGTTTCTCATAACATCAACTCATCAAAATCCTATGCAATGATAATTCCCACAAGTAACTATGTCGCCCTCAGCAAAGATAAGTCTACTTATTGTACCCTTGATGATTTAAATTCCTGTAAATCTATAGATAAGGAAATATTCGCATGTGAAATTCCCAACATTGTTTCTGTAAACAATAATCCAATTTGTGAGATCGAATTCATGACGAAAGTAGTTAAAACACTACCTTCGCAATGTAAAACGAAATTCATTTATGGAAATATTGATATTTGGCAAAATCTTGGTCACAACAGTTGGATCTTTGTACAATCTCAACATACAAAGTTGTCTATGGAATGCAATAATGGCACTAAAGACATTATTTTGAATGGTACTGGCATTATAAGTTTAGAATCACAATGTGTAGCTTCTTGCCGAAATGTAAAATTGCTAACCATGTATAATCCTAAAATAAAAATACCTCCTGTAAATTCCGACTTCAATCTTATTAAAGATAATTGCTGTAATTTAAGTAAATTTAAAGAACTCTATGTAAACGCATCAGAAATAACTATATCAAACATTAATTTAGATAATTTAAAAGATTTAAAGGATATGGCTGATTTACAACTACAAAACGTTAATGATTTTATAAGAAAAGATAATGAGCTATTTTCGAATAATCTAAGTTTTCCAATTATTACTATTTTGTTGTGTGTGTGTTTTGTATTGATTATCATCTATTTGATTTGTAAATCGAATAACTATTTCAATATTAAATTATGTAAAATTCAAACAAGGCCTTCAGAGGATGAATCTGAAAACAACCCTGTATCTAGGCAACCTAGATTAAGAATCGATTAATGTTAAAATTTATGCTAAAATCATTGTTCTATTGTAAAGAATGTGTGCTCTTCTCCAACCCTTACCTTTGCATATCTGTTTACCTGTTCCTCTTTTCTTCTCTTCAGTAAACTCACTTTTAAAAGATAGTAAGTTTCCTCTTATCCGGGGAGATGTTATATCTGTACATATGTACATAATCCGGCTTACCTATTCTCCTTCGTCAGCACTCCTTAACCCTAGGATTCCTTTCTATCCTACTCTGCCAGTCAGTCCGGTCTTTGCTCTCGACAAGAGCACACATCATTATTGTGTCATTTTGTAAAAGTTAAATAAAAGTGTTTTATAATTTAAAAATCGTTTTTTAAAATAACAATCTTCACGTCCCGTATAACAGTTCGTACATTTAGCCCGGAGATGCTGCGCCAAAAATTAAGCCTGTCATCGCTTGCTTAATTCGTTTGTATTTTATGTAGCAGGATTGCCTGCTTTATTGTATCGTGAACTCATTGTATACTTTTGTTAACAATTATAGACGCAAACAAAAAGGGTAATCATACAGCAAGGGAAAACAAATGTTTTTACAATAGTATCAGAAATAAACATTTTCAAATACATTTCCAAAACCAAGTTAGTTTACTGGAATTAGAATTATCAAACCATCACACTCATATTATAGGGGTATAAGGTTAAATTTTGTGTGTATAATTACCTAGTATTCTTTTATCTGTGGTATAATATAGCCTAGCAGTTTTAGAAACCCAGCAAAATCAACATCTTTTGTGAGAAATGCACACAAAACACGACAAACCAAGAAACATACTCTCCAAGCGTCGAATTCAAAAGAATAATGCAACGCGAGCTACGACGCTCCAGTGATATTTCCTGCCAACTTTCCGACCAAGTTCTGCCAAGCACAAGACAGTTTTGTCCGGCTTTCTTTGTGAAATAATTAAATGTGATGTTTAAAGGAGGAATGGGATCGATTTCCGGTGCGCTGGGACGTCTCAGCTCAGCATCGCGATGTCTAAAGGATTGGGAAGAAAGAGCCTTTGTTTAACAGAACACAGACGGATGAAAATAGCAGCAAGTATTTTTATCGTAGGTCTTTGGTGATACTTGTTCTTTTGTTGGCTATGAGTTGAGTAATTTATCAACTTGTGGTACAAACAAGAAGCGATTAAAATTAATTGATATGCGATCGATTTGAGTTCAAGTGCCAGTAGCAATGTGACATACGTTTTTTATTAACTTTCTATCATCAATATTCTTTTGAGTGTTCTTTCCCAGCTTACGTTAGATTTTTCTTTGTTTCTATCAAAGACGATTAATATCTAGAAGACAGACAAAGGCCATACACAAAATCGTAACCCTAAAAAATAGCCTGAAAACTCTAAAACATCAATTTTATTCAAGAAATTTCAATTACTTTCTAGTTAAAAATGTTTAAATATTGAATATTGTTGCTACATACTACCAAAGACGATTAATATCTAGAAGACAGACAAAGGCCATACACAAAATCGTAACCCTAAAAAATAGCCTGAAAACTCTAAAACATCAATTTTATCCAAGAAATTTCAATTACTTTCTAGTTAAAAATGTTTAAATATTGAATATTGTTGCTACCTACTACTAAGTATTGAAATTTCTTGGATAAAATTGATGTTTTAAAGTTTTCAGGCTATCTGGTACTGCGGGATCGGGTTACGATTTTGTGTATGGCCTTTGTCTGTCTTCTAGATATTAATCGTCTTTGTTACTACTAAGTATTGAAATTTCTTGGATAAAATTGATGTTTTAAAGTTTTCAGGCTATCTGGTACTGCGGGATCGGGTTACGATTTTGTGTATGGCCTTTGTCTGTCTTCTAGATATTAATCGTCTTTGGTTTCTATGCTAAAGCGATTGTAGAAATGTAAAATGTCAAGGGAACAGATCAGCAGTGTTATGACAATTCAATCTTAAACTCAAGCTAGAGGGAGTTTATTAAAGACGTAAGGGGCAGAAGGGCTAATGTTGGCGTTAGTAAAACTAAACAACGAGGGGTTGTTCAAATGAAGGGTGAGAGGGAGGGCTGGGGCTATTTGTGAACGATGCTCCGGGATATGCAAATAGGCTCTCCGCATGAACGGCGGACCGGCACGGGTTGACTTTGGCTTGACTATTTTAGAAATTGGCACAGATTTCGGATTAAATTGGTGTGAGGAATCAAATTAAATTAGAACCATCAGGGTATTCTTCTTGTGCCTGTGTATATTTGCTAACTGTAGAATGTGTAATATATTTGATATTATAATAGTATAGTTTTTCTTAAACTTTCGCGATCACAATTCATATTTATAAATACATGTACACGGGGTTTTATCGCGTTATTTAACGTCGGGAAGTAAAGAAATAAGGTAAATAACGAAAAACGTCGGGAAGTAAAGAAATAAGGTAAATAACGCGATAAAACCCCGTGTACACGTAATTATAATAGTAACCTACAGTTAGAGGTGGAGTTTAGTATAACCACAGTGAGCAGAATCACGGAAAGACAATATCAAAACTAGTCTACTTTTACAGGTAGGTATCTAAGCACTGTTTCCAATTGCAGATATTCAACAAGTAATGTAATACCGTGAGGCAATAAAAGTAGCAAAGCTACAAGTTCATAGATTAACGTTACATAAGTAAGCTTATGATTGTACAGTATACGATATCATGTTATATCATGCTGTTAGTTACTTGTATCCCGCGGTGCAAAAAGAGCTGCACAAATCACCTCAAGATTAAATAACCTTTTAGTATATTAATGCAATTTGTCTTTGACTGCTTGTCATAAATCATACACCTAACTTCCCCCTACGGCCGCTATTTGAAAGGCACAGACAGAGACGTGTGAGCTCATGACAAGCTAATGCACGCCTCCATTAGGCAGGGAACCTGCTTCAGAGCTATAAAAGATGTATAGCCTGTGCAATAACGCTTGAGAACAGCATTTACTGGCATAATTTAGTGCTTATAGTTTACCATTATGAAAGTTCTACATCTCAGGAAAATAGAAATATGTGTCTGAAAGAAATGTCTGAATCATAGTGGATTCATATTTAAAACAAGTACAAGACGAATACAAAAACAAACGCATTGGTTTGTAAGTACTTGTACGATAAAGTTAAATAAAAGTTTTTTTTTGTATATTGTGAGGTGAGGTTACGTGGATTAATACGTCAAATGAATGATGACAAAAATACGAATACTGAAACATTGCCTACGAGATGGCCTGATGAGTTAACTAAAGTCGTAGGCCGAAGAAGTACTCGCACAGGATCGAGTAATGCCCGGTTCCTATACCCACATACGGATGACCGTAGATCGATCGTCATAGCAGCGTGTCATCTGTCAAGTGTCATACATTTTGTGCTGTATAAACAACGTTGCTATGACGACCGACCTACGGTCATCCGTACGTTGGATATAGGAACCCGGCATAAATCAACAAAATAGGATCAGACCAAAAATATTTAAACAAAACCAAATTCTAATAAAAGTATTATACTTAAGCGGATTACGATATTTACAATTTAGATAAAACCGAATCTGTTCTGAATAGAAAGCAAACCGTCGTCACGTTAAACGTAGACACAGCTAACTCGCCATTGATACCGTGCTCAAAGACCCACTGGAACATACACAGGGGTAGCTAACGCTTTTGGCTTGTAGCTACTGAAGCGCAAAACAAATGAAAACATTGAAGGACTTTGCCGACTACATAACCATACCAGCTTATCAATTTAATTTATTAGCTTTGTTTTTAATGCGTGTTATGTTTTAATTTTTAATTTTTGTTACTCGCTCTAAAACTTATTACATGCTGTCTTCACTTTTAATTGTATTGACACTTAATTATTTTATTCCTAGCTATAAACTTTTTCAATTGTGTTGGTGTACGTAAGTGATCTAATAAATAAATAAATAAATAATAAATAAATCAAGTTATCAGACACAAAACGGATTTAGCTGAAACTTGGAATATGCATAGTTTATGACTCGGAATATACTACTACTAGCTACTTTTTTGCGGTTCAGTATGCCAGCAGCCGCGTTAATTAATAATTCAGCTACGTCACTGTTAATAAAATACTATTATTTATTTATACCTTGATAAAACTGTAATATATCATCTTGTTGGTGAATGATGTCATGTACGGCAAGTTACGCAAAAAGGGTAAAGACATAAATCAGAATTCGGTCGAACCAAATACAATAAAACAGACCCCAATAAATCTATCTCCTACAATGATCCATAGATCTCTGGTTAGAACAAATGTTGGTAGTTTTTTAGTACATTATGATTTCTAGTACGTGTTTATCATAATATGAATCAAAGAAAGGATGTTACATGTCCCATTTATATCTTAGCCATGTTAATGTATATTTTTACAATCGCTTTAGAATGGAAACGAAAACTTTTGCAGATTATCATTCCATACGTGGAGATGCAAACCCAAACTGCTATTCAAAAGCCAACTGGTAAAAGTAAGTTCGTATGAGCAAATAGCCTACTCCGGTGACGGAGTTTTTAGGCCGCCTTTAGGCCTCCGTCATGGCTTTACGACTTTAAAACCCGGGACCGCCAATTTAACGTGCCCTCCGAAGCCTCCAAAGCCAACTGGTACTACTGTAAAATGAAAGTCTAAGGCCCGTATTCAGAGACTTCATTCAGACAGAGTCTAAGCTCAAGCATCGATTTTTGACAGTTCTCTGCGAAAACTGAGTGATGAATAACCGCTTGAGACACGATTCACGCTTGAGTATGGTCTCTGAATACGAGCCTAAATCTTAGTTACGATACCCAACCGGTAGTTGCAACTACAGCAAACGCGTCTGTGGAAAGCGCTCATTAACAAAGCGACGCAGCCGGCGTGCCACTCGACTTTAATCTGTGCGACACATAATGTACAGTCAAGGACAAAAACATGTATACACATACAGTTACATAGTTCGGTATTCCTCTACAGATGCAATAAATTGTAAACATCCAAACGTTTACAAGTATGTTTACTTTGTAGTGGGCAAAAACGTGTACTTAACAAACATTTATTTGAGTTTTTTCTACTTGAAAAACATATTAGTAAATTCAGTGAACTAAATGGAGGGAATTCTATTCACTTTGCCAGTGTATAAAACGAGTAACAAAAACCATGTTGAAATGTTGGAAATTCCAATACCATTCAGTATCCTCCGTCGAAAAAACTAACTCGAAAGCTATAAACAAAACATCGTAAAATTGTAATCCGGATGTAAAAATATACCCAGCGTCGTCAAAGATATGGAAGAACTTAGATATAATGCCGTAGCGTATCCAAACATTTCAAACGCTCTCGTAGAGAATAAATGTCTACGTCCGTAGCGAATGCCTACGGCGTAGCCGCATTCGTAGCGTGTCGCTTAGAAAGACGGCGGTTTTACTGAAAGTACTGTACTTGCACTCGTGGTATTGTCGAAGTGGATTTTTATATCCCTAGGTAAGATATTATACTAACGCCGTGTGGGTTGACAAAGGTTTGATTTTTTAAGCTGTAGGTATCTATAGTTACCTAGTAAAAAGTGCAGTTTGGCTCAAGATTTGGAGGTCCGGAAGAAAGTAAGGAAGGCCAATGCCTTTGAGAGTATGGACTCTATAGTAAGACGATGCAAGTAAAAAATAAAATAAATACCAGCCGTCCTAGTTAATTCTGTCCTGCTACATTATTTACCTTCTAATTATATTTCAGAAAAAAATTGAAAAAATATGGCATTGCATTGGACACCAGTGGCAAACAGTGGACCTAACCCGTCCAACTATAATATCTATACCCGATATAGATGACAAAAAACATCAAAATCAGTAAAGTAAAAGTAAATTTAGTAAAAGAACTACACACAGAGACACCTAAAAAGGCTCAGTTTATTTTAGCTATAGCTAGTTATAGTGAATTAGTTGCAATTGTTCACCCCTGAATATCTAACTAACCTCCCAAACTTTGGTAAAATGTTCAAAAAGTTTTCACACCTTCGAAAGGTCAAAACAAAACCCCAACTCTAGCAATTAACGTGACCGAAAGTTGCGAGAACCAATTGTAGCTCTTAATTACATTATGTTCTTAGGGCTAATGTGATGCCGCTTGATAAACAGAGTGCCTGAATCCCTTTTGTTAAGAACCTACCTTCATAAGTTCTGAGTACTCACGATATCCACTAATGGAAAACTATAAATCTTTAATAATATACTAGATACAACACTCGCGTGTTTCGTTCGTGTGGTACCAATAGTCTATGCCACTTAGAGATACTGTAGTTTTTTTTTAATACCTTCCTAACCTACAGATATTATAAAAACGAAAGGTTGTAAGGATGAATGTTTGTTACTCTTTCACGCAATTACACGGAGAATCTCTACATATATAATAAAACAGTAACACGTCGATCTGTAATAAATTTGATGGTTCTTGTGGTTTTGGGACCACAATTTTTAATTTAACGAAACCATTAAACGGTAATTTTATAATCCATAGACGAAAGTTCTCCAAATTTGAAGCCTTCGCCATATTCTTCAAGACTGTTATTGCGAGATTAACAAAATGAGCCGCGTTCGGCGAAAAAATTAGATCATTACGTGGCATTATAAGGGAAATACATAATAAAGGGAACCAGCATTCGTAATGTACAGTTGGGTTCCGCTAAGCGACCCCTTATATTAATGATACACAATTTTCTTCGAAGCAACCTACATAACTCTAACGTAAGTGTGCTTCGGCTGAAACACAATGTGCTTTCGTATTGGGTCAAGGTGCTTATGGACAGTTAGATTTATGATAAGCTATTAAATGTTATTATGTTATTATGTCCAAGACTAAGGTTATGACTAATGTCTCCAGTGCCTCAACACAAACCATAAGTGTTGGTGGTGAGACGCTGGAGATAGTGGATCATTATATCTATCTTGGACACTGTTTATCTTTAGGCACCGAACACAAAGCAAAGGAGATTGCTAGGCGCATCCAATTAGGTTGGGCTGCGTTCAGTAAGTTAGAAGATGTGTTTAAGGCCCGAAAGATGCCGCAGTGCCTGAAGACCAAGCTTTTTAACCAGTGTATCTTGCCCACCATGACCTACGGTACCGAGACATGGACGCTCACTCAGGAGACTGTGCACAGAATGCGAGTCGCACAACGGGCCATGGAGCGCTCCATGCTTGGTATCACTTTACTTGACCGGGTTCGTAATACGGAAATCCGACGTCGTACCAAAGTGGTAGATGTTGGGGACCGTATTGCGAACTTGAAATGGAGTTGGGCGGGACACTTGGCAAGATTTGGTGATGGCAGGTGGAGTAAGGCCTTAACTGAATGGTGGCCCCGGGGATTCACTAGACCTCTTGGCAGACCACCTGCTAGATGGATGGACGACATAGTTTCCGTACAGGGTAAGACCTGGATGCAAAAGGCCCAAAGTAGAGCTGATTGGCGGTTATGGAAGGAGGCTTATGCCCAGCAGTGGGTCACAAAAAGCTGAATATGATGATGATGATGATGATTAAATGTTATAAAAATGTCACACATTTTATGGTTATAAAAAATATGGATCGTGGAATGGAACAGGAAATCTATTGTTGTTACCCCATAATTTATATAAAATGGGATCCGGGCAGGAAGATAATGATGATAATATGCAAAAAGTCTTGACATTTCTAAGTATTTGTTTCTCATAGCACTTAAGAGATTTATTGGATTAAGTTTCTGTTGTTTAAAATAAATTGTACATGATAAAACAAGACAAAGCAATCCGAAACATTAATCCAAAAATACAGGTCACTGCATACAGCCAGCCCATTAAATAATTTGTCAATCCATTTTGCGCAGCATCCAATGGAAATCACAACGGATATAAAATAAAAAATAATGTCACCAGTCAAACCTGTCGATATCGCAGTTAATATCGG
Source organism: Xanthorhoe designata (assembly GCA_963582015.1). Lineage (NCBI taxonomy): Eukaryota > Metazoa > Arthropoda > Insecta > Lepidoptera > Geometridae > Xanthorhoe > Xanthorhoe designata. The sequence goes on from OY757051.1 coordinate 9,909,111, forward strand.
AGTAATGTTTTACGATACGAGCGGACGGTAACTCTGACATAACAATTTCGGCGCCCAACGTGGGGCGGGTTTGTGCGAGTTTTATCTGATTTAAGTATTAAGTAGACTTTATCGCCTTGGGTTTTTGTGATTCGAAATCGGAGTCTTTCTATTTACAGTTTTTGCCAGAGTGAATTGTCACGACTTTCATTAATTTGTCTTTTATTTATTTTTATTATACATGGCAAGTCCAACCATATGTAAAACCAATTAATTACTAGATATGCCTAATATTGGAAAAAAAAATAACTAAATTGTATCTACTCGTAGTTATTATTGCTCTACATACAAAGGAGTAAACTTTGGGTTCGTTTCAGATTTCGGGAAACAGAGTTAAAAATAAAAGCTTCAACAGTTTTCCGAGAAATGAGACTGGAAAGAACGTTAAAAACAAAGCTCATCCCTTTAAGGTTAACGATCGCATTTTCAAACAATTCTTAAGTCCAAAGAAATAGATCTTGATTCACCCTGGCAGTAGCAACCGTTAAGAAATATTAAAAGACGTAAAAAGAATATAAAACTATCCGTATCTGGCCTTTTTGTGCGCTGCATCTGTTTATTTGCTCTGTTTATTGAGACTGAGGATAAATCGAAACTTGAATTCACGTTTATTTACTGAAAAGCTTCCGCCCGCGACTTCGCTCGCGTGGTACATAGTAGGTACTCCACATTAATAAAAAGTAGCCTATATGTTATTCCAGGCCAAAAACTATGTATATTCCAAGTTCAGCCAAATCCGTCCAGTTTTCGCGTGAAAGAGCAAACCAACATCCACACATTCATACAAACTTTTGCGTTATTATTATTAAGTGGGAAACAGTACTTCTAATTTAAAACAATAGGATACGGCATTCTCTTGACAAAAATAACAAAATTGATTCTGTAATAATTGGCTAACAGGTTTGGCTTCGAGCCAACTTCATTTGTGTTCCCAAAATACAGGGTCATTCTAAGTTCATCTCTATTTCGGTACAGTCGAAGTAAACCGTTTCTAAGTGATTCTTTCCTAGCTATAAAGTTACTGAGAAAAAGCAATTAAATATTTTAATGAAAATCTACAATTACCAATGCGCATTGTGGGCTTCGGCAAAAGAGACCACGATAAAGTCTGGATGACATCGGTCTGCAATAAAACTGCACGTTGTACTTAAGCTTTTATTTCTCTTATCCTTTTTTTTTTTAATTTCTGGCTGTGCAATTAGATGGTTTATTCTTTGATATGTAGAATCTAGAAATCCCTTTTAAGTAGGTACACCTCCATTTTTCAAGATTCACTTTTCTCTAAATGGCAAGTCAGTACGATCAGTGTTTAAGGTGTACAACACGCGGGCGAAGTCGCGGGGGCCTGCTAGTATTATCATATTATCCTAACCAACAAGCTCTCAAAAGCTATCGCTGCAAGTGCATCACTCTTAACATGCGTTGGAGCTCATCTAAAGCTGTATTCAAGTGTTGTGTAATCGATCCCGTCATTACAAGCCTCTCATCACTCCAATTAACTTCATATCGCCCAATCATATCATAGCGTGTGGATCAGACGTGTAGTGTACACGACTGATCTACGATATCGCTCTATTTTATGCTTTCGTGTAAAACTGTGTTTACTCGTAGACAAAACAATCGTAAAGGTCAGATATAAAACAACGGGACACCAATATTAAATATACGAAATTAAAAACAGCACGAATTGCGATGGAATTCGTTTATTTATGAAGTGGCTGGGTTAAATAAAGCTCAATTTTCAGCGTTGCCGTACCGTATTAGTTAGGACTCCAAACTATATGGTTTGTCTTTTCTATACCGTTTTCTTTAAAGCTCAGAAACACAAAATAAAAATATATCGTTAAACTTTACAAAAATCAGTTTAAACATGGTTTTAATTTAAATAGAGGCATGTATGAATAGACCCAATGTTCTAGTGATCACATTTCTCTGGAGGGTCTCCAAAACGGCGCCGGCAAATTGGCATCGCGTTCATTAAATGATAACTCCCCGAGGCCTTTGTCCGGAAAGCGAACGCCCGGCCGGGTTCCGGACGGTAAATAATGCGAACCTGACAAGGACACGCCTCGGAAAGTCAACCTAGTGAGCTGTGAACTTTTAATCACTAAATTGTGAACCGGGATCGGGCTAGATTGATGAGTGGACGATGGAAGAACGATTTAATTAACGACACCTTGTTCTCACTTCCTTTGCAGTCAATGTTACTGATGACCCCAACCCTAGACACAAATGCAATAATACAAATGACTAGCTTACTATTATAGCCTATGTTCATTCGGAAAGTCCATCGGCGAAAAAATTTTAAAATCGGATGAGTTATTTCGGAGATAACCCCAAACATACAAACAAACCAACTTCACCTCTTTTAGTATAGATGTCAGTGGTTATTCAATTAGAAATCAGATTGAAAGGCATCTTTTTAGATATACAACCAAATTCAACAAAGACGCTACGCAATTTCAGAAACGATATAAAAACTCATACAAACCGTTATCAGCTATTCTACATTTGATGTTATTGGCGACACACATTTGGCAATAACCCGGGCGACACAAACGAGTGTATTTACGAGGCGTCGCTCGCTCGTACAATATTCAGCAGCTGAGTCTTTGACGAGGAAACGGGCAATATCCACAATAACATAACTGTTTGATGCTTTAAGTGGCGGGAACGGTAATGCCTTAGGGACCAAGTCTATGATTTAGTCAGAGAAGCCGTAGAAGGCCAAAGTATAGGTTGATTAATTTATCATCTTCATGCTCTTTTCCCACTTTTATGCGGGGTCGGTACAAAGATTTTTCGTCTTCCACTCTGCCATATATATATGTATGTTGTAGGCGTTGCCATTCAATAATTTCTTCCCCATTAACTAATATTAATACAGAAATAACTGGAAATTTCACTTACTCCTCTGTCTAGAATATACTGCGATATTGAGATGTTGAGCCCACCAATTTGACGTGTGCTTCAGCTGACATCCTATGTAGAATCATTGCAGTGGTTTGAACGAGATATTGATTATTCCATGACAGGTTTTGCACTAAGCCTAGGACTATTGAACTTAATTACAAACTATTAGCACTTATCATTCACCAAGAATATACATTTTTAAATAGCAAATAAATATATATTAAAATAGCCCTAAAAATTCAAAGCTTCATAAGAAATTGGATAGCTTTGCTTCTGATTGATTCCAAAAGATTTTCTTCCGTAAAAACATACTCTCTATAATTTCCTTTTCCTTGAAAACAATCCGAGGCGCTAGCGGATAAGAAACTATCGCCCCCAGCTAGAACGTGGTACAAAATCTCCGAGCAGCAAGATTGGCGGAATGACGCAAATGCCCGAGGCGATTGCTTGACACGTTGCCACGAAATATAAAGTTGCGGGTGATGTACGTTTGAAGTTATTTCTTGTGGGGGTGAGCACGCATTCATTATTTATTAGACGCTGGGTTTTTCCACACATTATATCGCTTTGAAAGCTTCTAGAGAGTTCATAAGCCTCAGAATAGACGATTATGACGATGATATTCTCTACATTCCAAACACCTGCTCGGAAAGAATAATGGTTTTCAGTAAGGCTCTTTCTTTATTACTGCTTGGGTCTCATCCACGTGTACATAAAAGCAAGTTCAAAATCGTGAACTCGAATAAATCGGTATTTCAGGCATAATTGTCACTTCAAAGAATAATCAAATTAGTATTCATTATTACCCATTAGATAACATACTAATCGAAAAATACTGAGCAAGTAAATAATATTATATAATACCATTACAGGTAACATTCTCCACCTCAGGGTTTTCCTGCGGGACGTGTAATCTAAAGAAAACAAGGCATTTTGCACACACTTGGCTTCGTTGCACAAACAGCCAGGTTCAAATCCCCGTCACTACACCGCTTAAAATAGCACTACGCCACAGAATAAAAACTAATTACGACTACGCTGCACCTGAAAGCCTAGGCCAACGGTCGGCAACAGGCGGACCGCGGTCCGTTTGCGGACCGCGAAAGGTCGAACCTCGGACCGCCAAATATTGTAATGTGTTGTACAGTTCTTGCAATTAACGAGCCAAGGGCGGATCAAGGGGGGGGTCATGACCCCCCCCCCCTGGGCTGGGTCCTCCGTGGACCACTATTTAAAATTGTTAAACATAGGTAAGTAATGGTTTTAAGTAAGGATAAATTTTTTCGTCACAATATAATATCGGCTCTGGATGGTGAAGTGGCAGAGGGGTCAGGACAGACAGTTTTTTAAGGAATAGGCGAGACCTTGAGCAAAATCAAGCAAACTCAAAATATGTTTTGGAATTACTGAATTATTACTGAATAGTAATAAGATCGTAATAAGACCACTTTGAAACGTCATGTCCTTAAAACTAGGGGATTCTTTTGCCAAAACTACAATGCTTTTTCTTAAAAAAATTTTGCTCATTACGCTCGCATCGTTTTTAACAGAATAAAAGCGACCCAAACAAAGTGCCACGTTGCTTTTATCTTCAAAAAAAGGTTCTTTAAAAATTAATTGTAAGTCTTGTATGCACTTTAGCCAAACACACAGAAAAGTGTCTCTTCCGCGTACCTTTCATACAAGATATTTATAGGCGTCGCGACGCAAAACTTATTTTATTATGTAATTCCTCCTCGCAGAATGGAAAACGGCCGTAAGAAAAATGGTACTTACGTTGCTTTTATCTTAAAAAAAAATTTTCTCGCTTCGCTCGCGTCGTTTCACACGGAATAAGAGCCGACCGTAAGCAAAATCAAGTGTTACGTTTCTTTAATCTTAAAAAAAATTTTGCTAGCTTCGCTCGCGTTGTTTCTTGGAAATTAAAGATCGACCCTAAGCGAATCGAAATGGCATGTCGCTTTTTTTTTTTTAAAGAAAAAAAAAATTCCTTTTTTTCATTTCAAAAATTTGCTCGCTTCGCTCGCATCTTTTCACGCGATAAGAGCCGACCGTAGGCAAAATCAAGTGTTACGTTGCTTTAAGCTTAAAAAAAATTTTGCTCGCTAAAAGATCGACCCTTATTATTATCTGTTTTCTTTCTGGACCTCGTTAATATTTTCCCACATTATCCGGACCCCACCTAAAAATACTTGCCGACCCCTGGCCTAGGCTAATGATATAATAGAATATAACACCTAACACTAAGGCTTTTAGCTAAATAGGTCATTTAAGGCAAGTGGATTTCGAGCAATATCAGTTGACAGGATTTTAGCATAACAAAGAGACGTGATACGTTTTTAAAGGCACTGACATTAAAACGTACTCGTAGTGACAAAAATGATACAACAGAGCTAATTAACGAAAATTTAATTTCATGTTTCAAAGATATTTTTGAAAAGTTACTCAAATTGAATGTTCCAGTAATTGCTACGTGGATCAAACATTTCATGCTGAAATTCCTTATAATTACTTCATTAACACAGAGATTTACGCTTTAGCGAGGTTCGAGCTCGATAGCTCAAAATCGAGGTAATAATGAATATTAATTTGAAACTTCTACTATTTACTAAATAAGGTGCAATTATCGAAACTGAACAAACAAGAGGCAGTGACACACTTGCACATTTCTATTCTTGGAGGCGACATAATGCGAGATGCATGCGTTGAATCAATTAGATAGAGTTTCGATTATTTAGTATTGTAGGGTGGTTTCCCTAGGGAGGATAGGGATAACACAAAGGAAAAAAGACAAAATATAAAAATACAACAAACTTAATTTTATTTTAGAAAACTCCTATGTCTCCTATTCCTAACAGTACAGGAAATGGGGTGTAGCTTCAATTATTACAATACAGTTTATCATTACAAACCAGGATTATTGCAACTGCCTATTACAAACTCTAAATAAACTAAAACTCACTTAGTTTCGTTATTACATAATATATTCCGTGATACCACGCCTAAAGATGAAGGGAAATAGTAATAAATGGGTTGGTGACCTGCCTTGACCGCTTACTCGTTTACCAGATGAGAGAATTGAAAGGAGAAAGTAAGAATCTTGGTTTTTTTTTACCGCACCGGAGTCGAGCAAATGTCCACGTATAGTTAGGTTAAACTGAGTTAGGTTAAACTGGGTTAGGTTTAGAGGGGTCGGTTCCGAAGCCGCCGAAATTTACGCGAGCACCGCTCAGTTACCTGATTTAACATACACAGTCTGGCCGCACTCACTCACAGTACCGAACAGGGGGGACACAGCGCATGGGACGGTTACGTTTCCGGCGTAGAACGGCGGGCAGAGGCCTTCGCAGCGGTTCTTGCCCGCGTCGGGCGAGCGGAAGCAGGAATGTGTGGCACGGCACGCCACGTGCACGTCTCCAGCGGACAGAAAAACCTCTTTGTTCTGAAACTGACAGAACAACGTACAAGCAGATGCGAAAGACGGTGCGAAACCCATGCGAATCTTAGGGAAGGTTAGCGTTCAAGCCTCCAAATACCTGGCTAGCACGCGGAAGCCTAAGCCTAGGGTCCGCAGGGTGAAACAAGGGTCACACGTGAGGATAAGTAGGTAGCAGGACAAAAGCATTCCTTACCAGAGGTATGATAAACTCGTCCTGGATAAAACGCCTGATGTGTCGTCGCGCACAAATTCAGACAAATCGAATTTTCTACACAAGAAAAGAAAAGATTTATATGGATCGAACGTCGGACAGCCACGTCTTCTCCAAACGTCAATATCGATCTTTTGATAGATCACTCACGTTCACAGTGACACTGACAGTTGGAACGAATCAACTGGTGTGTCCACCTCAGACTTGACAATTACCCCTGACACTGGCAAATATAAAAGTATGACAGCCGTACGTCTGTCTAATATAATATAACCTATCTCGCTGAAAGGAAAGTTTGAAATTTGACGTGGGAAAATTTGAAACATTAAAATTGAATAATCTTAAAAAAACGAAGTTACAGTATCAATTTCAATACAAAGCTAGAACCTTAAATTGTGAAAGCAATTTCCAAAGCCATCAATACTGTTCTTCCGAGAAGCAAGTCTAGTACGTGTCTTATCAACCTTTTTACAACTGTACAACTTTGTTGAAACGATCTTTTTGTAAGGTCTTTCTAAAGAAGAAAGTAACTTGAGTATTTCACCTTTGTACAAGTTACGTTGAAGAATCTTACAAAAACAGAATTTCTTTAAAACGTTCCGTTGAACGAAACTTGCAAAGTTCTGAATAGTTACATGCAGATTTCTTCTTATTACTTTCTTTGACTGTAAAGAGTAAGACAAGGACGGCAAGATTTCGAAATAATGGCTTAAGTTTTGTTTATTTTGCTTTTTCTAAGCTCTCCTTTGCATTAATTAAAACCGCGGTTAAATTATTTCACTCTTTCTCTTCCTGGACTTGAAATTCTTGCGTAAAATATTGAGAGTCAACTTACAATCTTTAAGAGCCTATGTGTATATTTAAAACTAGAGTTTTTAGTACTTCCCACTAATTTATGAATTAGTTCCTCAAAGGCACAACTGAAACACTGAATAACAATTAGTCTACGTCAACTGACAATCTGGTATTAGTAAGTGTCTCAAGGTACATGTTGTGGAACTACTTATTTGCATCAATGTGTACTCAATGGATATTGAATTTATGGTGACGTGTGCTGCGTTCAGACCTGATGTTTGTTTACTTTACTGGTACAGTCCGACTTTGTTCTTGACAACAGGAGAACAACAGTGCTAGGAAAAACATTGGTAACTTTCCTAACAATTATTTTGAAGTTCTGGAAATTTTATTTATGGAGGTATTTCGCTGACGGCAAGGTTTACGTTTGTATGCAAACTGGCCACCCTGAACGAGCAAAACGCAACTTTGCGCAGTGATATGTGGCGTTCAAAACAATAACAAGTTTTAAAACAGGACGACGCCATAATATCGCATGAGAATACAGCAGAACATAGGGAGTCGCGTTGGAACAGGCATTAGAATCACCTAGCATGTAAAACGATACTTAAGTGATCCTTGAGGTCCTACAAGAATAAATGATTTTTCTTTCTTTCTTTCTTTCACATTTTAAATTAAAATCCATAATCATGTAACAAAGCATTTTGTACATTTTATAATATTTATCAACAAGGGATTTATATAAGCATGTGTAAAAACAACTCTTTGTGCATAGAAGCTAATAAACTCTCTTAATTCATGATTACACTAAAGTATAATACTATTTCGGAGAACAGGTAAAGCGCAGTTCCGATGCATTAATTAACAATATCCGCCGCCGAGTCTGCCGCCGGCGCCGCGCCGTGCAAGCAAAACAACACAGATGACAAAGTATGACAAGCGCGTTTTATCAATGTTCTGTTTTTCAAATTGAAAAACCTTGTATAGAAATAAAATAATTAATATGAACCGAATATAATACATGAATGTCTAATTCATGTTTTGGCGACCAACGTGGGGCATATTGGGGTTTGGTGAAAATTCCCAGAAGTAGGTCGAACAGAGTAAAGAACGAGTATAAAACATCAAAGCCTATTTTTCATATATTAAATGTTAGAAACTCTGAAGATGGAAATGTCACCCTCATTTTCGCTTATCCCTAAACCTCACCCTTCATATAGATCGTCGTTAAAGGTGGTTGGAGGCTACAGGGACACCAGACGCGGTCGATAGAGCCTGCGATGGCTCATTAGCGTCGCAGATGCTAAATTAATTATTATGCTCATTTACTCTGCCTATTTCGGGCGTAGAGATAAAGAAGCACGAGGTACCTTTCTGAGTATCTGCGATAGTGCCTATTTGTTTGTTTTAGTACTAATAACATTGAAAAATAAATTTAAGATTACAGAGATTTTTCATCGGGGTGAATAAACTGCGAGGCAGCCTCGCTCGCAACTCGCATAGCTAAAATGATTTATCAAATTTCAACCTTGCTTTAGCAACATCCCAGACACTGCAACTACTAGAAATCTGCTCTGAAACAATCGGATTTCTTAAAACCATATGGCAATACCTAAATAGGTAGGTACTAATAGGTACTAATAGGTACTTACAACACTTTGCAGGTCAAAAAACTCGGAATTTGGACTAAATTGCTATCAACTTTGATAGAAACTTCATTAGACTTATTACAACGTCTGATCGATCTCTTTAATGTAGTGGAATTACGTCATTAGTGCCGATACGTCACAGATCCAAAACTAATAGCAATCAGGCGGCATAGACTTTATTAGAAAGATACAAGGTTGAATTTAGTCTGTTTGACTATTGAACTTTCAGGTGTGCGTGACAGTGTAGGGCAGTTATTATAGTTTGAGAGCCAGTGTTGGTATTAGCATGGCACAATATTGAACTCGAAAGTGTCTACGAGTATCTACAAAGAAAAGTTGACATTTGAATGGCGCCAGTCTATCACTAAATATGCCTCTATACTATAAAGTCGTAACAAGATAAGAGTACTACTGTCCAAGACTTTACGAGTAAAGTCAATTGGATTGTTCTGAGCTAGTGTTATACGAAATCGGTCATTGGTTCCAGGTTTTAGTGGTCACCGATTGATTGATGTCGCAGGTGTGGTCCTCGGTGGAATGGAGCGTTAGCACGGAACCAGGATAATTGGTTTGTTCAACGCGGCGTATGTTTGTGCGACCTACTTATTTAGCTGTTATAGCCTGTAAGGGGGAGTATTTGGGTTTCTGCTACATTTGGTAGTAATGCTGATGAAATTATTTGTGGGTGGCAGGCCTGACTAGGTTTGTTTTGTTATGATATGTAACTACTACTTAGGCCTTTACATCTTTAACAAGATGATTTTTTGTAAAGTTTCAGGCAGACATTTTTGCCAACTCTGGCTGTATTAAGGTATATTATTAATAAAAATCAATAGATATAAATAAAAATAAATAAATAATGTCATATGGACCCTATTAAATAGGGAATGGACACCGGTATTCGGTATTACCGCAAAACCGGTAATACCGAGTTATTTAAGGCACTTCGGAATACCGGTATTGAAATTGAAAATACCGGTAATTCGGTATTTTGAATAAACCGATAAAATAAATGAAAAAACTCATAACGCGGCTCTAGATTAGGTACACAAATAACAAACAACTTATTTTAAATTTATAATGATTGTAAAATTGATGGACAGTCTACGTTTTCGCTTCACCATGTCTTCACGTGGTCACAAACCGACTTCAAAATAAATAAACGAACAATTGCCCGTAGGATATTGTTAGAATGTTTTTTGATTTAAATTTTTACTTTTATAAAAGTTTTAAAATAAGTATGTATGTATCTATAAATAGAGAAAATATCTATAAATAGATATCTATCTATAAAAAGATGTTTTTAAACTGCAAATTAGTCAATGTGTACGAGCAAGTTTTGAGCAAGCCACCTAGCTTATAGAGAGCATAGCGTCAGGAACATTATTTCTGCATGCATAAAGCTCAAAACTGATTGGCGAAATTAACGACGAATGCACGTGCGAGTGCAAAACAAGTATTGTTCCTGTAATTTCTTGGAAAAAAAACCTTTGGACTCGTGCGGTGCCTCTTTCTTTGTCACGCACATTTTCAATTGCATAGTGCGCTCTCGCTCAGTAGGCCAGTTCTCTATCAATTGTTATTGTTACTACGCACGAGCACAAGGTGCGTAAAGAAAGACTTTAGTAGTACCTAAGTACCAAAATTCCCAATTCAAGTTCAAGTTGATTTAAAAGTATTGCTTTTTTTTTAAGAACCCTTTTTATTACAATTTAGATATACTTATTCAGTTTAAAGCAATAAAACACGCAGAAGAAAATATTTTTTTTAACTATTTCAATATTTATAGTAAAATACCGAAAATTTACCGAAATACCGGGATACCGGTTTTAAAAATATTGATACCGAAAAATTACCGGTATTGTCAATACGTCCATTACCGCCATTCCCTACTATTAAATCATATGTTTGCATAGTCATTAGTAACTTAATTAAATATGATTCTCTATTTTTTTAAAAGAACTAATCTAAAAAGGGCTGTGAGAACCCACGGATAGAGTATTATTACTCTATCCGTGGGTTCTTATTGGCATTTTTGTTCTTATTAAAATACTTTAAAGGGCTAAGGAACTTGAAAGCCGCTACAGACGGCTTAAAAAGTCCCTATCAAAGTACCAAAACAGTAATTGTTTTCGGCGCAACATCAACCCTTCATAGCCGGGGGCGACCGAAAGCGTCACCCCTGTACAAGTAATCTTATTCTGCTTAGAAGCAATTCGTACTGTCATGTCTTCCCACCCTTACTTACTTAACGCACTCTAATCAACCATTTGATACAATGGATGAGAACCGCCTCGACTTCATGAGAAAATTTTGTTAAATTAGATTAGGTTTATTTAAAAAAAATCTGTTAGGAAAGCTGACCCCGCCACCATGTGGGACACATACTCGTAGCTTGGAAGAGAGAGAGAGAGAGATTAGGTTTATTTTTGTGAATTGTTGAGTATTCAACAGGCTGGCATGCTCTTGTCTCATAGTTTAAGATTCGGAAATACAATATTTTTCGGAATGTTGTATGGACTCGGGTATTTATGAAATTCTTTAGTAATTATCTAATGATAACTATTAACCTTTATTTGCCTTTTTAATGTAAAAAAGCTTTTAGTTCATAAATAAATTAAACATTACGAAATACGGTCGCAAGAATTCAAAATAAGTTTCAGCTTAGGATTAAATTTAAAGTCGCATTATGAACCTGATAAATAATGAATGAGCCATCATTTTGTTCCACTTATCCGTCGTAACACTCGAAGTACCTTCAGTTTTAAGAAGCCACCAAGTTTCCACTTAATGTTACGAATTTTCCAAAACGTTAAGTGTTTATTCGTGTCTGGCCGTGATAACTTTGGCCGTGAGAACTTGTGGGACGCCTTGAAGCTTCACTCGACAGATTTCAACAAAACGGAATGCAGAAAACTCCTTTCAGATCAATTATTTATTATTATTTGATTATATTTATATCTAAACTCCAAGATAACCTATTATCATCATGCACAATTATAATAATACAAAATAAAATATGATCAAAAAATAAAATCAGTGCTTTCAAAAAATAAACGTATCAAAATTATGGCTAGTAATAATCACGCCTTTAAATTAAAGCTTTACAAATAATGATAAACTAAAGCAAATGATGATTATGATATCAATTACTTCCTAAATAATCACATCATGTTTAATGTACACCTAAGAATAACAATAAATAAATAATATCTTGGGACATTTCACAATTTCGACATCAATGTAATTTATCACCAAGTATTCAATGAGAAGCGTAATTGGCGGCGTAACAGTACACTTGCGCACGCGCAGCGTAATTACGGCAGGACGCCACCTGTCAGTCAATCGATCTGTCCTTACACTAGCTCGTTAGGCAGGTCATGGTCTCCATTGTAACCGATTAACGATAAATCGCCGGAATCGGGATATTTGCAAATCGCTGAAATTTTTTGTTCAAATATTTTAGTTAAATAAATATAACTTGTTTATCATAGTCAATTTAGCTCTTTTATGAGTCTCATCCAGTAATTTCTCGATTCGCACTAATTGATACCTAAAGAAAAACAATTATCTTAGAAAAAGTGTAGTAATTAATTCACCACGCGTCTCTATAGCTATGGTCTTCATGCACGATCGTTTACGATTTAAGATACCAATCTTTTGATGTAATTAATTATCTATCAAAACACTCGTACAGTATACAATAGACGAAACGCTACACTAAAGCAAAAAAACTTAGCACTCATAAAAAGTGGTCGGAAAATTCACACTCCATTCATTCTCGATGATATTAAACCGATTGCGCGTGCGCACACTTGTGTAGGTAATTATGACGCTTCCTCCACGCCTCCACGTCTGCCGATCTTGAAATTTACTCTGTGTATTCGAGTGATTATTTGAGCAATCAGCTGTTGGTTATCAATTTGTTATAGTTATACTCGTAGTTGGTTATCAATTAATAATATATTTTTTTTAATTTGGAATGTAGGAAATATATGAGAAAATGTACTCTTACATTGCGCTTGAGATGTGAGTAGTATTTAGTTTTATTTTATTTCAAATCAAATCAAACTAATTTATTGCGTAATATGGCTTTGTAATTGTAATTGTGTGTGACATTTTTTAGAGCAGCCATATTCAGCGTAATCCATTAAATAAACTCTGATTTCTCTTAAACAAACAAAAACATACACGGTAAGTTTGGTGAGGTACATGGGTGTAATAATCGCAATACAAGAGGCGTAACAACGGAATTGCTCCGGACGGGACGCGTCGGAACCAATTATCGCGAGAACCCCTGTCCAGAGCGTAAGTAATCACCAGCGGTCAATTACTAGTTCAAACATTGTAAGGTTTTTGTATTGGTCAATTAAAAGAAAAATATAAGGTTTTTGTTATAAAAACAATGGTCGAATGACGATTGTGAACGTGGTCGGGAATCAGTATATGAGACGCGCGAGGGATCAGAGAGAATGGCATAAGAATGAAAAGCCTCGTTCTTATGCCATTCTCTCTCTTATGCCATCAATCAGTGGGAGGAAATGTGATGACTTGAGTGTTGATAATGATGAGCTAAGCGGAGCGACGAGACAACCTGACAAAATTGTCCGGCGTGATAATGATGCCAATTATTTAATTGCGATCTTTCCAATGTCTTAAACTATTGCAATAAATAATCATGAAACTACTTAGCTTAAAACGCTCAATAAAGTCATTAAAATTCCACAATAACAAAGTAGCTAAATAGAAAATTTCTGCAATCAGCTAGAGAAATTAATCCGCAGAGAAATAAAAATAGAATTGGATTTCAATAAACTCAATTGAGTTTTATTTGTGATTTAAATATTCGGAAATCGTGTGGGTGTTTTCCGACGCGTTGATTTCTTTCCAGATCAGCCCTCTCCAATTCTAAAAGGTTCTCAACATAAGATTTATTATTTTTATCGTACCAATGGAGCTTCATTCTTTGCGAGAGATAACTAAATCGGCTAGAATAGATCCACAGGTTTATTTCCTTGGGAAATCCATCAAATTCCATGCAATTATCTAGTGCACTAAGATAAAGATAAAGATCATTTATTTGCATAAACATGTGTAAATATGATGATAAAACTGGGTAAGTATTCGGTTTTATACTAATAAACGCCCTATGATATATATATTTATTTATTTTTTTATTTAGAGGCCTTTGCCCTGCAGTGGGATATTACAGGCTCATAACATAACATAGTTTAGGAGGCGAAGCGAAGTTGCACTTGGTGACCACCAAACTCTGTTTTCGCTACTCTTCCTAAACTTACAAAATGAAACAGAAGTAGGTATTAAAAAAAAGCTAATGATAGGTTTCACAAACTGAACATTCAGTTTTTTTAAAGTCCTATGTTCAACGTAATAAATTTAATTTAGAAGACTCATCTTTCTTGTAGCATATTGTCAAACCTTAGTGGTTTTTTGATGCCATAATTATTTAAGTTTTATTGTAAAAAAATGTAAGTGGTAAATAAATGAAAAAAAAAAAAAACGTTATAGTAAAATAAAATAGGCGGCGGTACTAGTTTGACGCATACCACCTTAAGTAGCCTTTCAGTATTCGGGCGTAAATATTATATACAGATCATGACTGAACAAGATCTCTCAAACAAGTTGTCAATAGAAACAAAAGCCTAAAATAGACCCGATAGACATGTTTCCCGGCGCATTACGCCTCCATCCATTAGGTTCCGCAAAAAAAGAACCGGCTCAGCGATAGCGTCTCAATGGCCCATCGATCGGAAGGATGGCGGAGTGCAAGGTTGCGAGCGGTCAAGGCAAATATATTTTATAGTTAAACCACACTTAGGTATTTCATTATAAATGGAAAATTTTACTAAAAGCTAACGGCTACGACAGGATTTTTCATATAATTAGCTATAGCGACATCCCTGGTCATTTGTATCGAATTCAACTAGTGAAAGAAGGAAAGAAAAATCGTTTATTTTTGCAGGACCTCAAGGATAATTTAAACTAGTAATATCCCTGTAGGTGGCGCTAATCGGTGATTTAACCGAGCAATCATCTTACTAATAGTTTCAGCTCTCAAGGCAGCTCGGCTTGAAGAGCGATCGCTTGTATCTACGCAGGTTATAATCAATCGCTACACTACATTAAAAAATCAAAAAAAGTGGAACATACTCGTAGTACCTCCTCCTTTTTTGAAGTCGAACCAAAATAACAAAGTGTAAACCGAGTGTCGCCACTCGCGCCTCTATTGCGTAAGCTCTTCCCCATCCTTTTTAGAGTGTCACAATCATTACCGTAATGTTCATTGGTTATTTCGGGCCTTCTTTAACCAGCTTGAGGGCTATTCACAGCGCTTTTGCTTATGTAAGAAAAGATTGGAGGTAGACAGATTTTAGTGACACAAGGTTTTTTAGAACAAGCTATTTCCTTACAATTATTATGTGTATAGTCAAGTGAGCATTGTGTTGGTTCTTACGTACGCCTTTACAATGAAGTAAAGTACGAGTAGGTAAAGCGGCAAGGTTATTGAGGGTTGTCTGCGAGGAGAAAGTTTCAGTTTTTGCAACGAATTGTCGCGGGTGAGGGAACAATCTGTCTAGCTCTGCCGGCGACTCGACGAGCACAATTAATTTCAGCAAGTTTGTAATCCGATCAGATGAAAAATGAGCAAATAACTGAACGAGAAGGTCATGGTTATGAAGATAGATGGAATAACCTCTGTGGCGGAGTGGGTGAAAGCCCGCTTGAGACGCAGAGGTAGCGGGTTCGATCCCCGCTGTTTATGGTACAGTCACTTAAATTCAGTGACATGATTATGCAACTTATATTTTGAAGT
Source organism: Xanthorhoe designata (assembly GCA_963582015.1). Taxonomy (NCBI): domain Eukaryota; kingdom Metazoa; phylum Arthropoda; class Insecta; order Lepidoptera; family Geometridae; genus Xanthorhoe; species Xanthorhoe designata. Next base: position 9,924,992 of record OY757051.1, read on the forward strand.
CCCAGTTAGTTCTTCGAAGTAAGTCAGTGCCAGTAGTGAAGCTTGAAAGCATTCCATCATGGCTTAACGACTCGAAATCATTTAACGTGCATTTGGAAGCACAGAAGAGCTGTTAATGCCACTGCCGGTTACCTATTTGTTGGCCGGACAAAATGTCGCTTAGCTTCGTCGATCTATCAAGAACTATACCACAAGACCACAAGAAGGTTAGTTGAAGTCTAATGCCCATAAATAATTGATTGATTTATTTTTATTTATTATTTATTTATTTTAGAAAGACCATCGGCACAAAGTAATGGAATAGTAACTTAACTAAGACTACTAAAGGTCATTCAAAAGTCTCCACGAATAGTGACAGAGTAGGTAACAAAAACTATTATTTCCGTCATATTATCCGAATTACTAAATTGACAGTAAATGCAGTAGGTACATCGTCTCGTGCAAACAATGCGTGGGAAACGGACCATTCTTCCTTTCGTATTGTTGAATGTTTTGCTATTTTTGTCTTATCGTACAGTGAGATGTTGCGGGCAATATCGGGAAACTACTTACTTATAAACCAGTATTTTTTGTGTATACTTTTTGTAGTTTACATGAAACGCAATACTTATGAACTAGATTCATTCACCGAAATATCATCTTACTGATACTTAATTTCGTCTTCGGCGTCAAGGGCTTCGTGGCCGAGTGGTAAGGCAGCCCGGCTTAAGGGTGATCGCTTGTATCTCGCGGGTTCGGATCCCGTGAAGCCGTAAAACTTTTAGTAAGATTTTTCATTTAAAAATAGATTCATTCATTCAGTGATTCAGCTGTGTCGTGTCATTGTGTGTGAATTTTGCCAATAGTTATACTAGTAGAGACTTGTTTCAATCGAACTCGTGTGACGTACGATTTTTTACGAGTTTATAGATAAGGAACATTTATTACAATTAGGTACTTTGATAAGAAAATTACTCGTAATGCCTTATCAGAGAAATTTAATTACACCATGAAAATATTTTATTTGTGTTTGAAATTTCATAATTTTCGATATTCCGAGACAGTTAAAAAAAATAAAGATAATTTGCTAACAGAGGTGTAGGCAGAGATCAGGACCCGTACCATGACCTTATCAAACTCAATCGCTTTCAGATGTCATGTGCTAAATTGAATCGTAAAACTAAAGACATAAGAAGAACAATTCAGTTTAGGTCCTAAACTGGATCGCGCTAAGAGCTCGTAGTAGGCCCCCAGGAATTTATTGATTGCTACAATGCCTATTTATTACCTATTACTTTGTAAAATGTAGAATTTAGCAACACAATGATAATGTTTTTGCAGAAATAACTTAAGCTGGCGAAACGATGAAATCGAACACGTTTCCTACTCAAATATGCAAGCGACCTTAAGACCTATGTCTCTAGAAAGTTCCAGCTAGCCTCCACGGCATTGGACAGAAATGATGGATAAATAAGTTACTGGATATATGGGGTGTGGTGGCTGGACAGACGTTTATTAATCTATGGTTAATTGATCATGTTTTTTCTACTCAGTTTATTCAAAACAATTTTATGGATTATGTTAGAAAAATGTTTGTTTATAGAGCCTATCTACACTTTCACAGATTTGATAATATTGTTTGCGTTTCTTTGTCGCGGGACAAAATATCGACAACAAACGGGAACGTGTGTGCGAAGTCGTGAAGAATATGCGAATAGAATCCACACTCCTGTGTCGCGGTTTGTTCACGGCTTCGCGTGCGATCCGCGGGGGAGGATGGATTGGCTATTAGAAATTTAGAAAATAGGAAAACTTAGAAAGTATAATCTACTTAAGCCACGTAACAGAAATCGTGGGTGTAAAAGCTAAAGCTCTGATATTTTTATTACATATTCGCCGACCTTTCCACCTACATTTAATAAATATACTTCATCTCATCACATCTCGTCGTAAATACCTAATATTTCAACGTTCTCTGAAGATGAACCGAAAATCGTTTACGGAATAAAATAAGTTATAATAATTCCCGAGGGTAGTAGACAACACAGTTAGCTGATAAATATGGGAAATTTCTCACGTGAGAATCGACCCTTTGATGTGAAATATAATGCGTATTGCGATCATCATCATCAACATGAGCGATCGTGATATAGATTGCTTAGAATTTTTTATTTTATAATTTGGTATAGAATTGAATACTTCAGTAAAATTCGAAGTTTCGTAAAAATTTTCGGGGTCAGCTTATGATGGTGGAATACTAAATTCGTAAATTTTAACCAACATAAACTGAAAAATGTCACGAAACTTCGTTTTCGTTGATCCCCAGTAGAGCAACAGGAGTTGAATTAGCTTGCTGTTTGACGTTTCAATGTGATCCCAGGAGGATCTACTTGATTTTTTATTTTGACCTTATCATCAGTATTTCGTTGATTGAATCGATTTGCCTTACTACTCAAAGAACGTCCGGTATCTGCTCGCGACTTGGTGGTTCATAGGTATTTATGCATGACTGAGCAACGATTTCGAGGGTAGGAAGGTATATCAGCGGGACACATTATGTCCCCCTCCCGTCCTTGCCAGTTTTATTAGATGTTTGTTCTCTAATTCTTCAAGTCCACGTCAGGCATTGGCTTTCGCAATAACACGTCGGGAGTATTGGCTTTCGAAATAAATGGATGGAATCAGAAACGGTTCTTACGAAAAGTTTATGGAAAGTTTTTCATTTTGAATTTGATGATTATACCTAAATAAGTCCATAATTAGAGTGGACCGACCTACCAATAAACTTAATCACTCATCAAATTTAAAGTCATTATTAGGTAATTCTACACAGTTGTATATATCGATCTTTTAATTTTAGAACCGCAAGTGTCATTTTACGGATCACTTCGTTTCATCATTGTAACCTTCAGTACCCTTACCTACGGACATACCTACCTATTATAGCCAAGCCACAGACAAAATTACCGGTAGCAGTGAAACCGCGTCATTATTGCATGCATCAATAATTAGCTTTAGCATCGAACTGTTTGTGACTACGACTGCGGACATTCAATAAACTACAGGACTACAAGGATCTTTTAAAAATTTTATACTATCCTTCACCAGCAGATTCAAGATATCTTTGAAGCACCTTGACCGTCGATCAGTAGATTGAGGAGCAATAATAACGCAATTACTACATCAAAACAAACAAGCAACCGCGACCACCGGCCGCCTGAACGCGCGGCGCACGACCACGACGATCGATAAAAACAATGAAAATAATAATATGCTGTTCACTCTGTACTCCTTTACACACATCAAATATAATGACGCAGCCTTATTCTAATTACATGTAAAACATAATGCACGCCTGACCATTCAAATAAAACAAGGTACACAACGCACTAACAATCGACTAACCTGTCCAAGACGAATCCTATTGGAAAAGCATGTAAATGTTTATTTCCAGTGATTAGCGCCTTATCAAGTAAAGTAGATGACTTACCAGATGCAGGACGGTGTTCACGAGCTCCCTGTTGGTCACCTGTCCCACTTCAATCAGCCCGATAAGAACTGCAAATTTCAGGCTATCGTTCGTAGTCATCCTGACCACCTCTTCAGGTCTCTTGATGTCACTATACGGCGGTGATTTTAGGTCCGCCATGGTTTGTTTTGTCACTATTCACTGATACACAATTTTATAATCCACTCGCGACCATGGAAATCAAGAAAACATTATTTTCTCACCTCACATGATAACACACCAAAGTCGCATTCCGCCATTTTGGATTTGAATAAGTGTTGCCATTTTAGAAAGATCGAAAAACTACCTTACTTTCTACCAGACTCATTTATTTTCTCCCAAGTGTCTTTGATTCCATGTCGCGCGCGATATTTCGATACTACTATTTCGTTGGTCTTATTATTATTATTATTTTTAGCTATTGGTGTCCCACTGCTGGGCAAAGGCTTCCCCCATTCCTTATTTATTTATTTATTTTATTTTATTTCTTCCAGAAGTCACGATCTTGTGTTAGGTAGGATCTCCCAGTCGGCTGTAAATTTGTCGAGTTTGTCCCGCCATAGCTCCGTCACGTTCTGCCACGTCGCCTTCTCGCCGGGTCGGGGCGCCACTCGGTGGCTATCTTCGTCTTCGCCCACAGCTCATTTGGCATACGACACCCAGCCCGTGCTTAGCCTCTTTGTGCGTAGCGATCGGACCGTGCCTTAGGGACAAAGAAATCGAGGTTGTCCAAGTGCCCGCACAAACTTGGTCCTTATTAGTAGGTAGATGTATGAAGAACTTATAAATTGTAATAGGTAATTGAAACAAGAATGTCTTTTGACATTATCTTCGGTTCGTCATATAAGTTATAGTACTACAGATTTTTTTTCGAGACCCTACTTATTTTATTTACGTATTCCACTTTCAAAACTATCGTGAGTTGTATTAGACATTATAAAAGTACACGGGAAATTACTCACGTAAAATTATCGTCGATTTAGATTTAATTTTACGTGAGTAATTTCCCGTGTACTTTTATAATATTTACGTATTGTAGGGAACACCTTTGTAAAATGGTTTTATTTATGGCAACATTTCAAACTGACTGAAGGAAGATCTAGACAACAGTCCAGTCATACTTTTATATTCAAAACTATATTCCGCTATGTAGGTACATTTAATAATTAAAAAAAAATACATTTCATTGATGTATTTTGCCTTTACACTATACAAACTATACATTTATTATTTGGAAATTCTTACATACTTGTTTGTTTGAATTTATTTAAATTTATGTTGGCATCAATGTAACCTGAACATAGCCACAGCTAAACCGGATGTGCTAACTCTGTTTCACTCACTCTAATCATTGCTCGCTTCGCTTTTTACTTTTTTTTTTTTTCATTCAGTCAAAAAAGTAAACATGGCGGCTATTGACGTCGAAGTGCCGAAAGTGAGTTTTATCGTGTTTTTAATGATTAGAAACAGAGGGAAATTGAAATATCTTATAAAAATTACAACTAAATATGATGCACCACATGTCGAGTGTTTATAATTGCCTTGTTTACATAATTTTCTTGAGTTCTTCAATCTAAGGGCGTTGTTCTGTCTATTGGAAATTCGTTGTAAAACTGTCGCGATTGGGCTGAATAAGGAGACGATAACATAAATAGAACATTCCTTTCGTACCGGTACTGTTTATTAAACAATAAACATCGTTCGTGTGTGTTCTGTCTGATGCGTGAATTGGAGTTTTGTATTTGAGTCTCCTTGGTTGAGCGGTGGGTGATGTTCATATCGTAAATTGATAGTTTGATGTCTTGTTGTAGTTGGAAGCAGCGATGCGTACCCTAAAGTTGTCCGGGCACGTCGGTTTCGACAGTCTGCCGGACCAGCTGGTGAACAAGAGCGTACAGAATGGATTCGTCTTCAACATTCTGTGTATTGGTAAGTTGATGAATCATCCACACCACAAGTGTTTCAGCAATCATTAATGCAGCCTATCACACCTTGGGGCACACCTACTCGTATGTTTATTGGAAAGTTAAAGCTATAACTTGACTGCATTTATCTGATAATCCAACCAAATTTTGATGATAAATTCTAATAAGTACCTATGTTGTATAGATATTTTTCATCACTAATTCCTTTTGAAATGAGGAAAACTATTAAGAGTTTATAGTTAAATTTGGAAAATAGTACAATATTTAGTTCAAACTTTATCGGCCCTTATCTCCTCTGAATTCCTCTGAATTTGACACCACAAGTGATAAATTGAGAGATTTGTGGATAAGATTTGAGACAAGTATTTTTTTCCTTGATACTGTAAGCACAAGATACAAAGATCCAGTACTTACTCCTATTTTTTATAATAGTAAATTCCTTAAGTTTTATACTAACCGAGTCTACCTTAAAGGCACTCTTTATAATCAATTCTACTACGTAATTGCTTTTCTCAGCTTAGTATTTTGTAAACTTATTTATCCAGGTGAAACGGGACTTGGCAAGTCAACACTCATGGATTCATTGTTTAACACCAACTTTGAGTCATCGCCGAGCCCGCACAGTCTACCCACAGTGAAACTGAAGGCCCACACATATGAACTGCAGGAAAGCAATGTTCGCTTGAAGGTTTGTGCACCCTTTCCAACATGTTATTTATCCAACTCAGATTAATATATGTCATACTCACACTCCTGTAATCAACATACCTCTTTCAAATTTTTCAACCTTATTGGGCAGTCTTCTGAATCTGAATACACACTGCATATTACACTGTACACATAATAGTGTGTGCAGTGCACTATGCAGAAATATTATGTTGATGAAATGGAGGAGAACATCATGTTGTGCCGACCCTGATTATAGGCACAAACCAAAAGTTTGCAGATGCATGCATCCATCTAAATTTGTTTATATTGATATCCAATGTTATCTTTATTCTCAAGAAACACGCTAATTGGGTCAATCTTATTCAACCTAATTGGAAGACTTCCAACGACGTTTGGAGTATCAATTGACAATGACCTTTTATCTGCAATAACACAAACAAAGAATAGTTGAATGAACTATGTATCATCTGATTCATCTAAATAGCTACATTAATCATCTTTTAATAAATAATCTTTTAAATGAGCAATTATAGTATAATAGTAAATATATATCGTAACCTGAATCTCAGAAACGGCTTCAACGATTTTCATGTAACTTAGCAATTCGGAGTGTCTCAGAAGCTAAACTAAACTAACTAAAATTAATGCCATCCTTTTTATTCCCACGCTATGAGAGGTACGGCAACATTTTTAGTTAGTTAAGTTTAGCTTTTGCGATACTCCGAATTGCCAATATTGAATATACTAATTATTTTTTTAAAGAATATTATCTAAGTACTTAATTTTTTTTTTGGCTTTAAGTATGTTATTACATTGTCCTATGGAAGTCCCGTCAATATTGTCACAGACTTAGTTACCAAATGAAATTCTCCCACCAGCTTACAATCTGCGACACAGTGGGCTACGGGGACCAGGTGAACAAGGAGGATAGTTTCAAAGCTGTTGTGGACTACATCGATGCACAGTTTGAAGCATATCTTCAGGAGGAGCTGAAGATCAAGCGCTCTCTGCCAGCGTACCATGACAGTCGTCTGCATGTCTGTCTGTACTTCATCTGTCCTACTGGTGAGTTAAACAGAGACGCACAGTGTTGCCATGTATTTTCTTTTATTTCCGAACTTTTGTTACATATAGTACTTTCATAGGTGAAATCCATTCATATAATGTCTCTCATTTCGGTGTGCCTTTTGGCATAGGCGGGTTAGAATTACCTTAAATACTACTACTACTTAGATTAGACTTGCGTGTGACAAGTATGAGATTCAAACCTATTTTTTTGCCGCTCATAATAATTATTTTGGTTATTTATTCCGTGGTATAACTATGTTTTCCTCTTGAATAATATGTAAGTTTTCAAGAAGTCTAAGGGATATAGTATAGATAGGCACTTCCAATATTAAATGTAGCATAATGTCATACTACCTGGTAAAAACAACATTTTTGAATGTATTTCATTAAGTAGATCCAACCCTAGCTACCCACACAAAAGTGTAAAATACCCTCTTATTCAAAAGTCTAACTCTGCCCATATTTTGAAGTGGTGTCCAGTGTAAAACGGCATTTATTCCTGGCACGTTTAGCGCCGTCATTAAACTGAAAAGCCCGGTGGGAGCCGACCTGAGGTACATTGCCGGTTTGACCTACTGGCATGAACTAATTAGTGGACTATAACATGGGGAACTAGATTACTGGATATTATCTACCACTTACGGTAATTTGCTTGCATTAAAACTTGTCTTGTTTTCAAAGAGGACTTCGATTCTGGAGGATTTTAAAAGAATAATGTTTTATTTAAATTGACATCTAAATTCTTGAATGTTGATTGAAATTGTGCAAACATACTACTTGTATTAAAGAATAGGCTACTTTTAATTCCGGTATTCCCACGGGAACGGGAACTATTCACCGCGGGTAACACCGCGGGCGCATCTAGTGTACCATATTTATAACATTTACACAGGTACGAATTTTTTTGTTCTGTTCTGTACCTACATACTATTCTTGTCAAGTCTTGTACACGTACTATACTATGTAGGCTACTATTGTGTATTTCCTGGCCATTCGGGACATCACTTTCGCTGGTATTTGGAGCAGGGCATCAGAAGTAAGCAGGAGGTGTGAAAGCGTCCTTGAGTTTGTAATGACGCGCACGTAATCGGTACATGTCGCCCTGGTAGCTGCGAGTTCCGATAACGGCACCTCGCGATTATGGAGATCGGCTTAGATGTTCGAATTTGCATGACATTGAATGGAATAGATTCTCGGACGGCATTGAAAATATACCTACTAGATACAACTAGGTTTTATATTGATAGAGAACGTTAGTCAGTTCAGTATAATTATAACAACAATATTTGCATGTAGACAGTAGTACAGAACCCACACCGTGTTTTTCATGGTTCGTCATGGTTAAAGCAGAAAAGAATATAAGTAAAATCACCTAGTTTGGGCTAGTGATCCTAGAGGCTACTGCATAAAGACTTGAAGATATCTAAAGGGGTAGTCAGAGGAATGTCCAAATAATTATTTTTGGTACTTACATACGCACATTTTGCAGAAATTAACTTGACTACATGACATTTTGCAAGCCCATCGACGCATCTAGAAAGCTAAATGGTTTCATCACGATGTTTTCCTTCACCGTTTAGATCTCTTAATAATGCGCATAAAAATCCTAAACGAAAGATCCATTGATGCACACGGATTCAAACCCACAACCTTCGGATGGAAAGTCAAGGCACTAACCCACTCGGCCATCACGGCTTTTAGAGGATAATTAATATTAGTCGATATTACAAACTACATTATTATCTAGTTGGTAATAATATGAGCAGATAGTTAGGAATGCCGGCGCTGAGTCGGCCGCGATAAGTAAACAGACAAGTGTTTGTTTACTTGACGCATTGTATCCACAACGCGCTTGGACGTGTTTTGTTTGACTAATTAGTCTCACTTAGGCTCAACTCACAACAAAAGAGCAGCGAAGCGGAGCGCAGTTTCAGTGTCATACGAATTTCAACGTAATGAAAATAAACTTGAAATTCGTATGACACTGAAACTGCGCTCCGCTTCGCTGCTCTTTGATGCTCTTTTGGTGTGAGTTGAGCCTTAGCGGTTGCTTGGTTAGATAATGCCTCGCCAAAACTAAAATTTGACAGCACAAAAAATGTTGCCGTCCCTTTCATAACGATCGAAATAAAATGGCATCAATTAGTTTAGTAACTAAATTGCTAAATTAGTTTAGTTATGTTTTTGCGACATCTAAATGAAAGAAAGAAAGAAAGAAAGAAAAACCTCAAGGATCACTTAAGTTTCGTTTTACATGCTAGGTGATTCTAATGCATGAATGACGATGAAATTGACACCAATGTCAACTTGCTTTACGTAAATTAGTATACGACTGGATAAAACACTTCCAAGTCACTCAACTCCGTCACCAGAGTTGGCCACTTGCTCATACGAACTTACTTAGTCACTAAACTGTTTTGAACTCTGTATGTTTTTCTAAGCCATTGCTTATGTTCCAGGGCACGGCCTGAAGTCCATAGACCTGGTCTGCATGAAGAAGTTGGACACCAAAGTCAACATAATCCCCATCATAGCCAAAGCGGACACCATCTCTAAGACTGAGCTGCAGAAATTCAAGGTATTTATCATACTAGTTACCGGTAGGCATGTCCTATCATAATACATCTCACCCTAAAAGTATAAGTATTCGCAAGTGGCCCGCGTGTTGTAGGTTCGAATCCGGCCGTGCATCAATGAACTTTTCGCATCGAAAAATTTATATGCGCTTGAACAGGAGCTTCTCTCTAGCTCTAATAGCGTCGATGGGCTTGCAACCTGTCACATATGGAAAGTTAACTTCTGCAAGATGTGGGCACTGGGCATGTACTAAAATATAATATGTATATAAATACATGTACACGGGGTTTTATCGCGTTATTTACCTTATTTCTTTACTTCCCGACGTTTCGGCTATGTTGCAATAGCCATGGTCGCGGGTGGACTGGAGTATGCTTCAATTTGAGTTTCGTTGTGTAGCGGGTGGGTAGTTTTGTATCACTGGTAAAACTACCCTCACAGATCTTCAGAATTCGGATCGGCTGCATTTACACCGCAACATACCACACTAACAGTATCTTCACACCGAGAAGTCATATTACGACGTGCATTGCATCTACTAATCACATGGTTCCAAGATGATGGGAGCCTAAAACCATTCTCACGATTGAAATTCGGATACTTCTTGATTTCAATTGCCTCACGAATCATTCGCTTATAATCGAAAATTTTGTGATCGCGAAAGTTTAAGAAAAACTATTATATAATATGTATTTGGATATACCTCTGACTACCCTCATGGACATCATCCAACTAAAGGATCTAAAAAATGCCTTAAAGAAATGTCGGTAGACATTTCTGAATCTTTAAGGGGATCTCCCGGTAATACGGTCGTGATCATATTTCATTTTTTTTGTATCATTTAATTTTTTTATTCCAGAGTAAAATAATCCACGAGCTGCAGTCGAACGGTGTGGAGATCTACCAGTTCCCCGTGGACGACGAGTCCGTGTCGGAGGTGAACGGCTGCATGAACTCGCACATCCCCTTCGCCGTGGTCGGCAGCACCGACTTCGTCAAGATCGGCAACAAGACCGTGCGCGCCAGGCAATACCCCTGGGGCACTGTGCAGGGTACGTACTTATATTTAGCTTCCAATGGAAAGGAAACTCCTAGCGACACCTATCATGCATTATAAAAAAAAAATTATCTAACTAGTATATAGTGTGACGACCTCTGTGGCACAGTGGGCGAAAGCCCGCCTGAGACGCAGAGGCTGCGGGTTCGATCCCCGCTACGGGACAAATGTTTGTATGTTCTGCAGATATTTGTTTCGTGTCTGGTTGTTTTTTATGTATAATATGTAAGTATGTATTTACAAAAAAAAAATGTATCTATGTAGTATATCAGTCATCTGGTTACCATAACACAAGCATTAAGTTGCTTGGCTTGGGACTAGATGACGCTGTGTGGAATGTCCAAAGATATTTATTTATTTATTTATTATCTATACTATTTGGTTCCAACAAAGGTTCCAATTGTACTTTGTACAGTTATGTAAATATGTAGTAGTTTAGTTTCTGTAAATAAATGTTCGACTTATTGTGGTTTAACACTGTAAAATAATAAATAAACTATACAGGGTGTTACCAGACCACTACCGAAAACTTTAGGGGGTGAAAGTACCCATCAATATGAACAACTTTTTCTAAGAAACCAACACTGTGAACGCGAAAAAAAAAACAGCTGTTTCATACACTTTAGCCAAGTAGGTATTGAACTTATGTATGGAACAGCTGTTTTTTTTTTCGCGTTCACAGTGTTGGTTTCTTAGAAAAAGTTGTTCATATTGATGGGTACTTTTATCCCCTAAAGTTTTCGGTAGTGGTCTGGTAACACCCTGTATGATGTATATTGTATACTTCCAGTGGAGAACGAGTCTCACTGTGACTTCGTGAAGCTCCGCGAGATGTTGATCCGCACCAACATGGAGGACATGCGCGAGAAGACGCACGCGCGCCACTACGAGCTGTACCGCCGGCGCCGGCTGCAGCAGATGGGCTTCACCGACGTCGACGCGGAGAACAAACCGGTAAACCATCATCCTGCTAGCCGCGTACTGATTGACGACCTCTGTGGCGCAGTGGGCGAAAGCCCGCCTGAGACGCAGAGGTTGCGGGTTCGATCCCCGCTGCGGGACAAATGTTTGCATGATCTGCAAATATTTGTTTCGTGCCTGGGTGTTTTCTATGTATAATATGTATGTATTTACAAAAAAAAATGTATCTATGTAGTTTATCAGTCATCTGGTTACCATAACACAAGCATTAAATTGCTTAGCTTGGGACTAGATGACGCCGTGTGAAATGTCCAAGGATATTTATTTATTTATTTATTTATTGTGCGCGTCCACAGTGCGAGCCTAGGCGCTTAGACTTTTGCGGGCGCGGCGGCGGAGGCGTGCGGGGGTGGCCACAGTGACGCGCGAGCTGTTGTCGTCATTTTAATACAAAAACAAATTAAGACGCGCAAACGCCGAGCGACAAGACCAAACTGGTTTGATATCCCCGCCACCCGCGCATTGAGACGCTCGCCTACTAGGCCCGTAGTGTGTCCATAACGCGCGGATAGGAACGTTTGAAAAGTACGCGCGCTATCTCGCTTATGCCCGCCGCGCTAGGCGCCCGCCTTAGCCACTACACTATGGACGCAAACGGTGGTTTCATATGTTTAATATATCGCGCCCGTCGTCGCAACCGCGCTAGGCTCGCACTGTGGACGAGCACATTGAGCGAGCAACCTCGCGAGGCTGCCTCGCGAGGTAAATCCTCGGTCGGTCAAGACGTGCCTCGCCCGAGGCAAACGCACGCGCTGCCTCGCCCGAGCGTGAGATGTAGTTCGTCCGTTCGTATGAGCAAAGACGATTAATATCTAGAAGACAGACAAAGGCCATACACAAAATCGTAACCCGATCCCGCAGTACCAGATAGCCTGAAAACTTTAAAACATCAATTTTATCCAAGAAATTTCAATACTTAGTAGTAGGTAGCAACAATATTCAATATTTAAACATTTTTAACTAGAAAGTAATTGAAATTTCTTGGATAAAATTGATGTTTTAGATTTTTTAGGGTTACGATTTTGTGTATGGCCTTTGTCTGTCTTCTAGATATTAATCGTCTTTGGTATGAGCAACTGGCCAACTCTGTAACTCTAATGGCGGCTCCTCATCGTGTTCGTGTATTTGCATTATTTGTCCAAATACAGCAATGTGTAGACGGTCTATTTGATTGTTGCTTTATTTGCACGAATATGGCAAACAACGCAAATAGCGAATAATGCGTTTCCGTCAACTTGTCGGTTTTTGATTACACATCAAAGAAATAAAAAAGGCATCTGATTTGATTTGCCCGTGCAAGTCCATGTGTGGATGACGTATTTGACGCTATTTGAAATATTTGATTATTTGAGGCAAACACAACAATATCGACTCACGAATACGCTAAGCCAAGTGAGGAGCCGCCATGATGTAGTAAGATGTTTGACAATCTTTGTGGCACAGTGGGCGAAAACCCGCCTGAGACGCGGAGAATGCGGGTTCGATCCCTGCCACGGGACAAATGTTTGCATGTTTTGCAGATATTTGTTCTGGGTATGGATGTTTTTTTATCTATAATAATATGTATTAATAAAAAAAAATATTTAAGTATTATATCAGTCATCTGGTTACCATACCACAAGCATTAAGTTGTCTAGCTTGGGACTAGATGACGCTGTGTGGAATGTATTATACATAGATAATTACATACATACATAAAATCACACCTCTTTCCCATGGGGGTAGGCAGAGACCACGGATCTAGGACTTAGATAATTATATATATATATATATTTTTGTAAATACATACATATTATACATCAAAAATATCCAGACCAGGAAAAAATATCAGCAGAACATGCAAACATTTGTCCCGTGGCAGTGATCGAACCCGCAACCTCCACGTCTCAGGCGGGCCTTCGCCCACTGCGCCACAGAGATGGTCAGTAATATCTGTTACAATAATGTTGGGTGTCGTCTGCAGGTGTCGTTCCAGCAGACGTTCGAGCAGAAGCGCAGCGCGCACCTCGCCGAGCTGCAGCAGAAGGAGGACGAGATGCGGCAGATGTTCATACAGAGGGTCAAGGAGAAGGAGGCCGAGCTCAAGGATGCTGAGAAAGAGGTATATATACTCTCATCTATACTCTATACTAATATTATAAAGAGGTAAAGTTGGTTTTTTACCGTTAATGAAGATCGTCTATAGTCTGAGGTATATAAAGTCCAAACACCGTCAGAGAATATATCGGTAATTTATTATTTATCAGATTTCACAGGATTACAATTACGTTTTACATAAATGAAATAAGTTAATTACTTATGTGCTCTCTACATGCCTGTGGGGTGATGACTGAGGTGGCAAGCGAGCCCACCTACGTTCGCTAGATCAGCAAACGTAAGTAGGTCACTTGTGCAACTATGTTGCTACAGTTTGTTTGTTTGTTTGTATGTTTACTCCGAAACTACTCATCCGATTTTAAAAATTCTTTCACCAATTTGTAGCTTAGACTTTCCGAATGAATATAGGCTATATTTTATCAAGGTAGGTACCACGTGAGCGAAGCCACGGGCAAGTTAGCTTGTAGCAGATATACACCACACCTATACCGGTGCGGTCGACTGCATGGCGCTTGTTCAAAATACTATGCAGCTCTTACAAAGTATACTACTGTGCCAGTTTGGAGAATACTGCGTTGATATTCCTCATTGCGAGCGTATTTTCAGTTCCTCAAAGGCTCAGTTTTGTTAAATTTTGACTTGTATACTAGGATGAAACATATATTTACGCGTATTTATCGCTATTTACCTTTATTTAATTTAATGTTTCGATTGGATCGCACCAGCCGTGGTCACGGGCGGTATGTTTTATCATGTGCTCTGATCGCGAAAGTTTAAAAAGACTATTGTATACAAGGTCCATAAAAAAAACTGGCGTAAGGTATTTCTTCACCACCAATATAAATGTCTTCTTGAACATTTTAACATGAAGTAGCGATTTACGAACGTTATCACATTATCAAAACCTATTCCAGCTGCACGCGAAATTCGACAAGCTGAAGAAGGACCACACGGACGAGAAGAAGCGGCTCGAGGAGCTCCGCAAGAGAGTGGAGGACGACACCATAGAGCTGAACCGTCGCAAGACGCAGACTGCGCAGGCGCACCACACGCTCACGCTGGGCAAGAGCAAGAAGAAGTAACGGCTGCAACTCAACGCGCAATGGACCATGTAAGGAGGGGTTTACGAGGACGGTTTGTGAGAGACCTTGCAGAGTTCTACAGATTCTTTATAAATAGAAGTACATAGTTCGGTTTGATAGAAACGAATCGAAACGCACGGAGCTATAACTATCTTGCTTGAAGAGAGATGTTAAGAGAATGAGTGAAAGAGATGACTAGATTTACAACGTACGACTGCACGTCACGGTTCGTTTCGATTTGAATGAAATTTGGTAACAGAATTGCTTATACCCTGGATTTAAAAATAGGCTTCTTTTGATTCCGGTATTCCCACGGGAACGGGAGAGGAAGCGCTCGTGGCGAAGCTTGCTAAGACGTTCTTGATAGATCGTTGAAGTTAAGCAACGAAGTCTATTTAAATTGTATAATTAAGTAATCTGAAAAACTCTACTAGGTCTCAATAAAATCGTCCTAGGACGAATGTAGTGGTAGGGAAAGATATAGGTACTTACTGAATGAATAATGGAATGACATTGACGCGTTACTCATGTCTACTCTGGTGTGAGGACATCTTTTAAATCACAAAGTAGTTTCTGCTCAATAGATTTTCGAAGATTTGCTTTCCCACTGCATTTTCTTGTCTTCACATCGGTTTGAGACATTGTACATTTTTGTCGCAAACTACGCATGCATTTACTATTTCTTGACGTTGCGAAATTGCTTACAAATAGTTGGAGGGGTGGCCACTCATATCAGTCTACAAAACTGCTTTAGATTTTTGATATGACTAAACACAAGATTTCGAACATTTTGAATTCTAAAATCGTTTATGCCGGGTTCCTATATCCAACTAACGGATGTCCGTAGGTCGGTCGTCATAGCAACGTTGTTATCTGTCAAAAATTCTCATACATTTTGTGTTGAATAAACAACGTTGCTATGACGACCGACCTACGGACATCCGTACGTTGGATATAGGAACCGGGGGTTAGTCGGTTTCTCTTGTCCTATCATTAGTGGAGGCAGGACTTTTTGCTACCAGTTGACATCAAGTAAGTGACATTAGGGTAATGCAAATAACGTTAGTAGATGACTGGAGATTATTTAGATAATCGCGTTTAATAATCGCGTACCTTTGAGATTCAAAGTCTACGGAAAGCATCCTCAAAATATTTATAACGATTATGAGGTAAGTTGAACTACAAATTGTTTTTTAGAAAACTGTTTCTGTAGTTTAATGTTTAGAGTTATTTTAACGCCACAGTTTTACTTTAGCGGTAAGTTAAATCGGCCAAATAAATTATTTAATCACATTGCAAATGACTACCAAAATGTATTAAGATGAAATTTGTATTATTTCTATTAGGTAGTCGTAGTTTTAGGTTAGGTGTCCGATTGTGTTGTAAATGAAGTATTTTACAGTAAGATATTGAATAAATATAGTGGAGATCCGTGGTATCTGCCTACCTTCATGAAAAAAGGTGTGAATCTATATATGTATTGAAAAACTATGTACGGAACTAGCTACCCACTCCGGCTTCGCGAGAAAGTCATCATCATCATTGGCCTTTGCGTCTATTTCAGACGATTTAAGCAGTGCCTGTTTGTGGTAAGCACTACTTTTTGTGACTATTTAAGCCGATTTGGGAGCGGACAAAATGTACGGGTGTAACTTATGAAGAAAATGATATAAAATATTCCCTTTACAAAGATTATTGAAATAAAATGGTAATTAAATAATTTCGACTATGTGATACAAAATTGAACGCGATATAACATTTATAACACAATAGAACACAACGTGCATAGAATTTAGTTTTATATAAAAAGTAAATAAACAGTTATGTTTAAATAGTTTATTGTGAACTGACTTATGCTTAAACATTCTATAATATTGCCTTTATAAATAGGAATACAATTTTTAGCTTTGGTAGATTAAAACGTCACTGTAAATTCAAAAAATTCAATAAAATAATGCTCTCTAAATTAATTTTTCAATGTAGTGATGGATACAACTTGGCATTTATTCATTCATTCCTACTATTTTATACTTATTTAATATTATTTTGTATTACCAAGTGAGGTATTTAAATAAATAAATTTGTGAAATTTATGCGTATAATTTACTAATGATACCCGTGTATTCTCTCAATCGTATTGTAATAACAATTATTTATTTCGAGTTTATAGGTATTTTGTGAAAGGTAGAAAGTATAGCAACATTTTATTTAAAAATGTTGCATACTTACAATCTATTTTAGTTTTTAAATGTAACACACACAACAACAAAGTAAACATAATCATCTCTCGTATTTTAATCTGTACTTACATATAAAGTAATTATTTCTAAACAGATTTTAATAAAAACTTTATTTATTGATTAACGACTTGTTAAAACTATGACTAGATCGACTGCTCTAGAAAATTTGACATACATTTTGTTTAAGTCTTCAGAAGGCACGTTGTATGAAAGGACTAGATTAAGATATATTTTAAAACCAATTGTTACAATATAAGAGACATGTACCTACCTACGTAACTAAATGTATGCTCACTTATGGAATCATTTCGTACTTTTTAATTTAAGATGGCTGACTTCTCAGATTTAGAAAATTCGAATCTTCTCAGATTTTCTTCAATGTAAAATGAAAGTCCTCAAAAGTTAATTGATTGTGTCTTAACTGTAGCGACTACCTACTTTAATTTGAGACACTTTTAATACAAAAGGGATAAATATACATAATTATCATAGATTATTATTGTACAGAGACAAAATACAAATTGAATGACAAACCTTTAGGAACTAGAAAAGAGCTGATGTTTTTCAACCTGATAAGCAGATTTCCTTAAAAAACTAACGGCCAGTCTCAATAAGCTTTTCTTTTACTCTCTTCTTTGCTTACTGCTAAATAGTAGATATTTGAGATTATTTTCACACAAAAATAACAAATATAATTATACTTACTGTAAGCAAAACCAAAGATAGATAGGTTGCTAAGATTGGCCGTTATAACACTCGATGAAGACGCCTTTCAAACAGATAAAAATCCATCCATTCATAAACTACGTTGACTCAGACAGACACACAGATACACACTACAAACTTAACTCAACCCTCTTTTTCGTCGGAGGTTAAAACTGTCTCCTCTTTATACTAGTGATATCGATAGTGGCTGCGGAAGCGCATAGCACATCGGTTTGTACATCTTATTGTAGTAAGTATATCGTCTCTTGTTGGGCGTCACGGAGGCTCGGACCGGGACGGGCACGGGCAAGAGACGACCTTCTGACGACTTGCGGCACTGCGAAATATAAAATGCTTTTTGATTTACATATTATGTAGGTACTCAGTTTATTCACTTTGTTTATTTGGTCTGTGAAATAATAAATAGTTTATGGGAATTTATCTCGTTAAAAACAAATTGACACGATGATTCGTTTAAAATTATTGAAATCACGAATACTAGTGGCAATTCGGAGTGTCGCAAAAGCTAAACTAACTAAAATTAATGCCATCCTTTTTATTCCCATCGCTATGAAAGGGACGGCAACATTTTTAACTAAGTTTAGCTTTTGCGATACTCCGAATTGCCACTAATATAATACTATACTAGTTTGAAACAATGTAAAATACTTACATTACATTGATAATTCATTACAGTGGTTGATATGATGACTGTGCTCAGTGCTCGTTGTTTGCTAAGAAGCCACTCTAAGTAAGTTCCTGTCTCTTTATTGTTTTTGTCTGAACCGCGACTACAGTGCCCAATGGGTTTCCTTTGACATTTAATGAGTTACGTGATTACCTTTTCAACTGCTTTTATATTATAGCTTGTGTTTTGCAGAATAGCGTGCGCTTGTGAACAATAAAACAACAAATTACTGAATATCAAAAAGTTTATTATCAACCATACATAATAAAACTGTTGGCACAATATTGCAGATAGGTAAACTGGCAGTACTATATCATCGTGTTGCCATTACATAGCTAAGCTCAAGAATTTAATAAAATTCGTTATAGTGTGGAAGATTCATTACATAATATCAAAATGACTAATGCTCTTAAACTAAGTCCAATAATAAAATGGTGAATAAATTGATCCATGTTAAAATTAATTACATTGTAATAGTATGGTAAGTGAATTTTGAATTTCAAAATACAGCCAATGAGTCATAGGTACCAACATTTTAAGAGAAAATAACGTTGGTATAAGATTGTTCCAAGTCGATTGTATCTCCAGAATACAATGGACTGGTCAGTATTAGCGAAACTTAAAACTTAGTTAGGTAAAAAGGATTAAATATAGAAAACGGTGAAACTATGCCGACTAAATTGGCAGATATGATCAGTAACACAGCCTTCATCCTTCAATATTGGATAGTTTTATCTGTATACATCGTGTCTATCTAATTTAGTGCTTGTATAAACTACTGTCGTGCAAAAATACCCTCTATTTCGTATGAAAATATACTATCGGGGAAACCTAACAACGATTTGTACCGAGGAGGTCCTTGTGTGAGGCCACTTGCTTCCTATTCTAACTAAATCTAGTATGCATGGTTTTAAAATAACTTAAAATGAATTACATAATTAATCTTATTGTCAAAGAGAAATGTATGAATTATATCACTCGAACACACGTTATATTAAATGAAATACTAATATTGCAATTGGAAAGATCATTAAATTAAAATTATTATTAGATTAAAATTCATTATGACTAGTCTCCCGCGCAGGAGTGCATGAATGTGAATTAAATTACATAACTTACTAAGGGATTACTAGAGATCTAACTAATGCTTAGAGAACGCGAACTAAACTTCAAGTGTCAGGGTAAAACTAGTGGAATGAAGTTATCTAGGGGGCACCTCGCGCGGCGGGGGACTTCGGTATTTGGCTTTGATGTGCAGAAATGGCTTTTTGGAGGAGTGCTCGTCGGCAATGCTGGCGGCCAGCGACATTCTGATGGTCTCTTCGATGGCCGCCTGCGTCAGCGCCCCGGAGATTGTCACGGAAGAGGTTTTGTTCATCGGTTTGAAGTCTACTGGAGTCGCTAGACTCATGCTCCTCGTCTTTCTGGCGTAGCCGTTAGTTCCGTTCAGGATTTTCTTCGGTTCGTGGACCGGAGTGGAGGCGAGACTTTGGCTTCGAATCTTCCGGCCGGCGGGCTCGGTCGGCGTCGACGCGGCGCTGACGCTGCGTCCTTTAGCCGCGGCCTGGTTCAGGCGGTCCGTGCCGCAGAACTTGCTCGAACGCTCGTCCTTCTGGATAGCGAGACTCATGCTTCTAGACTTCTTGGGGCCGTTGACCAGCGAGGCGGAGGTGAGGGACTTCCTATACTCAACAGGGGGCGTTCTCACGGACCTGCCCGGAGTGCTGGGTGTACTAAAGCTGGGTGCCGATTGCTTCCTAGTGCGGGGTGCGGGTGCGCTTCGATCTACTGAGTCCGCTCGCAGCGGCAGGGTCAAACTGGCTCTGTTTTTGGGTTTTGGGGTGGAGGTTTTAGATCGAGGGGAGATTTTTCCGCTAGCAGGGGATGTTTTTCCGCTGACGGTGGGGGAGATTCCTACGATTTGTGGGGAGGTTTTGCCGCTGCGAGGGTTGGGAGATGCTTTCCCGCTGGAAGCCTTGCTGTCTACTGGTGAGACGGAGCCGTGCGCTCTGAGCGAGCCCTTGCTGCTGGCGGGGGACAGGCTGTGCTGCTGTTCCTCGCTGGTGAGGGTGAGCGCGCGCCGGCCCTGCGTGACGAGGCGCACCTGGCACGGCTCGTGACGCGACAGGAAGTGCTCCAGCGTGTCCCAGCCGCCGCCCACGCGGACCATCATGTGACGACCTTTCAGCAGCTGGAAACAAATTCGATTGAATACACACGGTAACATTTCGGTACATACAACGAAGGTGTATGATTTTTGCAGAGTCATACTGGTCAACTATTCTGATAAATGGTTTAGGAATTCTTCAACTGGATTCTGCATGCATCTTGCTTTATGAACTATATTACAAGTAGCACACAGATAATAACTCACATAAGAATATCGTCGCTTTGGATACCGACAATGTGATCGCGACCGCGACAATGCGGTATCTAAATAAACTATGATGCTACTTGGATCGATGCAAAAGGCCACGATGATGTCGTACACGTTACCCTGATAAAACTGCAGTGCTCACCCTGATAAAAACGTTTCTGCCAGCGATGTTGTACCGCCCCTCGCCGACCTTCTTGACCTTGAGCAGCTTGGAGCACTTGCCGTTGCTGCAGCTGCAGCTGCGCTCCATCAGCCGCGTCACCAGTTGCACCTGGAGACCAGATAATGATTTAAGACAAAGCATATGGGCTTAAACACTATAATATGTAGGTATATGAACATGGTTGATGTTCTTATTCATGTTCATCTACATATTGTATAGTTTTTAAGCCTGTCGCTTCAGCATTGTTAACTTAACACAGACAGACTTCAAATCGAAATATGATCACGACTGTATCCCAGGGAGCGGTAGACATTTCTTTCAGATCTTTTAGGCAATTTTTATATCCTTTTTGAAGATGTCTAAGGGGGTACCTAGTCAGAGGTATGTCCAAATGCATATTTGGTACATGCCCACATCTTGCAGAAGTTAACTTTCCGTACGTGACAGGTTGCAAGCCCATCGCCCATCGATCTT
Organism: Xanthorhoe designata; assembly: GCA_963582015.1. NCBI lineage: Eukaryota > Metazoa > Arthropoda > Insecta > Lepidoptera > Geometridae > Xanthorhoe > Xanthorhoe designata. The sequence continues at coordinate 9,946,582 of OY757051.1, forward strand.
AGAGAGCTAACTGGTTTCCCCCCGATGTTTTCCTTCACCGTTAAAAGCTCGTGTTAAAGCGCATATAGGTAGGTACCTACTTTTTTAAATTTCTGGTTAAGGTTACAATATGGTCGAAGAAGTCTTACCCTCTTGTCCAGCTCGTTGGTGGGCTTCAGCGGCACGTCAGAGTCTGTGGAGGCCACCGTGCCTTCAGACTTGGTGCTCTCCGCGTCCGTGTTGTCTGCCACCGACACTGCAGCTGTTGTGAGTTTAAACCCTGTTAATGTCTTTGAAATTATAACTTTCTAAGGTACGTAGGTTAGGAGTACCTACATACAGTAGTCACTTTGCTTAGTTTAATTGTAAAGATTGGGACGACAAGTGAAAATTAAAACAAATATAAACAAACTTTGATTTCGTTTTATGAGATGTACACGGTGTATCTGGAAGGGTGGATCAACGTTGGCAGAGCGATGGGTGACCTCAGTGCCTAACCATTTAAAATTTAAATTTTAAATCCTCCTCTATGTTCCGCGATATTCAGTCGTTCAAAAGTTTTTCTGATTTTTATGAAATTTTGGTCAAATTCCGATTTTATGCTTCATGTCCGAAGTGTAGCCAAAATGTTAGGTCTAAGACCTTAATTTTTTTCAGTTTGTAGCTCAATAGTAGACCTTTCGTCTTACAATATCGTTTTGAGTCGTTATTTGATTCAATCAAATAATTGAATCAAATACCTACCACCATACCTACCTCTGAATTTTATAATGATGTAAGTAGGTAAGTAGTTAATTGTTCGAAAACATTATTTCGAATAAGTTATTATCAATAATATTGCGTCACTGATATTAATAAAGCTATATTCCTAAAGGAAGGAAAACATTATTTTAAGTATAAGTAACATAAAGTTGTATCAGCTGTCCCACTCCGCTTTTAAGGTATAAAATTTCCGAACCTGCCGAATCTGAATATCCCAAAATTAGTATCAAAATTCGACCAGTTTTTGCCGGACTGGAGGGTAGTTGCCGAGGATCGTGAGGTGTGGAAAGAGTGGGGGGAGGCCTTTGCCCAGCAGCGGAATAATCACGGCTCATAATAATAATAATAATACGTATCAAATAAAAGGAAAAGGTGTGTAGAATGCAAAACTAAAAGTAAAATATAAAGCGGTTAAGTCATTTACAAGTTATGGGGGGGTGAAAGTGGGGATGAATAATGTTTCCAAATATATAAAGACAGTAAGTAGTGGCAATTCGGAGTATCGCAAAAGCTAAACTTAACTAACTAAAAATGTTATCATCCCTTTCATAGCGATGGGAATAAAAAGGATGGTATTAATTTTAGTTAGTTTAGTTTAGCTTTTGCGACTCTCCGAATTGCTACTAGTGCCAATACCTACGTTAAAGTGAGATGGCAAGCTTTAAAGAAACCCTAAATTATTTAATTAAGGTTTTCGCGAAGTGATGCTTCTGTGCTTGCTCAATTATTTATTGTGTATATTTAGTATGCAGCAGAGATTAGGGAAACCCTGCAGTTACTATATAATGAAATGACTTAACATACAATTATACCGACGTGTTAAAAATTACATAAACTCTTAAATTAATTAATTTAACGTAGTGATTAAAAAGTGTTGTAGTAATGTAAGTACATTCAAAATTCTACTGAAATTGTTACGACAATGAAAATCATCACAACGAATACATCGGTACTGTATTATGACCACGAAGCGCTCTGGACAGATGGTTCCGTCAATGGTAATGTTTCTGATGAATTGTATTTGAAAAAACAAAAACAATTGAAAGTGCAAAACAACATTTTAGAAAAGAAATATAAAGTTTTAGAAGAGCGAGACAACACTACAGAAGTGCCAAACGAAAAGATGATTTCAACACCAGATATAAAATCCAGATCTTCAAATTTCTGACTTTTTTAATCAACGCAGTGTTATCCACCATTGCTAAGTTCTACGGCATAATGACATGCATTATTTTTGCGAAATCAAGAACTTTTAACAACTATGTGTAAGTATCTAAATGTTATCGTTGCAAAGGCCTTTTCTTTTTACTTTACATTAGATTTCCATGACGTGATGATTAGTAGCGTTCGAGTTTTTGCATTGACAGGATTACAATGTTGGCTATCTGTTGCCTTGGTGTTAATATACTTGGATATTGTTGTGGTTTACTGGAATGATTTACAGAGAAAATATTTGTTAAGTAACCTGTACGCGTGGGGCATTCCAGCACTTTTTGTGATAGGTGAGCAAACCTTAGATCCGGGTGCAAACTTTGGTCGCGTTTTGACGTTGCTTCACTGGTTTTCGACGGTGATGGTCGTGACAGAGGTACTTTTATATTTGAGAGTACTCTATTGCTTAATAAGAGGTAATAACGTGAGATATCAGTCGAAGAATTGCCAGAACCTTCAAGTAGCATTGGTTACCTTGTTTTAAGGAGGTACACCTTTTTTTCTGCTTCTAAGGATGTCTCAAACTGTGGATTCCATCTCTAATGATGTCAGTTCGATAATGTTTTTAACCTCTATATTTTTAGCAGTGACTATAGATATTGTATATCTAATGCTAAAATGTAATAGGCATCTATGGCTAGAAAAGTTTTCGCAAATTAGCAGGGTAAAAAAATAGTATAAGAGAAACTGCCGTGATTTTATTTTTAATCCTGCCTGACCTGGCTGTGTCACATTGGTGTATTAAAAAGTAAGCAAACAGATGGAAAATGATTTTTATTTCTCATACCTACTCGGAAAGTTGCAGTACCTGAATATAGGCTGGAAAACAGTACTTTGCGTCTGACGCAAGGTAGGTTCTTTGCGCCCCTAGGTAACTTCACTGAGCAAAACCATGAGCCTATTATAATGTGTAAAACTTTCTGTAATACTGAACTGAACTAAGTTATACTTACAATCATTTTGGTCTGTAATCGGTGGCGCTTCAATAGCATTTCTGAAACAAAGACACGTTTTAACTGAATGTCTCCACAGATAATACGCAGTAGGTACCTACTAGGTATAGCAAGCCCTTAGACTCTAAGGGCTTGCTATACCTAGTAGGCTTAGAGAATACGTCTTGTTCTTCTTTCGATTTCATAAAATTCTCCAAACTCGCCAGCATACGGTAGGTACCTACGTAGTCTTAATTCAAAAATACTAATTTAGCCCAAGAACATCTTCCACTTCCAGCACTAAGAAATTCCCGAGTACTTACGTGTCTTTAGGCGGCGTGCTGTCCCTGAACTGCCAAGGACCCGACATGGAGGACTCGAGGCCCGAGTCGCGCTCTTCCAGTGCGATCTCCTTCTCCAGCTGCACCAGGCCGGGAGGCTCCACGTCGAACTTGGTGGCCAGCCGAGCCACCTCCAGCAGGCACAGGATCACCTGTCGTGGCTGGTTGTGGAGTACTGGAAGGGATAGTTGAATTGCTATGGTGTATTTTTGGGAGAATTTTAATCGAAGTTTGCACAACTAAGATTCAATGAAATAACTACATCCAACACATACGCAGTCCTGATTTACTTACAATTAAGATTATCTGTATTGTGAAATGCAGGGAATCGTAGTAAACTAAGAGTGCCATAATACCATAATTATCCAGGCGGGGATCGAATTTTTGCTGATCGACGTGCGTGACACGGCTCGATGGAGACTAGCGCACCGTTCTATGGCTCGCCGTAATGATAATGCACTGTTTACGCTCGACGTGGTTCAGCGCACTATAGACTCGCGCGACAGTTCCTTCATGCCGGCACCACACATTGGCTTGAACTTGGTTCCAACATTAGAATGGCCAATGGCAATGCTCCGTTTGTGTCGAATAACCGTAAACGGAGCATTGCCATTGGCCATTCTAATGTTGGAACCAAGTTGAAGCCCATGGTGGTGCCGGCATAACGCACGATCCGGAGCATCATTCGTCACTCATGGGCACTGAATGTGCTATGCTAGGTACTGTGTGACACTTTAAGATGTAAAGGTATTATACAACAGTGTACCCAGATCGTCGCTCTCGAAGAGCAGGTTCTCGTGAACGCCCAGCTCGCGGCAGAAGGTGAGGAAGTTCTCCGTGTTGTCGCGCGAGAAGAAGCTGCGCCGCGCCGCGCGCTGCCAGCAGCGACCGCGGATCTGAGGCACCGGCTGTAATACCAATATAATAATTTAATTCAATCACTGTTCTGATGATCTGAGGCCCTGACTGTAATATTACCAATATTATAATTTAATTCAACAGGTTTAAACCAAATGGAATGTTGCATGAGATACTTGCATGCCATACGCCATGGTGCATGAACGAAGTAGCCACTGGTTCATGGGTAGGTGGTACCTGTTTTTAGTGTTTACAATGATACATTAGGTATGGCCCTCAAAAGCTTTTCCTTGGTTATGCTCCTAAAACTTGGATATTTGAAGTTTTTTATTAGGTATGTTCGTTTGAGCTAGTTGCTAACTCTAGCGATGGAGTTTTTAAGCCGAATGTCATGTTGGCTTGACGACATACTGTGTGAAATAGATGAGACATGTACGTACTCCGACAATGAGCCCAGAGTCTAGCGCCTCCCGCGCCTTATCGTGGATGACGGCGGCCAGCTGGCACAGCTCTGCGCCGTTGTCCAGCACGTCTAGAAAGTTCTCCCCGTTCAGGTATGTTATACCTGCAAAAATAACACTGTTTTACTGTTTCTGATAATGACTAAGCACTTGGAAGAGCTAGTTGGGCGCTTTGTCTGCTGGTGTCTCTACATCTAAAAAACCTAATTTAACGTTTGATCTTCGCATAAATAATCTAGTACCTGTACATTACGTCACAGAACACCAGCGCTGCAGCAGCTCTGCTGCTGCAGCACACGCTGAGTGGCGACCTATTTTGTGTTTAAATTTAGTTATTTTGTCACAAAATAAACTTTTTTCTATTCTATTCTAATATTCTCGTAAAACGTCTCCTGCGTTTCTAGAAATGAACGCATTGACTGACTGTAATGTAACCATTATTATGTATCTACCTACCTAGAGAAAAAACAAGCGTTTAGAAAACACGCAAATCCGTATCTCGCCACATAAACATTGCTAGCAAAGCATCGAGCATGCTCTTAGTATTCATACATTTGAATTTGTAAACAGATTTCAAATAATTCTGCTTCTTTTTAAAGTTGGGCAAGTCAAGTTGTTGATAAGATACTGAGTGCACAGACACTTAAGCTTTGTATAAATTTTGACTTTGTAACATTAATAGTTTGTAGGTACTTAGTTATTGCGTACCTAATAACGTGGCTTAAAGTTACAGAAATAATTCCCAATTAGCAACCTCAATGGGATGCTAGGTACTTTATTAAATGTGCTTAGAAAATATTTTCTTAACACTTAAACGTATAGGTAATACATAGATATAACTTGATTCTACTCGAATTCCTCACATAATATTATGGTTCAGAACTATACTGATAGATCAGCTTACCGATCACCGCTGCACGTCAGTTGTCAGTCAACGAGTTTATGATACGCGCACGCGCTGCCCGTTAGATAACCGACATAATTGAGATCTTTTTATTAACTAATTCTTAGCATGAACCAGTGAATCCGCTTGTATTCTGTTATTTTTTATCAAAATACTTAAAATAAGTACCTAGGTACTTCAATTTTAAAAGCTAATTCAAACAGATTTTTTTATTAGAAGTGTGGACAAATGCTTAAGATAACTAAAATAAATACCTACAATCATGTTTATTTTTGTAATTAAAAAACATCAATAGGCAACCTATGCCTGTGTTGTAGAAAACTTTCGACAGATCGAGTCTCACCCAAGAACCTATTCCTGTTTAGTTAAAACACAAAAAAGTATTATTTTAGGTCCTTCCTTAAATCATTAGTTCCTAGTTACTACCTAGCGGACAAGATTACTCTTTACCACTGGCGACCAGTTACAAAATTCAACGAACAGTTGTCTAGTTCTAATAGTTTATCAGATCCACACATCGTGACCACGAACCATCCGAATGCACTAATTAGAAGAAAGTGCAGCGGTTAGATCCTGATGGATTTACGATCACAAATACCTCAAGTACAATTGGTTTCTTGTGCTTGTAATTAAGGAATTCACAACTGTAATTACTTTACTGGTTCGTTGAACTTGGGGAAAACTAGATTGTGTTGGTAAGCGTCGATAGGGCCATTAAAACAAAAGATAGTTAACTACAATAATTTAACTACAGATAAAAATAAAAGCACATAATTATTTCGTCTATTCCTTTATCACCCTACCATACTCACAAAGGATATTTATTTTCTTGTACCATTTGTGGCGGTCCGGTCTATAGGTACCACAGATTACTAAATCCTATACTGTTCTCTTCTAAGTAGAAGTAGGCATGACCCCTTACAGTGTCGTAAGCTCAAAAGCTGTACTGTGCTATTTGAAACAAAGCAATTAAATAAACTGCCAGTCCGCCCAGAAAGGGAGCCTATTAAACAATAATTGGCTCCAAAAAAGGCTTGCACTTTCTCAGGGGACTCGAACCCGCGTTTCCCACGGTGACCGCCGCGCCCGCCTGACCGCCTGAACCCTGCCCTTTGGATATTGGGTCAGCTGAACTTTGGTCTCAAACCTGCAGGGTGCAGATCTTGATTTATTGATCTCATTCTCGAGATCATTTACAGGTGAAATCGGAAATCTTATTGTGTATTTCCATAACATTAGTTGTTTGCCCATCTAGTTACATTATTCACAGTATTTCGAAGATCGTGTTTGATTTTGATTAGATAAGAACCTACCTATACGTAATTTCTTTGAGGTATTCACGTGGGTTTTTCATGTCCTGATCTAAATGTTTCTTAGAACGCTCTAAGAAATATTTAAATCGGAAATGAAAAACCTGGTTATCAATGCTGTGATAATAATGTACTTAACAGTAAATATTTCTAAATAAAAATCACTTTGACCAGGCAACATATTGGGTCTCATACCGTGTTGATTCCCTTGTTTCTAAATGGCTACAGGGTACAGGCGTTTGCCTAGTGGTCCTTTAAATAAATTCAGATTAACTTTAACTTCTATTTTATAAACGCAGTTTATTGGCTCGATGGGTGTGCCTCGTTGGAATTGTCACTCACAAAATGTAGCGAAAATATGCGGCGGATCGAAGTCACTCAACAGTACCAAACAGAATGTAAACACTATACACTATACATTTAATCGCGTTGAGGCAGGTCATACATTATGCATCCGTAAGAGTTGCGTACGAGCAACGCCTCGCACAACTGCATCCATTTGCAAGCCGATGAGATGCAACTCATTAAGAATTGTGAAACCGCGATAGATATCTGATCCACGGAAAGAAACAAGCCTATTAGGGAAACATAAAATATTGTTGTAGCATTCAATTGTAAAAGCAATAATGGTTTTCGTTATTCGTGTAGGTATTAGGCCTTTCTGTTTGTTTGTTTGTTTATTTTTTCTGGAATTAAGTAATAGAAGATAGAGCGAGTTCATAATACCACCACGCTAAGCTCTTTGGTAGGTAGGTATCTTATCTCGAGAAAAATGTAAATCTAAAAGGATACAATTCAGAATATAAGTACCTACCTTACCTACCTACAGCATTTTTAACTGACTTCAAAAAAAGAGTAACTTAGAGATACACTGAAGTATTTTTTCAAATTTTACTTATGTAGGTATGTTTAACGATGAATTCCTTCATTTTGGCATCATTTTGTGATCATTCTCAATAGTGCCATGTAAGTAATGTAAGTACCTAGGTATATTTTAGAATTTTTGTTAAAATGTCTACTATATTTATAGTCCGTAATGTATATAGCATGCTAACGCGGCGGATATAGCACGTGTGACCGACGGACAGCAATCTCCGCAATCTCATTAGAGGCGCATCGAACCGACCTCGCACCTGGCTTCACAGCTTATGTAACCTGCTCACATACTGGCCTCTACTTCCTTGAATATGTTTCGTTGTCATAATTATATATGGCCTTTGTTTAGTACTTTACAGCTCCTTTATAGAGCAAAAAATACTAGGGCGAGCTACAAAAAATACATAGGCACAGTAGAACATAGAACATTGTAACATAATATGTTATTAAACTACCTAAGTACTTCATTTCATTTCATTGATATGTTAGGTGTTTATTTTGATTTTTGACAGTATCAATTGGAAATCTTGATGTAGACTGCTTAACCTTAGTGGACCCTTGTAGTGTACCTAATGTTAAATGTAAAAGTGAATGGTCCGGTCCCACCCTTGCGCAACACACGCATGTGGTCAATTTGTCACCCTCCTAGGATCTCTTATCGGGCACTGGCCAGACAACAATGACAATATTAATCTTTTCCTAATGTAACACTTATGAAACATGACTCAAGTATGATGAAACCTAGCTTAATGCAGTTTGTTTCTAATTATATCAATTTGATTGAGTCCTTTTAGTTCTATTAGTTATCTTTTCTGTTTACCTCGTTCGTGTTATCTGTGGTTGTTCCTAGATGTTGGCTATTCCATTCAACTCAATCAGCAGTCGCTAAACTGAGGTACCTACAACTAGGATATGATGGACTATATTTGAAAGACGTCGAGTATAAAAGGAATAACTATATTCCTTTTATACTCGACGTCTTTCAAATATAGTCCATCAATCATGTCTCCTGTTGTCTACTTCTAAATTCAGCTTTTTAAAGAAATAAATATATAAATACTACTCTATACTACATAGAGCATCTATTCAATAAGTCAAACACAACTGGAAATTCGTAAAGACGAAAGTCTCGCTCGAAACGTTAATCCTAGTGACCTCGCGCTTCAATCGAAAGCTAATAATCGTGGAGTAATGGCAAAACAATAAGTTCAGTAAATAACAAATGTTATTGATATTACAGCATAGATACGGTACCGTAATGTACCGCTCGCCGGCAGACGCTGTCATGAATATGGAACTAGCTATCAATGGAGTAAGTGATGAGACCTTGCGGTAAACATGAAAGTATAAATAAATATAAGGCCAAAAATCCAAATTTAAATTTGAATTACCCTCGTATTCGATTAAGGATTCCTTAACAAAACGTTATAATTGTTAAAGTTTTTAAAAAGTCTAGTCAGTTAGATAATTAACTGCAATGGTGTAAGGAAAGTATCACTGCAGAAGCGAGGAAGCACGGTGCGCGATCACGAACGTGTGGATTCACGAACGCACATCTCGGAATACAGTTGCATTCCGAGATGTGTGTTCGTGAACAAAAGTGTGTGACGTTTGTGAACATAAAGACGGCAACATTCGCAAACATATTCATTACCGGGGGCAGTAGCAGGAGCGCAGGAGCTGCGCGAACATAATCTGTAACAACCTTCACCTTTATCAGATTATCTTTAACTTGGACCAAACTTTTACAAAGCAATACTATAAAATAAATACATGCCTATAAAAATAATCGCAATAGCTGTTCCGTTGGAGCCGTTACTCGCCGGCGCTTAATTACTGGCATTGACACCAATTGCGAAATATGGATACGCAAATTATACGCATTTTTGTTAAAACTGCATTTTCATAGAGGTACTTTTCAGTAAAAGTACCTCTATGAAAATGCAGTTTTCTCTATGAAAGCTATTTGGAGCGAAGATAAAATTTCACATCATGGACAAACGATTATATAATTTTATATTCATTCAACCGTATGTTATGTTATGACTTTTGTATGACACACCCACAGGCAAAAGCTTTCTTTTTCGCAAAATAAATGAGTTACCTGGCAATAGCCTAGAATTAACAATATAAATATAAATAAATGGCGCCGTCAGCCACCGGCGTACAATTATACTAAATACCTAGCCTGAGAGAGTTGAGTGTGTGGTCTCTACCTACTGTTCTGCAAACTATTATTTACTTGGTTTGAAACTGAAAATTGCTAAAAACAAAACAATCCTCGAAAGACATGATTCTGCACTTAGCATCATTGATAAGTGTCTAAATGTTATGAAGACCTGCACAGTCATGCAAAACAAACCAATCATGGCAAAACATAATTATGCACTCAACAAAACTGAAATGGATTGAACCAAAAACATCAAAAACAAAAACTACAGATGCGTACCATAAATATAAAGCTCTGGATTCTTCAAAAACAAAAATAACAGAGACAGCATCATGAATAAAAACTTTAGATTCATGAGGATCACGGGTGGTCTCGCACTTGTCCTTTTAATACCTGTAAATGTAATCTGCAGAACATGTTTAATCTTAATCTGAGCACCTCAGGCACAACAGACCTCTGCTCGAAGTGTACGTGCAACACATTGTAATTACTTCTTCTGAACAATCCCAATTTATTTATTAAGCTTGTAGAGATGAGAATGAAATAACTTGTACCTGTACCTACTTGCAACATTGTATACGACATTAAATTAAAAAAAAAACATGGTATGGGTAAACTTGAGAGAGTATTTGAATTGATCTGTTCCTTGTGACAATAAAATAAGTTCGTTTTATAGGTACCAATTCTGAGTTGTTTTACTACAGAAGACACAGTGGCTACTCTACACAGATACTAAGAAAACTACTCCGCGGTACCTAACTGGATAAAAAGTAGCCTATATGGGTGGTACTATGTCTATTACAAGATTCAGCCACTTTTGTTCAGTAGTTTTCGCGTGAAAGAGCAACAAATATACCTACATACACATTTCTATTCACACTTTCGCGTAGGTATATTATATTAGTTGAAATACGCGTTTATGAAATCTTATGGGAATCGCGCAGCACGTTAAAGTTAGAGAATATCAGATGTCAACCACCATGGTCTTTTATTGATATTTTATTTCTGAGTTTATTACTTTTAAACATAGCGGCAACCAAAATTTATTTTGAACCAAATTCTTCATTCACGTTAATACCGGCTCAAATAGCATTATATCGTTGCATGTTTTATTGATTTTGTAACAATAACAACGGTTGTAAATCAATACAGTGCAATAAATATCGCACGTGTTGCTACCAGCACCAGCACGTCGTAAATACCCGGCGTGGGAGGCTGTCGGCCCATTGATGGTAGTCATTGGGAGGTATCTCACACATTGAACAGGCTTCTATGCGGTTGACTATTTTATCTGAGGCGAATATCTTTATAGTCAATAAAAACTGGAGACATCTAATTAACAATGTGCTGTTTCAGTCATGACTAAATGAATAAACGAATTTGTATAAAACTTTAATTGAATAAAAGTTTTTTATCAGTTGTGTTGTAATCACGAAGACTTCGTGCGTTTATGTTTTGAAAAGATTAACCCGGTTTGGAGCCCTACATTTTATGATCCCTTCTATAGACTGCTATTTGACTGGTATAACTGAACACTCATGCTTCTGTGAAGGACTGTAGGTATACTTGTTTAATACGTATACTTACTTGTTTATAGAGTCATATACATTTCCTTGCTAAATCCCAGTGCAAACAGAAAATATTCTATCTTCATCCAAGTTTAATATCCAGCAGCATTCTAGGCACCATCATTATACAATAGCGCTAATGATTTATAGATTTATTGGAAAACCAACAGCTTACGAGTAGGTACATAACAGTTTAGCTTAAATTATTAAAAACATAGAGCCAATTAAAGGTTTTCAAGTAAAGTCTGATTCACTCGTGTCATCTGCAGCATCTATTTCAATAACATTATTATGGCGTATTTTTTGCTTCTCTCCATAAGGTTCCTCAGGTTTTTTATGTCAAATTATCGGCACTACAAAAAGTTCACCATTCATTAGCTACTCCTACACTGATACACTGATAGTATCGCGGGCCGCGGCCGCATAAGGACCGATGATACAATACTTTACAATTACAATAGTTATTCTTACAGTTACCGTGTATAACTTTGGCGCATGTTTAAAAAATATATTTTGGACAAGATAATGTTTAGTGGTCAGTCAATCACAGTCTCCGATGTCACAGACTCCACCTTATTCTACTAATCACTACGAACTCTTAGCACAGAATTCTTGGTCACGCAGTAAAGCCACACCTAATCTCAACCCGTAAAGAAACATTGCAAAACATAATACATTCAGTCTGACCGATGTACGATAAGTTGATAACTGCATCATAGAGCAAAACCTAACTGGAACACGTTCTGTCTGATGCGGCGATACCGGCGCGTGCGCCGCACTTCTCGGGAAAATCGTAAAATTGCAATTTTCACGGCAACCTGACTGACAGCGGTTGAGCAATTCTAACTTGGTTTGGAAACTAAAATAGTAGATAGTCATTACATTAAACATATTTAGACTAGAATTTTGTACGGAAACTGGTTTTATTCATAAGTTGCTTTTAGTTTTGTTCAAGCTTTGAATGCACTACAAAAGTATGTATGTAATTTTTTTTTTAGTTTGTCTTAGGAGTCAAGTCTTAATACTTACATTAAAAATACACTTCAATGTCTAGAAAGAAAGTAATCTAATTTCTACATCGCTTTTGAAAGTAGTTTGTGTTGAGCTAATTTTGTCACGAAATGTGAAAATGTCGTGATTGCAGTTCGACATTCAACATTCAATCACGTAAGTTCCAGAATATAACATATTTTGTAATTTAACGTAACTACTCAGACAATTTTTACCTATAAAAGCTTTTTATTAATTATGGTGGTCACATAAGCAGAGTCACAAAACGAATCATCTCAAAAACAGCTCCTTTCAAGATGTTACAATCAATCAATATAGGTAATAGATAGCCCAAAGAAATTTTAAGGATGCTGTACAAAATAGACTGTTAAAACTTTTACAGCCAAAATCTCAAATGAAGAAGGTTACTTACAGCAAGCTCACAGAAAATAAAAGATGTTTGTCGATGGCATGTATCGAGGAATGTGTAAGTGAATCCCAAGAGGTAGACCTATAAGTACACCAATAGATTGAACTTCTGTAAAGTACTTACCAATAGTCTTGTTGATCCAATCTGCCAGGTCTTCTTGCAGCGGGAACAGCTGCCTGGCCTGGGAGTAGAGGATCTTCTCGCGGTAGAAGTCCTCGTCTTCGGAGATGGGCGTCTGCGCGGCCAGCGCGCAGTCCGCCCGCTCGAAGCTGCTGCTCATCTTCCTAAAGCAGAAGATCATGTCACTGAGCCAAGTAAGCATCGTTCACATTTTTTATTGATTAAGGCCTGTTCGGACCTACGCTGTATTCGCTGCCGCTGTGGGAAGCGAAAATACCGCGCAGGTATTTTCTATGAAGTTCCGCGGCGTATTTCGCTTTCCACAGCGGCAGCGAATACCGCGTAGGTCCGAACAGGCCTTAATAATGACTGTCACCACTAGTTAAACTGAAATAGTGTCGTTGTTCCTCAAACAATAAAAGACAACCACTCTAGGTACCTAGAGTATAGATATATTATCAATTATCATATTTGAAGTCTTTTCTGTGCATTAAATTTAATAAGTGATTTTTATTAAAAATCACATACATCGTTTCCACATCGGAGTCTCTTCGTTGCTTGTATTATAGCATGGACGAAAGTAGTAGAATTCTATTTCGTCCATGGTATTTGTTTACTTATCTCCTACGAATATAACCCTCTAATCATAATTTTTTCAGACAAATTGTTTTCTCCATACTCGACTAATTATTCACGTCTAAGATATCATTAACTCACCTATTAACCACAATATCTCCATGTCCCACGATCCTCTCATCCTTCACTCCATCCTTGCTCTCAAAGGTCTTCACGTACTCAAAAGCGTTGGTCCTCTCGAAGGCGTTGAAGATTCTGTCGAAGTTGCCGCTGAGGGGGCGGGGGTAGGACTTGCTCTCCGTGGGGCTGGAGACAGGGCCCCAGGAGGTGCGGCTCCCGATGGCCGTGGGCCCGCAGCGGTAGTACGCCATTGTCACCTGAGAACAAGGAGAATGGACATTGAAATAGTGATGAGAAGCGCTCGTGACATACCCTGGTAAAACGTTCTTGATAGATTGTTAAAGTTAAGCAACGTTCTGAGCGGTCACAACTTGGACCGCAAGTGGCATTAACAGATGAGCCCTTCCGTGCTCCGAAGGGCACGTTTCGTTTGTCTCGGGTTCTAAGTTCGTTAAGCCATGACTGAGGCCTTAAAGCGGCCTAAAACTCCCTCACGTAAAATGAAGTCTTGAAGTGATGCAAAGCCGCCTTTGTCAAAAATCAATTTGTTTATCTAAATAAAGCCGCCCAGTCTTAATTATTTACACACTGCATGGTTAACTTCATAGCCCTAATCTAGTAGAAAAAGGGAACTTTTTTAAAGGGGATGTTGACACTAATTCGAAAAAATAGACCTAACCCCCGTTCAATTAAACATTAAATTCGATTGAATTACGGTTTGTATAAATTATATAATTATAAATCCTTTCGGGACTTAATAATATTTATGACTAAGTGGGTGGCGGTCGATGCAATATTCCAAACGTGATGGATCAGTATTTTTTTCTCACGATCCAATTACTGAAGATGTTTTTGTTACCTAATGACAGCATTACTCATTTTATCTCTAGTCTGGTTTAACCTTGGAATAAAATCGAACTCTTAAAAGAATTCTCAGAAGATTTTAAAAGGACCATTATTATTTCCAAAAATAGCTTTTAATATCTGAAGATAATAATTAAAACGTAGAATAGTCTTCAAAGTTTTGACAAGTGGTTTGGTTGATGAGTGTAGGATTTTTAATTATCATGTTACTAATAACTTAAGCTGTGGGCGATTCGCTAAAGATTAGGTTCCATTTATTGTTTGAAATCATTTATATTTTAGTTCGTTTTGCTTTAAAGCTCTTATGAATTTATTGGTAGGTAAGTTTGTGTCGGGTTTGAAGACTTTGAAGTTTACTGAATAGAAATTAATTTACAAATGATAAGTTTAATTTTTTTCTAAATCCCGAAGGACTACTGAAGTGAAAATAAAGATCTAGTTCAGCGTACCTATACAACATAATCTGAACAAATAATTGCGTCGAACCCTTCGTTGCTTGCAAAGCATCCCTACAGTTTCATAAATCAATTACAAATAAATCAAGTGTTTTCATTGGATGTTCTACAGGGTAATGCAAATACATGTTTACAAACTTATTGACCAATAGCATCATATCAGAATTCCATTGGACGATAACGATATTGATAACATTTTTTGTTACGACTCTGACTTTTTGTCTGTTAGCATTTATATGTTAAACAAGAAATGAATGTAAAATAGAGTCATAAAAGGCAAAGACAAGTTGCTAGAAATGTTTAAAATATCTATACATAGCCGATAACACCTACCTACTATGTAAAGGCCTCTTCTCGGTGCGGTTCTCGGCGGTGTTTTATATATGTACCTACATACAAAGGACCAGTTACATCAAGTTTTGTTTGCTGTACTGGGTTTTGACCGGCAATTTTAAGATTGTTTTGCTTAGCTCATCAGGATCTGAGGATTCCAAGTCCAATATCGTGGGAACAGCCGGGAAGCCGTACACGACTATCAGCGGCACATCACAGACTGCCCTATAAGGGGGGTCGTGAGCACGTGACGGATCCGCTCGTGTGATTGAGACTACTATTGTCTGCGTATGGAAATGTATACCAAATAAAAAACTTTAGCTTGAACGCTTATACAAAGTTGAAACTGAATCACGACTGAACGTTCGACATTGTTGGAAGGTATTATCAAAGTCTGCAAATAGGCAAAGTTATGGTTAAGCATTTCTTCAGCTGGGACATTGAAATCACATACTCGTAGAATAGTCTTAGAAGCAAGGTGGTTCTACTCTTGTCCCTTGACGACCTATACCGTGAAGAACCAAGGCAGCACGCGGTGCAAGCTCTGGCTATGGAGGATTCCAGGTGTACGATTATTTTGAATGACATGGGTCAGATTCGCGCGATAGTACCTACAAATAAATCATGCCATCGCAATCATGTCAACATTGTCATGCCTGTCACTGCTTTTCCTGGGAAAGTAAATATAGTGATACGAGTAGGTATAATGTCATTAAAATGTAATTTACAGCAGACTAGGACTCCTCTGACCTACTTCGCTTCCCCAGACATGAACCGCATTAATTTAGCGATCATAAAAGCACATCTAACAACTTTAGAACTGTGTCACGTTGTGCGTGAGTCCCACTCATCAGTCACGTCATGACTGACTTGTCAGCAAGCGAACGGTACAATTTACAACATACGCGCGCATGATGCACAAATAAATCGTACCGAAGAAATTCATCATAAGACAATGGTAGAATATTGTGGATTTTTATTATGTTTTGTACGGTTTGTACTTGTAACTTGTAAATGTGATACCGCTTTCGCTCTCAAGTAGGAAACCCGTGCTAACCACTTCCTGGTGTCCGATTGAGACCAAAAAATATAAAACTGATCTGTTCGAAAATATCTTCTAAATGTTTTTATTCTTTATTCTTTATCGTACACAAAACACATAATATAAAATAATACACAGTTTCTAAAGAAATTACTGGGTCAGCTTTTTTGATGGTTTATTAGCGTATTCCTATTTGGTACAATTTATCCTTACGAGCGATATCCTATCGACCAGCTAAGGAGACGGCGCCGCCCCATCCCAAACACGGAAAACTTGTAAAAATCGACCTGCCCCGAAATGGGACAATATTTTGCATTACATTATCTACGACTGACTGCAATCTATACCGTTCGTTATGGATATAAAGTTGATAATCGCGTGGGTTCTGTTTGATGGAGAGGAGCACGCGAGCTGCAAGTCGTGATAAAAGTTTTGATATGATGCGGCATGATCCATCGATTCAACAATCCCTCGAGACGATATCGAGCGAGGAAAATAATTATTTGTGCTATCGAATGAAAACTCTTGAATGAAGCCTCATTTGGCGAAATAAGAGGGTCTTTAAGTTTATTTGCGTACGGATACTTAAAATAAGTTCGTATGACTAGGTTGATTTTTTGAAGTCACGTTCAAAGAAAATGAAAAAGGATACAAATATTATTAATTGGTAGATTAAATGGTACTTAAATTGCAAAAGAATATACCATGTTATAGGATAGATCTCGCCTACACTTTAACATATTGGCGAGGTTAATAGTGAAGTTAGTAGTTAGTTGTTTAAGTGAGCGATAAAGCCTACATACTCTGTAGGCTCATTTGTAGTTGAATATCTTATTTAAAGACTTCTTTACTCATACAAACACACACTGCACGCTCTTACTAAATACACTTATTTCATTGTTTTAATAATATTTTTAATATTGTCGTACGTTAGTACAATTTTACGGAACGACAAACTGAAATACCATTAACTTTAAATGAAATGAAATGGCTTTGTCGTCTATTTGAGAGAACCTACCGCATTTTCAATTTCAGCCGCAATCGTTAATAGATATAATAGACATTGGACAACCACTTGATACCTCAGTAATTAAAGAAACCACAAGAATCAAAAGTTATTATGATGATCAAATAGAAATATACACGCATCAGGTTATAACAAATGGCAATGAATTGCAACAGAAGACAGCGCACGATGCATGTTATGTCAACGGTCACAGCCTAGTTCCATAGGTCATTCACTGGTCTAATTTCCTAGTCATTGTGTTCATTGAGATGTGACAGATTGTTAGGACGGAGTCATGTTACCTCCATATTGGCTCAACCAGCTCAACTACGGAGAACTATTCGCAAAGTAATTATTGAGTAAGTTGAGTAGTTCCAATTGATCGACGCGTGTCCAGCAGATACATAAAATGTTGTGAGTATTTTTGTAAATGTTCAAGTTACATACGAATTTCTCGAAAGTGAAATAAAACAGTAAAAATAGTCAAATTAAAAATTATCCTAATTTTCAAAAACCAAAAATAATGTTTGTTCTTTCTAAAAAATATTTACGCATTAGAAAACGTATAAATTTTCCGAGAGGAACTGAACCAATGCTGTTACTTTTCGCTTGTTGCACCGAGTGTACTTATCGGCTCAAAGCGACTGCAATCACACTTGTCCGCTCTCATTGAGTATTATTTGAATGACCTAAGCCTCGGGCAATTTAAACTCTAGAATGACAGCATTCCATGTTTATGTAATATTCCGGCCCACGCAGCCCTACGATAGTGCTCCAATAGGTCAAGTTGAACGGCGGAGAACCTTGGACCCTTCGAACATTTTGGGAGAGGTTCACCTTTGCAACCAGTTCTGAAGAGACCGGCGGATCGACAAGAATGTATTGATGGCTTTGCCATGAGGAAGTTGTTTGGTCATCCATCAAGAATAAGCGGTCAACATTACCTACAGGTACATGATGCATCGATATTGTTTTATTTTTGTTGGTTTTCGTAAATGATGAGGTTGAACAACAGTGGAGTGGAGTAGATCCACTATATAGTGTTATTGGAATAATGATAGATTCTGCATGGAAGATTAGTCCTATAGGACTATTTTTGTAATTTAGCATTAGATCGCGAAAGGTAGATAGGAAGGCCTTTGCCATGCAATTGGACGATACAGCCTAAATAAAAAACAGTAAAAGTATTATTGATACTAATTGTAACGTGTTTTTCGACGTATCTGTCTTGAAGTAAGTGTAAGTTTATGGGTTTATACTAGATACCTAGAAAATTAGTACCTAGTGACAATTCTATAGTATAGACGTTATTTCGGCTTATCTCAGAGTTTTTTTGAAGCTTCTTCACGAGATCGGGGGCTCATCTAGTGTACTAAAATCGCATACGCGTCTGTTCTATGTTGCAGTAGTCTGATTTTGAAATACCACTTTTTGCAATGGTTTGTATTCTATACATGCCAGATAGCACTGTTCTTCACTTCAGAATTCAGGTTTCATCTCTTCACGATTCAGTTGAGACCCCGTATCGTTTTTCTTAGATACATAAATCAATATTTTCTCATAAACTGCCTGCTCCGAAGACTTATCTTTCAATAAGCATCTACCGAATCATAATCATTGAATAAATATCTTATTCCGAGCCGCCTCGTTGCCATCTAAAGATATCTGCAATCTTCTCTATTAATAATGTAGTCTATTAAATCTTACATTATATCTTTAGTCCTGTTTCCGGGTTCGTTGATCTGTACTAAGGTGTATTGATATTCAATTGTTTTTTTATGAGCATTAAATAAATTAGAGGAACGATCTGTTCATAATTGGTTTTGTGTCTCAATTAAATTAAGTACCTACCTACCTAACTAAAAGAATGCAATGCCACAGAAAAGATGTTTTGCTGCTTCGAAATCGACTGCATTTATTGTGAAACAGGAAATCTCTGAAAGACACATTATATTAAATTCATAAGCTTTCGCTTGAAAAGCTAGTAAGAAACAATCGTAATCGTTTTAACATTTTTGTAATATACCATATTTTTCTTTAGTTTATCTTTCTAGTCAAAATCTCAGCATTATTTTACTTGTAAGTAGGTATATAACAAATGTATCTACGAGTAGTCCACAATCTATTAATCAACAAGAGGATAATACCCGTATGATATCACAAATCAGTGTTCAACAGTTCTTGATGATATAAGTGTGCATTTCAAGTAAGCCCTTCCTCTGGCTCGGGTGGTCTCGGGGGGACTCGGGGGAACTCGGGAGTGCGTTGTCCCTTGTCCGCGCCTTAATTGGATAATCAGATTCAGCAAGACTTCACCACTACCATTTGCCTGGTTCTCGATAAGATGAAGAATGCGATAAATTAAAAATCAAAAGGTATTTCAACAGGAGCTACATAGTCCTTCGATTGCTAGATCTAATACTCCTAGCTTCCTATGTTGGACAAACTGGACGAGGTTTTTTAAAGACGTCTGTCATGGGTTTTTACTATTGCACAAACTAGCGAGCCAAAGCACAAAATTATGCACTTGTTTGTGACAACGGAGATGGTCACTAAACACTAATCGTTGACCAAACGATGCTTGTTGCCTCAATAGCTTCTCCTTGAAAGTGTGTGGACTAAAATGTTAGAATATCTATCACGATATATTTATTTTGTCCTACAATGAACGACCAAAACCATCGTCAGAAACGATTTATTCCCTAGTGATGATATTTTCCATTTCTTTTCACAAAGACCGCGACAGCAACTCGAATGAACTCCACGACCCTAGTAGCATCTACGAGTATATACGATATCTCCGTGACTTAACGGTTGCATTGTCCCTTATGAGCCGGCTACAGATAATCTCGGAGCTTAGCTCACCTCTCCCTGGTAATCGTAGAACCAGAAATGGTTCTTTGTCAGAGGAAAGTGGTACAGAGATATAATCTGTCAATAAAACGAGTTGGTTGTAATAATGTACACATAGGTATTTGTATTTGTGCCGATCAATCAAATATTAAAGATTTTTGGATAGCTTCAGTTACAGCAAGAATCTCCGAGCAAGTTGAGATGTCCCGTCCATTAGTTATTTAGTTGTATTGTTTATTCATAGTAAAAAACACCATTGAAAACAGAAGAGGAAGAATGATTGGACATCTATGACAGTTTTATAAGGAACATCATAGAAGGAAAAGTAAAAGGAAGGCGAGGAAGGGGAAGACCGAGAATTGATTACATGAGTCAGATCAAAGAGAAGGTCAAGTCAAGAAGTAAAAGAGATCGTAACGGAAAGAAGTATAATTATGTAGGAAATTGCATCATTACACCGACAAAAGCTGAGCTATTGAGATTTATATACATAGTAAAAAAATGGCTTCTTAACTTCCTACTTCACCAGCAAATAGTTCACCTTTTATTAAGTAACTAAGCTTTAATTGAGAGCCCTCCGATGTGCAAACAGACAACAATAACAGCGTTAATACAAGTCGTGAGAACGGTATCGCTGGCGGCCTACCCATAGACCACAATACCACATTTCCTAGCGGGAGGCCTATATCCACAGTACCTTGGTTCTGAAGAAACGCCTACCGTCATAAAACTGCTAAACACACATAAATACAAAAAATAAAAAAAAGACAGTGTGACAAAATGATTTCATTCATAAACTTTTTAATTATATTTTGGTGGTTTTGGTGGTAGTTATGTTCTAGCAACTGCAATATCTGATTTTCAAAGAATAAATTGATTGCTGAAAATATTTTAACAACATGTTTTGGACACAGAAAAAATCATAAATGGTAACAAATTTTATAAATCAAAACACATAGGAACATTCACAAATTGCACAACTTATTTAACATATAAACGATCTTTAAGAACCTAATAGACATAGATATAGATTATTTTATTTAGAGAGTGTAAACTATGAACATCCAGCCAAAGAAGTTTTTAACAAAGAACTTTTGGTTTTATGATGACATATATTTTATGGCCGTAATATAACAGTCGTAGTTAATTAGAGGAGGTATTAGTTGTTACCACTCGCTCTCGCTCGGTGTCGGGTAACGAACGCGATATGAGAAATGGAATGGAGTTATTAGTTATTACCTACTATTGGGTGAACTAATGCTATGTTAGCGGTCGCATCAAATTTGAGGTCCGTAGCCACTGAAGCTGATACATTTATATGAAGCTGTAGGCCTGTAGAGATTGTTAAACCCTTATTCGGCAAGATATTAGGACTAAACGGAGAGTGAGGATAGAGTAAATATCGTGTTGTAATCATCAACACGATATTTACTCTATATCTAGACAATAGTTTTTTTTGAAGCGCTCGTAGCGAAGCTTGCAAGACGTTCTTGATAGATCTTAACGTTCTGAGCGGTCACAACTTGGATGGGTGACCGCAAGTGGCAGTCCGGCTAGAGGACGATCGATTGTATCATCGCGGGTTCGAATGCAATCGAAAACTTTGGTAAGAATTTTAATTAATTTATAATGTAAGGCAAACATGGCAAAATGAAGACAGGGGGATAAACGGGCAAGTAAGCGATAAGTTTATGTGTGTAATGGTCTTATTCATAAAGATTTGTCAATTTAAAAGAATGTTTTTTTCTTGCTAATCTTATGTCAATGAAAAGAGATTGCAACAGATTTAATATCCGTTTTAGCAAAAGTAAGTTTGATATACCAATGTGCATAAGGAGGTTAGTTTATAACCTGGTGCTGATTATTGATGCCAATTCTGCCGAAGCCGAGGGGTCAGGGTCCATGTGGAGGCGACTGGAGACGACTGATTGATTGATGACTGATGGCTTGATTTATCACCATTTTAAAATTCATCTTGCCGATGTTATTCTAACTGATTTGGGTTAAACTATGGTCTTCGCATAAACAGAATCCTCTTTGATTTCCAGTTCCACACATTAGAGGTTCTATGTTTGTCTGTTTTTTTTATTATTCATGTTTTATTTATAGTTTGTTTATAGTTTGTTTTATTATTAACCGATGACGATTTTAAAGTCGTTAAGCCAGGTCGCAGGCCTTTTAGACGGCCTTAAAACTAAGTCACCAGAATTGACCACTTGCGCATACAAACTTACCGATGACTTCGTCCATTCTGGGCTGAATTTGAAAACACTTTTTTGTTGGGAACGGTGGTCATTGATCATTAAGATAGAATTCTAAAAAATCATAAAATCTGCACGTTTTTGAAACCACGACACGAGCAAAACCTTTTTAGCACTTCACCGAAAGTGCTTGTACTTACGATGACTTACCTACATCACAGGTTTGAAAAATAAGTGCTCGAAAGCTCGAAATGCGTCACAACTTACGACTTCAATGTGTTTCACCACCGTCTACCCCATCATTATATAAGCTTATCACGTAGTTATTATTGAAATATCTATTCAATATTCTTAAATCTGTCCAGTCGTTCTTCGGTTATAAATGTTGTACCTTACTATTTATTTTTAACCCGAATTTGTTTTATATTATAATTAACATTAAACAGCCGTGAATGAAAACCAACTGTAGGAAATTACAGTCTAGCATTAATTGAACATCCTTTTTCAAAACACTCCAAGAATAGTCGACTTGTAATTTAAGTAGAATGACAGCTTTATAAACCCTCGAGCACAACGCGGACCGCGTTGAATGTCCGTCAACTTGCGTCTTCGGTTACAACGTGCATTACCGTTTGTGAAAACCGACTCCCTGCTTTAACAATCTTAGAAATAGAGTTTTAAATCCAAAAGCTACAGAAAATGTGCAGGTTAGTAATCAGAAATTGTACTTTCGACTTTTTTAAACAGTATTACAGTTGAAAATCGGTTATCGAAAAAATATAACTAAAAATAGGTAAAATGTGGTTCCGTTTCTGGTTACCATCTAGTGGAGTTGATTGCGTAAGGTGATTTGGATTATATTATGTGTGAAGAAAGGCTTTGTTTTGCTTGTGTCGGTATTGGGTATGTTTACTGAAACAATTGGACGGTGAAATGGGTAATGCGGTCCAAGTGGCGAGCGAAGAATAAACACCATCTATCTATCAGCCCACATACACTTACAGCTAAATATAGGCCTGCTCATTTTCTCACTAATTTTCCGATTAAGTACCTACCTATGTGCCAGTTGAAACTAATACTTCCCCGCTGCCTTTGCTATATCATCAGACCAGCTGATGGTCTGCCTGGTGTTGAGTGACACTCGCCCTTTAGTGTTTATAAAATTTATATTTTCATCATTAAAAAAATAACACTAAACAAAGAAGCATTGTAGTATTATTCAGGTTTCATTTGAATTCAAATACGGGTCTTATAGTTACTGATTTGAACACTTTCACAACATTTCGTATTGAAAGTCACAATAAAATCAATGACTCCCATATATTTGGCACACAATCGAAGCTTAATCGTTTTCCCTTCTGTCTTGGCACACGCACAAGAGGAAGTCCCACCCCCCCTTCCCACCCCTTTCCCCCCGCTGCGGTTCGACGATCCATTGACTGATCGAGTGCAGTAATGAATGGCGCAACGTCAGCGATCGTGTGCACTCGCCTTTATTACGAGAGCTTTCGTAGATTGATTTGTGAACGATATTATGAAGCTATTCGGCGTTATCGTTTGCGCAATATCGTTGGGTAAATACGCACTCTTTTAAAACAGTTTTTCATTTCATTGAAAGAAAGAAAGAAAGAAAAATCATTTATTCTTGTAGGACCTCAAGGATCACTTAAGTTTCGTTTTACATGCTAGGTGATTCTAATGCCTGTTCCTTAGAAAATGCATTTGATTTGCTTTAAAAGTACTTAATGCATAAAAAAGCATTTTGTCACTATACAAATTTGATATTGGCTCTCAGAGTAAGTTTGTTCATACTCACGGTTGTATCCCCAGGTATACTAAAGCATTTTAGAATCAGTCATCTAAGAGGGTTAGTCAGAGCCAAGTCCATAGATATAATCAGAATTTTAATCAAATTATGCATCAATTAATAATACTGCTGACTTGGGAAAAAGGCCTACGGTTCTTTCGTACAAAGCTCAAATACATTACCTAGGAACTCATTTCATTTCTTAGCAATGTAGTTAAACCCATCTTTATAGTAGTGTATTCAGGCTGATGAGTAAAATCTAAGTCAGTATACCAGGTAAACATAATCAGAGAAGTCATCGCTATGAGACAGTGCTTAGTGATGCGCGCTGCATCTACCAGGGCATTAGGTTACCGAGGAGGTTTGCATGCTAACACGATTGTCACAGAATAAGAAACACGTAGTATCTTTCATCATCGCGGTCAATGAAGCGTGAATGTGATCCTACTAGCTAAACGGGAGATGATGTACCGTTTTGTAGAGGTGACCACAAAACTGACAACGTATGTAATGTTTCTAGATAATTTCGCTTGTTTATTTATGTGTAGGTATCTATTTGTCGGCCTAGATAACATAGTTTTAACCTAAATTACACTTTCACAATAAAAAGGAAAGGAAACACCGAACTAAATGCGAGCAAGTACCAGGGCAGCATAACGTAACGAGCGGTTAACTGCTTTGAACTGATGGGCAATATCCCTCGAACGAGCAACAGCGCGCGGGCGCGCCCTTATTGTAGTCATATTGATAATTATACAGCAAGTATATAGATCAGGATTTTAAAAAGAATTTAAATGTATCAGTTAGATTCAACATTTCAAAAAGCCAATGATATCCTGAGCTGGACTTTTGGACACATAACAGTTTCCGAACTGCATTGTCTCCTACAGAATTTTTAGTACCCATTCAGACGTAGTAAATTAAGAATTCGTTAAATTGTGACGTAAAGCTGTTGAGCAAACTATAGATTGTTTACAACGATAATATCTAGATGACTCAATCGATTCTAGTTTATTGTGAAAAGTTATGTTAATGTATGTAGAATATAGTTTCTGAAAATAAAAAAAAGACTATAAAGCCTGGTACCGTATTATTTTAATTCACATTTTATTAGGACGTGCATTTGACTTTTGTCTTTTTTAAACTTTCACGATCAGAACACATTATAAATTCGTGATAAATACCCGTTTACATTAAATATCTTTGGACATTTTACACGGCATCATCTAGTCCCAAGCTTTAAACAACTCAATGCTTGTGTTATGGTAACCAGATGACTGATAAACTACTTAGATATTTTTTTTTTGTAAATGCATACATATTATATAGATAGAAAACATCCAGACCCGGAACAAATACATATCTGTAGAACATACAAACATTTGTCCCGTAGCGGGAATCGAACCCGCAACCTCCGCGTCTCAGGCAAGCCTTCGCCCACTGCGCCACAGAGGTCGTCATATTTGTTTTATAATGTGCATTTGACTGTCCCTTGCCTTAGACAATTTCAGCTTTCAGCCAATCTTAGCCAGTTCTACATAAAATGAATGTATTCATTTCCATTTCAAACTAAAAAAGCCAATACTTACCCATATAGTGGCATTGCACTTAAGTGTTTAATAAATACGTCAAAATGCACCTATAAATAAATTCTAGTATTACACTGTACATTGTTTACGAAGCCCTCCTGGAAGACATGGAGCGGCCAGATGTCCAGCTTTTTATTAGACGCGTCAAGCAGAGCATGTGGTGGCTTTTTGTTTTATCGTGAGAGTGTAATGTCGAGAAAAAAGATACAAACGTCATAGCACGTTGTTCATGGATAAAACAAATGTTCTTTATTTTATTTTTCTTGACTTGAAATAAAATAAAAATGATATTTATATGACCACGATTGTATTTCCAAACAGACAGATATTTGGTACATACCTACTCACGTTTTGCAGAAGTTAACATTCCATGTGACAGGTTGCAAGAACATCGACGTGATTAGAAAGCTAACTGGTTTCCTCACGATGTTTTCCTTCACCGTTTAGAGCTTGTATTAAGGCGCATATAAATTTAACGCAACGAAAAATCTATTGATGCACGGCAGGATCGAACCACGACTATATTGATACGAGTACTATAAGTACTGATCTACTCTATATTATGATACTCTGATCCCTCAGATTTTCGTCGTTGAATGTTGCATTTTTTTTGTTTCCATTCTCTAGTAAAAATGTAACTTAATTGGCTACTGGAGCTGGGTATCAGTACTTACTTGTTTTTCATCATTTTTAATAATCTCCATAAGTATTTAATTTACGTACATTTCAATGGCCTAATTTGTTTCAAACTTACCTTGCCCCGCATTTCTACGCCATCCTTTCAATCGCATTACTGAAAGGGTAATTCAAAAATAATAATTAATTCCAATCACGATTAATGATTCGTGATCGGTCGGTAACCTTGTTCGTTCCGTTTGGTCAAGCTGTCGGTTTACTTATAACCTTTTATGCATTAATCAATTTTAGCTAATTATGTGTTGCCTTATTGGATGCTATTATCATAATGCCATAAATATCATTTCTTAATTTTAGATTATGAAATGTTGCGTTTGACGAATATACCTAGTCAAAAGAAGTTTTTTTTAGGTAATAATTTTGAATAAACCTAAGTGAGGAGATTGTGTGTCTACCTAAGCAATAACAAGAATGTGTTGTGCTTAAGATAATGTTAAAATGTCGATCCCAAGCTTGCGCAGTTTTCACGACGATAGAAATAGAATAGAATAGAAAAAATATATATTTTCCATCAACATAATCATGGGTAACAGAAATGAGAAATTTTGACAATAGAGTACCTATCAAGAAAACAAGACTACCCCTCAGCATTTGCTCCAGCAGCATCATGACTATATGTTATGAAATACGAAATATGACCTGTAACTGTAATATATGGTACCTATATCAGTATGGGATCAGTCAGCGAAGGATATTTTTACCACTCAAGCAACGTTCAAGTCTTGTTACAATCCATCAGCAAGGATACAGGCGTCTGGAACTAATCACACCTGCCTTCTATTTGTGACTTCAAACCCTGCGTTAGAAATGTCTTCCGTCCGGGGAGACTAATTGACGAAATCAGAGATGAATGGGACCAGTCAGATTACTCGCCCAATTAGTTTGCTACGCAATACTGAATACCAGCTACGGAGATCTTTCATGATAGATTTGTGTTTGGTTTTCAAAGAAAATCTCTCTTAGAAAAAGTATAGTAGTACTAACTGGTAGAAGCATTATCAGACTTTAACCTTGCCCTGCAAATTGATAAGTACTTAAGTTAAGATTGAAGTCTAATATCGGGAGTCTGTTTCAAAATATTTGGCGCATATTTCACAGGAAATCTAATCCTCTGATCAGTGTTGTAGAGGTGTTGATTGGCGCGTGCGCACTGTGAAAGTGGCCACTAATTAAATTCGGCGCACACGGCGCCGGAAAGCGGAACCGATTGCGTCACGCGCACTCGCGGTTGCGCTAGCGCATCGAGGGAGGATATCGGAATTTAGTGCTAAAGCTGCATTTCCTTGAGTTCATAATAAGAATATATTAATAAGAGTAAGAATAATGAATATTGCTCGTCATCAACTTTTTCGATAGTCTACATCTGAATCTACGTCTCTTATGAGGCAGCTCTCATGATCTTCTGTTATACCGGTTAAGTTCTATTGCAAATAATTGGTCTTCAAAGTGCTACAGGAAGTACTTCAAATATGTAGGTAATAAGGACTGCCGTAGTCAATCGTAGTCCAATCAGTACATGAAGGTATTGTGAAGAGATGTTGTGGAAGGATGAATGAACTGTGTGAAGACGACATGGGAAAGAAAGGATTGAATGTTGTGATGACAGAAGAAAACTGGTTGTGCCATAAGGGCAGGGAGATTAAGACGTTGAATCATAAGTCTTATACTACGAAATAACTGATCGTTCGTTCGTTCGTATGAGCAAGTGGTCAACTCTGGTGACGGAATTTGTAGGCCGCCTGAAGGCCTCCGTCATGATGTCAGTACAGTTTAAACATCCACTTAAATTTTCTGGTATAGTTACAAACAAGATGGAGCCCGATTTAAAAGAAGTTGTCTTTTCCTGCGAGCCTTTGTCCTCAGTCACTTATTCAAGAATTGTTATTTACGATAGTATTGATAAATGAAAGTATCCTATTCAGTTGTTTGCGGAACAGAAATAGCGAGCTAAGGGCCAACTACGAGCTCGTGGCGAGGGAAGCGACCGCTCCTCGAAGAAAGTTGACCGCAGAGCGCCGACAAAAACTGGACACGCCCGTATCGAGACAGTTACGCGATCTGTCCATTTGATGCTTAGAACTGCTAGTTATTCATCATCAGCCACAGGGTGTAAACCTCCCTTTGTTTACGTCTTATTATAAGTATTATAATCCGATCCTACGCCTTGATAAGTCAGTAGTACAATATGCAATTTCAATCAGAACGTAGAAAAAAAGACGTGTGGCACTCGGAGACTGCCCCGGTAAAGCTATTGCATGGGGGGTGTTAGGTTATTTTCGTTACGGAATCTCTGAATTCGGTCTCCACGCGCAAGGCCCGCGATAGAAGCTATGCAATAGCTTAAAAATGAGATCGATAAGTCTTCCAACATTTCACCAATGCCATCTATGATTATTAACCTACGAAAAACATGGTTTCAAGTCGCATAGATACGAGGAAGTATTAAAATTCTCAAGATTGATTATGAGGTAAGTAATGTAACACTTTTCTTTATGTTGTATTCGTCATCAACACAACAATAAGGATGCATATCAACCGTCAACCATATCTCCTAACGGTCTTATTGCTTTAGCCATACAGCTTAGATTCGTGTCACAATTTGCATGATTATTTAGCTTTCTAAACGCGTCCTGAATATGAACGATTTTATCTGATTATCGGGTTTATATGAATGGCTGCCGTGAGACTCCTCTGATCGATTCAAAAAAATCCTTAACCACTCGTTCGTTCGTTCGTATGAGCAAGTGGCGACCTTAGTTGGATTTTTAAGTCAGTATAACGACAATAAAAATAAAAGCCTTTATTTTTATCTTAGTAGCAAATCAGCAATGTACTCAACACGACTCTTACATCAAAGTCATCGCTCAATTACAGTTATAGGTATTGTTATGTCAGAACCATCCATAATTATTACATTACCCGATACAAAAGTAAGGCAATCGTCAATAATTATGGTGTTTGAATATTGTTACGAGTTTATAGGCACATCGGTGGCTAAGTATCTGTTACAGTTGTTATGAAATATGGTCTACATGCCAAGTTGGATGTGTCCAAAGTATAGGTCAGTAGAAATATTAGGGTATTTACTCGTAGCTTTCACCTCTACGGGTAACTAACCTTTTTTTAAGCTATTGCATAGCTTCTATCGCGGGCCTTGAGCGTGGAGACCGAATCCAGAAATTCCGTAACGAAAATAACCTAACACCCCCCATGCAATAGCAGTACTGCGGCAGTCTCCGAGTGCCACACGTCTTTTTTTTTCATTTTCCTTTTCTGTCTCTTTCTTGCCATAGACCATGGACCCAGTAATTTGGTTGTGTTTGCACAGTCATCTCCGCGACACGGAACTGCCTAGCTAGATGAATACGGGTTCCAAGTACACTGTGTATTAATACAGCCTGAGAAAAGTGGAACAGCACATTCAGACCAAGATTCCATGAGGCATTCAGTCCAAGATTGTTTGTAGCACGTTGATGTAATTAAAATTGTGTAACTAGTAAATGGATAATTAGCGAGAACCTAGTGCCTTGTAAAATAATCTTAAAACCCTATAACATTGCTAAAAAGCTTGCAAAAGCCTTATCATTGCATACAATGCTGGTATTAGGTGCATTTCTTTAATTATGAATAAAGTTTGAGCTATAGGCTAATGGCCTTATTCATAAAAATTTGTCAATTTAATATAAATTTAAAGAATGTTTTTTTCTTGTTACTCTTATGTCAATGAAAAGTGATAGCAACAGATTTAATATCCGTTTTAGCTAAAGTAGGTTTACTAAACCAATATGCATAAGGGGGTAAATTTTTAAACCGTCTAAGTACTATAGCAGCATTACATTTGATAAGAAATTAATATATTTCTAAAACTGCCGACGAAGTGTTACTAAAATTACCAATTATG
This sequence comes from Xanthorhoe designata, assembly GCA_963582015.1. Classification (NCBI taxonomy): domain Eukaryota; kingdom Metazoa; phylum Arthropoda; class Insecta; order Lepidoptera; family Geometridae; genus Xanthorhoe; species Xanthorhoe designata. Next base: position 9,976,938 of record OY757051.1, read on the forward strand.
TTTGGTGGATAAATGAACCGTGATTTGAGGAACCATTTCCTGGGGTAGTTATATAACACCCTGTATAATTACACCCTAGTCCAGCTAGTCATGGTTGCGAAATGCACCATCATGAAATCATCATGGTCATCTGTTCAAGTGGCGAGCGAGTTAAATGCTCTCTACATTTGCTTCATCACGACAATTTCATAAATTAAACTCATTTAACTTTTAGGCTCTCTCATAACTATGATACAGCTTCTTTAGATGCTGTTTGTTTGTAGATAGTTCTCTTATTCCCTATAAAACCTACAAATTCTAATCTAACACTATTAGTGACTGAGAAAATGTATAGAAGTGTAATTGAATTGAATGACGATAAGTGTGAAGGAGTTTCGACCGGGAACTGTCGAAAAAGACACGCAAAATCAGTAAAATTGACCGAATGGAACCTAAATGGAAATAAATGTTATTCTATTCTATTCTATTCTAAATGTCATAAAATGTGAATGAACTCCGACTTTTTTCTTCTTTTCTTTATTTTGGCTTCGCACGGCTTGTGCCACTTCAATAGCTAGACTAACATAATACGCGTATTATACCTACTGAAACTACTTGTCAGATTTGAAAAAATATTTCTACAATTAACAGCTCATTCCTTGAGGAAGGTTATAGGATAATTCTCTCAAATTAAATGGCGGGTGAAACCGCCTGGTACAACTAGTCTTTCAAGTGTTTCAGGTAGCAATTTTATTATGTAAGGTCATTTAATAGCATCAATAGATATTTCTTTATCAATATCTTTCAAAAAGTTAGACAATGAGCCATTAGGAGCTCGCCAAATGTATTCCTCAGTCGGTTCCCATCGTCTGCTTCAAAAACAATAAACACTTAAGAGATATACAAAATAAACAAGTTAGTGACCCCTAATTGTATTTATATTATGTCTTTATGTCATGACATCCGTGAACTGTAACGGATTTTAGCAAATAAAAAAATTCGATGTCGACCAAATCTTAAAGAGTTGTTGAAAATGCTAATAAAAAGAAATGAAGGAAAAAGTGTAGGTACATAGGAAACTAATCGGTGCTTTAACCGATAAAAATCATCTTGACTGGGTCCAATCTGAAAACCAGCGCTACTTCCTTACTATTTGTGTTTGGAAGTAGGATTACGCTGAGATTGGACCTTTTCAGCCACACTGCACTTCATGGGAGGGGCTAATTTCTGTTTTCTTCTTTTTTTGTAATGTAGGAAGGTACCTACCTACCGTCCTCTAAAAATGTAATTGTTTTTCTATCTGTACCTACCTACCTACTTGTCTTGTGTCCTTCTCTGCTATTATTGTTTTTTTCTATTGTATGTATGTGTGCTGAATAAATGTATATCTATCTATCTATCTATCTTACTAATAGTTTCGGGCCTCGGCTTAGAGGGTCCGTAGCCTAGTGGTCAGGCAAGCTCGGCTTAAGAGCGATCGCTTGTATCTACGCAGGTTCGAATCCTGCCGGAGCCTTTAACTTTTAGTAAGATTTTTCATTTATAATGAAACATAGGAAACGTTTATTATTTATAATCATTTTACTTAAAGATTAGCATTAACTTCTAGATGTCATATTACTAGAATACTTGTGTGTAGTTTTCACGGGAAACTACATACAAGTACACAACACTCCTTGCAAAATTATAAATCATTAAAAAATATCCTTTTCCGAAACTTTCACTTAATACCAATAAACGCAGGATAATGGGAATATAAAATATACAAGCATTTAAGTAAATTACATGTCTCGAGCGAGACACATCGGAATATCCACGAGCGGATATAACTTGACAATTCACAATGTTTTCACGTAAGGAGAAAGTCATATTTACATTCTATTTTATTTTATAGAATTTACTTATAACTTGTTCACATAGGTACCTGCTTAAGGTTCCAATTTATATGGGAATTTAAGTAGCATAATCCCTTTCAGAGCAGAAAGTTTAGGTTGAACCGGATTTTGGGAATTTGAGTGTCAAAATCCCCTTCAGCACAAAGTTTCGATTCAAAATTATGTAACCATCAACTTGTGCTATTATAATCTATACATTATATTATTGTAAATGTATAAATGATAATGACAAAAGTTGATAAAACCATAATTTAGGAGCGTTTGGATGTGATCTTAGTACAGGCGACTGTACCACAGCTTATAATAGATAGGTACACATTGTACTCACCACTCACAGCGATGGCATTCTCAACGGTGAACTGAAACAAAGAAAAGCACTTTTGAGAACATTCATTATGGTTCCTTCCTAGTCTTTCTATTAGGTTTCTACTTCCCTACACTCAAGACTACAACCCTACACTACACAAGACGAAGCGCTCGTGTCGAAGCTTGCTAAGACGTTCTTGATAGATCGTCCAAGTTAAGCATCGTCCTGAGCGGTCACTACTTGGATAGATGACCGCAAGTGGCATCTTCCGTGCTTCGGAGGGCACGTTGAATTGTCGGTGGCCTGAAAACTCCGTCACCAGAGTTGGCCACTTGCTCATACGAACAAACGAACGACCTAGACCAGTCGCACACTGCAAACTTTTCTATCGGCCGATAAAAGTATTTAAGTTTGTATGAAGTGACCAACTCTGGTCACTAAGTTTTGGGCCTAAAGGCCTCCGTCATGGCTTTACGAATAGTTAAGCGGACTTTTCTACCCACCGGTAGTCTGATCGGGCTCAATATGAAGATGTAATGCAAGTGCGCACACTGGAAGCATCAGTATCGGGCATTTTTGTACTAGCAGACCAACCTGACAAACTAACTTAAAAACCGCGAAAGTATTTTAGCCTTAAGTTTTTGTCTCATAATTCAGCACTATTATTCTCTTTTATTACATTCTCTCATATTTAAAGATTTTATTTGTCTTCATCTCTGTGCATAATGGTAAATTAGCATATGAATAAAAAAGTATCAAAATGTAAGTTCATTGACCCCGGAAGTATTCTGAAATCCACGAATCGATTCGCTTCATAAACTGCGTCCGCTCACGATATTCATAAAATGCGAGACAGACAGTCGAAGTAGGTATAAACGGGAATATTAAAAATAAATAAATAAGGAACGATAATTAGTTATAACAGTTAACTTTCTAAAATAGCGTTGATGTGCTTGCCACCCTTCACGGAATGTTTACATCTGCAACATGTGGGCATTACCAAATATATGTATTTGGACATACCTCTGACTATCCCCTTAGATATCCCCTGAAAATAATAAGTGTATCGCACATTTTCATATTAGTTATTTTATCTATATTATATATCGCCGGCGCATTTCGTCATACATTATATATCGCTGTGACCCGGCGCATTTCGTACCACCATAGGTTTTAACCATCTACGAACTATTAAAAACTATAAAAAAAAAAACTATCCAAATCGGTTCAGCCATTATCGATCGTGACATCGAAAAGTATTGTTTATATATAAGTAGGTAGTTCTTTTGCTGACAGATTAAAGAATAAGCCAACTGCTTTGCTTTGGATAAAATAACGACCTGTTTGCATAGGCCATTTATTTTTCCTATATAATTAAGCAGGTAACAACTAAACAGACTATAATTTCAATACATACAGACAGGATGCTAGGCACTACCAGTGTTGTAGATAATTGCTAAACTATAGTAAGAAACCTTTAAGCTTCAAACCAGTCCAATTAATTAACATTCATCGCCAGATACCTCCCAGTTACTACTTACCTACATAACTAATTGCTGTTTTATAAGCAAAGATCAAATTTCGGTGTCATATTTTGAAGCGTTATTTATTGCATAAAAGTTACATAACATTATTTTATTAGTATTAGCAAAGATGATTAATATCTAGAAGACAGACAATCGTAACCCTATCCCGCAGTACCAGATAGCCTGGAAACTTTAAAACATCAATTTTATCCAAGAAATTACAATTACTTTCAAGTTAAAATTACCTAAAAAAAATTTTATATTGAATATTGTTGCTACCTACTACTAAGTATTGAAATTTCTTGGATAAAATTGATGTTTTAAAGTTTCCAGGCTATCTGGTACGGGTTACGATTTTGTGTATGGCCTTTATCTGTCTTCTAGATATTTAATCGTCTTTGGTATTAGGTATTAGGATCTAAATGGGTAAACACAAATATTTATGTGAAGTGAATTAGCATAATCAACAAAAGGATCGAAAGCTTTGAGGAATTATCTAAGTGAGAGATCAATGATTACGTGAAGTACGCGTTTCCATTGCACTTGCTTGAAGTAACAAAATCGAATGCAGAAAGTAATTAACAAGAAGAAAGTAAATAAGGAATGCACATTTTAAATACAACTATCTAAACTAATATTAGAAAGCCGAAAAATATCTGGAACTACCAATCGGATTTGTGAAATAAATCTTTTACATTTTTACGGTTTAAGAACCGAACGTCTACGTAAAGAAATAAGGTAAAAACGCGATAAAACCGCATGTCCATGTATTTATAAATATGGTTTAAGAAGTGTACCTAAATGTACAAAAAAGAAGAAAGAAGAAGCCGAGCAAAAATAAAGACGGGGTGAAACCGCCAGCACAGGAATTAAGATAATTTTAACTTTTTGGAATGTCACTCAGGACGTTTTAACAAACAACTAAAAGTCACCAATACAATTTAGAGTCTTGTTTATAACAAAAAGTTCTGGAAGTCATGTTTCAAAGCAGTTACAATGAATACAAATGGACATGCGCAGAAGATCGCCTTGACCGTGACGCGAGCGGTCACCGAGAGCGAGAGTGAAAACGATATCGCCGCGAGATCGCCGGTACCGTTCCACCGGTATTATACCTAGTATAGTATTATTGCCGGTACTAGAATACGCCTCTTTACAATATTCCAAATTTAAAAAGGAACTTAAGAGCGGTCAACCCGGCTCACTTTTCATACAAACGCTCGTACGTGATTATGCCGTTGTAACAGACCTTTCTTTTAAACTTTTGGACTAAAAGGTATCTTGTGCACTATATCTAGGTTTCTATAGAAACTAAAAACCAAAATTTTGAGAAACAAATTCAGTATAAGCTTCCAAAAACCTGCTTTTAGCATAAATTTTACCTGAACTTTGGCCGTTCATAATGTACTCATAAATTGTAAAAGTAAAGAAAATATTGTCATAGAAACCTTGCAAATCTTATGGAGATTCTAAATGACTAATATTTATTTTACAAACTTGTAAGGCTTACTGAAATACACGTATTTCCTGGAACACTTTTTATGAAATTTCCGCACACTATTTTTCGAGTGAGCGAGTGAGCGGCGAAAGTACCTACTGAATGCCGAGCGCTGAGGCGCTATCTCTCTTTTTTCGCTTTGCTTCTTTTTCTAGCATTGCGCTGGATGAAACAACAAGCTTTTCAGCTATGCCCGCGTCGATGATAGACGCACCGGGAAGGGCCACCTTAATTTTGAAATCTGTAACCGTTATCGAAAACTCATTTTAGGACTTACGTGCTTTTAGTTTTTGCATGACATCGTAAATCGTGGTTTAGCTTACTGTTTAATCTTATCAAACTCTGGTTTAATGTTACAATTCCACAAGTACGTACCTACTATCTAATGGTACTAATAAAATAAATAAGATAAAGGTGTATGACATGGGTTAGATTGGCGCGAGACAGGATCGAGTGGCGGAAGCTAAGAGAGGCCTATGCCCAGCAGTGGGATGAGAAGGGCTGATGATGATGATAAAAGGTGTATGATATGATCTAAAAATGCTCAAAGTAGGGGAGCGGGGGGCTTGTTGTAACGGGGGCAAGTATTAACAGCTTAATTACTCAGCAGGTATTGAATATTTTGTGTTGGAATTTGCGCTAATTAAGTTCTTATACGGTGGCCTATGACGTGAACACAGTAAGTATTGCGTGGGAGCGCGTAGTGAGTGGTGGTGTGCAGGTGCTCTATTTTTGCCAGGTAATGAAAAAAACTTAAGTTCGTAAAGTTTGATTCTAGGTTACATGCATTGTCTTTTTGAAATGAGTTTCTATTGGTTTGTGTAGTTAAAATATTCAGCTATTTTATGTTAGTAATTTCTTTTGGCTACATTACCTATACCATTTATTTTCAATAAACAAAAATGTCAAAAATATTGCTATGAGGCAAGTTGTAACGAAATCTCGGGGCACGTTGTAACATGCTACAACTTGCCTCTTCATGTTTTTAAACGTAAGTGTGTACCTATGCTTGTCGTTATTTACATTTAAAATAGTTTTTTAAATACCTAATCATACAATATTCCACAGCTGGGCAAAATCCCTACATAATTACAGAACTAATAATTTTTTTTATCTTCTGCGTTTTAGGATGAGAAATAATAAGCAAATATCGGAAAGGGCTGCTAAGTCGCAAGAGGTCTACGAACTAGCTGCAAGGGAAGTTTCCGAAAATGGAACCAAAATTCGTCATCATCATCATCATCAGCCACTTTTAACCCACTGCTGGGCATAGGCCTCCCTTCGTGAATGCCATTCGCCTCTATCCTGCGCTAGTCTTAGCCACGTGCAACCCACTGTTTTGCGGATGTCATCTACCCATCGATCCGGTGGACGTCCCCTTTTACGGTGTCCTTGTCTAGGCCACCACCAAAATTTGTCAAGCTGTAAAAATATTGTTATTTTGTCTAAAAAAACTTATAGAAACTAAGCAATAAGACTCTTAATGTTGATAAAGAAAGACTTGTAACTAATAAACTTACTTGAGCTTTCAACGGTGAAGTAAAACATCGTAAGGAAACCCGCGGCTAAGTCAGCCACACGTATTGATCATTGTCTTTCCTGTGGATATGGCCAACTTAGCTGAGAGGATGGTTTAGGTGCTGGGCAAGCCTATTCCATCTCAACAATGTCCCAGGCACTACAGTGTCCCGTTAAGTTAACGGGACACTGCCTCCTGACTCTGTATAAATCATCTAGTAAGGATGTAAAGGTCTGAGTTTTTTTTTCACTAATGAGGTAGGTAAGTTTGTAAGAATAAATGTTATAATTAGTATGTATCAAACATTATATTTATGTGTGTTAATGTGCATAATTAAAATTAGGTTTTAAACTGTTTACCAAACAAGAAATGCCTAAAATCTATAATTATGTTGTTTTAATTATGTTGTTACTACCTACCCCACACCAGTTACAACTTGCCCCAAGAACGGGGCATATTGTAACAAGCGTCTATGTTTGCAAAAAAATTTTTTTTTAAGTAATCGTTATGAAATCCAGCGCAGTTATCATTCTTATGGATAAATGGATATATTTCCTCTACTATAAAATAACTTTATTATTAGAATACTCGTTATCTTGACTTCCCCATCAAAAAAACTAAAAATTGTTACAACTAGCCCCCCGCTCCCCTACTGAAAGAATAATTCTACCGCACTTGGGAATACAGTCGTGATCATATATTCATATTTCTAAAATCTCAAACTACCTACTTTACTTTATCAGTATTATAAAGTGGGTGCTAATAACCACGATTGTTGTTTGTCACCTCAATAATTTATACTAAAAGCCTCATCTTTTATGAACAAAGCATTTATAACAACAACAAACAGCCTCGTTTTAACAAAGATTTGTGCCTACCCATAAAACTAAAGTAATGTGCAATGTCAAAGTTTAAACTACAAATGCAAGAGCGAAACTCTTTTATATTTTTGATTTATAAACCTCGTATTGTGTTCTAGAAGCAATGGAACTATAAATTAAATCGAACAATAGCGCCTGCCTACTGCCTACCCCTAAACAATACTGCACAGTCACATCAATGTAGACTATACATAGAAGTACATTATGTGCTTACTAGGTGAATAGTAAAGTACAACGTACTGTATGCTAATGTGTGTAACATTATCCGCCTTTATTGCAAAGAAAGTAGACATTATGATGAAAGATTTGTGATATGAAGAGTTAGAAAACGGTTAAATGCTCATGGAAGAGAAGATTAGTTGTTTATAAAAGTATATTTTATGTCTTATATGAAATCTTTTATATTTCTGCTTCGTAGAATCGAACTTGAAAATTATACATACAAAAGATTTGAACGCGCTCAATTAGCTACGCAGTTTTCGGAGATAAAATTTACTAGAGAAAGGTAGTTTATAACATAAGTGACCGGTTGAGAACCAATCTCCCCTAAAATATTTTACACAGATCTGCCGAAACAAAAAATAGCAAACCGTGATTCGAACCCACGACCAGTGGAGACAACTAGGCCAGCACGGCCCTCAATTTCTCCACTAATGAATGTCACATTACGAATGTAATCTCGTCCGATTATCCAACTATAATATAACTAGCGGTAAGATGGCTGCTTTCTCGTAATTCAGAATTTCATGGTTCGTGCGTGCGGCGCGAGCCCACGTTCTTAGGATATCACGAGCGTTCACAGACTAACGAACTGAAACTGCATTTGGATAATAGATAGTACATTTAAAGGATGTATATAAAAGAGAGAGAGAGAGAGTCAGGCCTTTACATCTTTACTAGATGATTTATACAGCGTCAGCAGGCCGGGACACATGTAGTGCCTGGGACATTGTTGAGATGAATTAGGCTTGCCCAGCACCTAAACCATCAGCTTAACTGTACAAAATACAATTGAACCAGTTGAGCCACCTAAGGAACGTTACAACGAAGTAGCTCAACTGATCTAAGCCACTGCCAGTCCTCAAAGATTCTGTGATAGTGACACCAATAGTGACGTGATATGACGACTGCCGCTTCTAAGAAGACGGGGACTACACCGACTTTTCAATTTGTTGGTAAACACGAGGGAATTCAATCGGAGACACGGTTCAATGGCGTCCGACTGTTTGTTTTGCTCGAAATTGACGAAAGTTCCGGATAAATTGCTATGATAACAACATAGGTACCTTTCAACGTCTGTAGAATGGGTTGTGCAGTTATTTCAAGTAAACCTTTTATAGGAACATTTTAGTCATACATCAGCATGACAATAGTGGCAATTCTGAGTGTCGCAAAAGCTAAATTTAACTAACTAAAAATGTTGCCGTCCCTTTCATAGGGATTGGAATAAAAAGGATGGCATTAATTTTAGTTAGTTTAATTTAGCTTTATTATGTCATTAAAATAAGGGATAAACTTGCACGTGTTAGTTTTTAGTACCTGGATGATCGAGCTTTACTTAGTTTTCATTGCCTGAAAACACGGATAAAAAGACATTTTCTAAAAATGAAACCTAGCTAGATTGATTTATCGCCCCTGCATATAAAGTTCATGAAAATCGTTGGAGCCGTTTCCGAGATTCAGATTATATATACACAAAAATTGCTCGTGTAAAGGTATTATATAAGATCGTAGGTACATATTTTCCATAGAAACTATTGCCAATCTAGATTAGATATGACCCTGACTACATTTATTATGTTCGAAATTATTCTACAGAATGCAGTAGATAATTATCTACATCTTGTAACAAAGATTAGATTGATAACCATCGTGAGCCTATAAATTATTGTTACATTTAGGAATATTCTCACATAATTTCTACTTAATAATGGAGATGGGCTGGTCATGTTTGCCGCATGCCGGATGAGCTGTGGCCCAAGATTACCACTCAGTGGAGCCCTGAGACAGCAAGACGGCGTCGCGGCAGACCTAGAAAGAGGTGGCGCGACGAACTTGATGCCTCCAAATGGCACAGGACCGTGATGAGTGGAGAGACCAAGGGGAGGCCTTTGCCCAGCAGACACAATGGGCTAATAATAATAATAATAATTTCTACTTTAACAAAAACAAGCCTAATCAGACATAACATTTTCTATAGGTACCAATTTTAAACTACTTTCCAACCCAACCTTCGCTGGTTTAACACAAGGGATTTGACACACCTCCCTCCAAATAAAACGGCTAAGTACTAGGTAACCAACGATTAAGAGATTATTCACGCTCATTTATTATCGTTGAAAGGCTTAACAATAGCTAAGGTCAAGTCGAGTGCTCGATTTCGACATCGTATCGATTCAATAATTCGATTATCTCCGCGGTCAATTATAAAGTGATCAATCGTATTGCGAAATGAATGAATTTTAATTTGATATGTGAATGTGGTGGGATATCTTATTTAATTGATGTTAGATGATTTTTATTAGTGTATATTCATAAATTAATGATACTAATGTGTTAATAAACGCGATACAATGAAACAACTAACAAAGTTCTGATACCAAAAAGTAAAAGGCTTATTTATAAAATTTAATACAATTTTAATTATGTATGACTGAGTACAATTTGTTTACATAAATAAATAAATATCCTTGGACATTCCACACAGCGTCATCTAGTCCCAAGCTAAGCAATTTAATGCTTGTTTTATGGTAACCAGATGACTGATTATACTTGTACTACAGATATTATTATTTTTTGTAAATAAATACATAATATACATAGAAAACACCCAAACTCGAGACAAATATTTGCAGACCATACACAGAGGTAATTTTTTAATAGTTTCTCTATTATAAAACTTTTAGAATATTTATTTTTTTCAATTTTTGCACTTGATATTTTTTTAGTAAAGTAATATTCATACATTATTATTGCTTCTTATTAAATGTTATCGTAGAACAATAATCAATTAAAATAATTTATTGCTAGAACCGGATAGAGCTATGGTCAAAATGAACTCATTGTAGTCTCGAGAACAATGGCCGAATTATTGGGAACAAGAGTGATTAATTTGAAACTAATTTATGATTATTGTTTTAGAAAATAATTATCGATTCTTAGAATATAGAGGTCATTACCATAGGGCCGATTCTAAAAAATAATATATAAATTATTGTTAAACAGCTACATAGTGGGATGTTTCAACTTTCGATTCAAAGCTATCGTGTTAGCCCAGCCATTTAATATTGAAAGAAAATAATGCCTGAAGGTCATCATTTCGTTCTCTTCAAATATTCAAAAATCGTTTATTTTATTGGACGTCAAGGATCACAAGAATCGTCTTACCAGATAGGTGATTTCACTGCCTGTTCCAACGCGACACACCAAGTTCTATTCGTTCAGTATTCGATTGGTATGGTAAATGAATTTCAAAAAATCTGGTCTATCAAGAACAGATTTTTTTAGAAAATAGAGGCCCAATACGCCCAACATCTCTACTTAGAGTTTGTATACTTATACATACATATGTACGCACTACATGTATGTATACGTAACACACCTCTCGCGGGAGCAGCGTCCGTAACACGGAATGTGACTAATTAATTAGTTACTCAGCTATGTGTAATAACCAACCAGTAATTATATCACACCCGATACTCCACTTTTTACTGAATTATTTAATGTCCTCGTTTCGAAAACCGTTGCGTTTTGTTCCTGTTTATTTTTCCAGTTCTAATATTTCCTGGTTGATCCATGTCTACCGCGCTTGTTACACAGTTTTGAGCCTATTTTTTATTTTGATCTTACATTTTCATCAAATATTGATATCAAAATTCATATAATTTGAATCCTACAATGTGATGAAATTCTCGTTCACTCAATAGGTACTGAAAAGCTAGGTATTCAAGCGTTTCTGTATTTGGGCGTCATATTGTGTGCAAGTTACATGCAGCTGCGGAGATTAAAATACCTAAGTACATTACTTATATTCTCATTCATGTAAAAAGGTACTTATAATAGCATACCCAAGGACATACGAGTACATCTGAAGTACCTATTCAGAGGCATGTCTTGTATTATTAGACTGTGCAAAAGCCAACATTATCTATTTATGGCAGTGAGGAACGTAATAAACCAAAAAAAAGCTGTATTCAGAATAACATGTGCCTTTATTCCAGTCCCCTGTAGGGTAAGTTGTGATTGCGTTCCTTTCTCGTCTTTTGAATATCCAGACATAAAACTGCAGTTTATTTCGATTGCAATCCATGTTGGAAATAACTCCGCTAGGGATGTGACATTGTACCTACCTAAAAAATCGATTTATCATTAATCGATTTTTTTTGAAGCATGAAAAATCGATTAATAAATAATCGATTTTTCTTAAGAAAATAATCGATTTTGTTATATTAATCGATTTTTTTCTAATTTGTCAATTAAGTTCAAAATAAACGCCATAAATATTATATCAATAGATTTATTAATTAAAAATAACTTTTTTTTTATTAAAAATAAACAACAGAAATTATAATCATAACAAATTAAAGTTTTAGCAAACAAATTAGTTCAAATGAAAATGTTTTTCACATAAATTAACAAAAATAATTATTCACTTTCAAATCTATCGTAGGTAAGTTGTATTAGACATTATAATAGCACACGGGAATTTACTCACGTAAAATTATCGTCGATTTAGATACCGACAATGTTTCGATTCTTCCGGAGAATTTTTATTAGTATGAGTATGATTATGAGTATGAGTATGAGTGTGGTCACTCCTCGCGGTCGCGTCTCACACTGCGTGCGAAGTATCGAAGAAGGAACTTTTTTTAAAAACACAGACTTTTCAGAAAGACTGTTATGTTTAGAATTATTTTCTAACCTTTCTAACCTTTGAATATCCACGGAAAGTAAAGTAGGATTTAAGAAAAAAATCGGTATTGATTGAATGATTGATTATAAAAAAAATCGATTATTAATCGATTATTTATAAAAAAAAAATCGCGTATAAAAATCGATTTTTATTTAAAAAAAATCGATTATTAATCGATTTTTTTAATAATCGATTATTTTTTCACATCCCTAAACTCCGCTCGGGTTGTATCGTGTCTGTGGAAGGGGGGTAATGCAGGTATTTTGTGAATGCTCGTAAGCTCCTAACTTTGAAAATGATAAAACACGTACTTGGAAAAAATAATCGAGATCTAAGAATGGCTGAGTATCAATCACTTCAGTAAACCTACGCCTGTCTTTGTTTTTTATAATAAATAAATATCCTTGGACATTCCACACAGCGTCATCTAGTCCCAAGCTAAGCAATTGAATGCTTGGAAAAATAGGAAAGGTTGTAAAATATAGATGCATAGATAGTGTCTACAGCTACATTTCGTAGGCTTTTCTAGCTCTATATTATACCAATTTGCAGGTTAGTCGGAATATAAAAAACAGATTTAGCCAATAAGTTAGTAAAAGAGTAGATTTTTTCTCATTTTTTCCACCTTCTAAAGAAAATGATGAATGCGCGCATTAATCTCGCGGGATTAAGGAGCGTGCCCAAAGTGATCTCCCGACCCTACACTACTACATAAACATAAATACCTACACATCTACTACGTATCTACACCTATGGTGCTGTGAAGTGGTTTGAAGATTTATTTTCGGTGAACGGCAACAAACGTAAAACAATGTAGTCCTAACTCGTATCATAATGTTTCTTGTAACGCTTTCACGCCTTAACTACTCGACCGGTCATCATCAAATAAATTATGATTTAAGAGAGGGTTACAGAAGGACATTTGATACTTTTCATCTGGAAATAAAATAAAAAAACTGATATATTGTTCTGGATCGAAACATTATCTGCATACAAATCGAGTTTATTTTATACGAGTAATTTGCGTAGTTAGGTACCTAATATGTAGTACCTATAATGTTTAGTAGGTACTTACATAGAGTTTAGATAGAGACAATTTATTCACACCAACTTTAAAAAAAAAAGTCTGATAGGTACTTACAGTTGTATATATGAACTGCTAGACATGGTAGACAATTATTCAGATCTTAGTTTTTTTAATATCTTCGTTATAAAATGCATATTTAATAAGTAAGTGGCAAGCTATTATGGTGTTTATCAGTGCGCAGGCGCACCGTTGAAAAATTACTTCATGGTACATGGTGTGATGTGATAAGCGGTTATCAGTGACGCCAGCGTGATTGTTTTCTTACTGTGTTGGTTTAAGATTCGCGATCTAACGCGGATAAATAATTAGGTACTTGGAAAATATCTAGGCTGGAGAAAGTTCAGATGAAAACCGTAAAGACACAAACAAAAAAAGATTTATTTTCTAAAACATTGAGAGATGAAATAATTAGATAGTTTATTCATGTTAAACTACTGAGTGTGATGAAAATAATTCGAGACAGTTTGAATTGAACACATTTTTTGTTTTTAAAATGTCTTGTCCCTTAAAACTTATCGAGCCGAGGAATTAGACAACTATAATCGATGTTAAGTCCTCAGCTCATTCCTACAACTTTCTTTATCCACCTTAATTGTGTCGTTATGTACTGTTCAATTCGTTTCATCCTACTGATCCTTAAAAATAAATGCACTTACCTTTTTTAAATTAAATTCCTGTCATAAAATTCCACGCATGCCACTATAATTATATCCTAATCACAGACCACTTAGAACTCTACATTAAGGCGCATCCACACATTCTATTTCTGAACATCGAATGCAGAAAAAACTAAAAGTTGAAGGGCGTTATGCAGGACGAAGCGGCGGCGGCGGCGTCGCGGCGCGTACTAGCGCAATACTATGCGGGGTCGCCAGCCGCGAGTGCGTAACTGGCTAATTGTCTCCCAAAAGTGGCCAGATACGTCTCGAAATTCACAATAATATGCCAGATTCGCGGAAAATAATTACTTGATTATGTCTAATTTGGAGAAAGAATTACTTAATTATATTTTACTGGCAATACTGAGTTACGCTTTAATTAGTACAGACAGTTGCTGCATTTAATTTAAATTAGGGTGTGGTACGTACGATACGAAGGTCTAACTAAATAATTACTTAATACTAATTATGCGACGATATTGTATTGTACTCGTATACCAACTGTTTATGTAGATACGTGTCAGCTTGACATGCTCGTATCAACGTTGACTATCAATATTAAGTTTAAATTCAAAAAACAATTACACAATAGGACCTCTAGTATCTCTATTTTCATAGGCACTGGTGTCCCGTTAAGTTTAGATAAAAATTTACTTCTTTATACTGTAGATCATCTAGAAAAGTTTAAAAAGCCTAAGTTTCCAGTTCACATTGAATCGTCTTACAAATTAGGGGATCTACACCTGTTCCAGCGCCAAATCTGTCCATAAACTGTCGAACTGGCAGCACCGCTCCGCACGTAGCGTACGGAGACATCTGGGAAAGTGGACGGTCGCATGCGAGAAGCAGCATCGAAGGTCAAGTTCAGAAGTGAGGCCGCACATTCAGGTTGCGCCGTGCACTGCATTCTGATAGTGTGTCGGGGCCTTTCGAGATTGCTTTACAATCACCATTCGATCTGATTTGCATAACCATTCTCGATTTTAAATAAAGTTTAAAGTTTCATGTTGGTCATTTGTATCTGTCACAACATGCAGCAGCCTTGTCATGACTTTATCAGGGTAAAATATTTTTCTAGGATGATTTATTTTGACAGTTGTTTTTAGAATCTCTTCATCAACAATTCTATTAATTTAATAGGCATGGTTAAAGCGCTGCTGCTTTGCGTTCCCGAGATTATTTTTTAAATAATGTAAGTACCTACTTTTTATATTCAAATTAATTTATATTCAATCTGTTTATCGGTATAATAAGTTAGACAATTCAAAAAGTAATTAAGCTAGCAGCGTTATAGAAATATCTAACGATACGTTTATTTTCCTTACAGAATAAATAAAAAGATCAAAGAATCTTCTAATAAGAATCTTCTTTGAAAAGATTTTCTAACATTCCTGGCTTCATTCAGCATGCCACCATCCACAGCATCTGCAGCACGTGAATTAATCTTAATGTCCTCCCTCTCTATCACTCCCCAACCCTCTACACAAGTTAGAACGAGATAAAATACATCCGCACCGCGCAAGTCTTTCACCCCTAAACTCTAGGGGCGCCGAAATGTTTGAACAATCAATATTTTTTTATTGTGGGATGAAACGAGTTGGTAATACCTATTCTAGTAAGATAAATAATGAGAGGGCGGAAAATTATGGTGTTATAATAGTTTTGGGGTGGCAATACTTAATATTAATAATGACTCTTTTAGTGGTTAATAGTTTGGTAGGAAAAATCTCATTTCATTAATTTCAAGAAATAGTGTAATTCGATTCATTATTGTATATTGCATGTTGAAGTTTCACAGCTTTTCTCGAGTTTTAGAAATATGCTGTTACATTACAGGCTATAATTCACATCTTTTCCAATTTTCATTGAAAGTCGTAGCCAATTTTGTAAGATTGAGTAGGTCGGTCGGTAGGTACCTAAGCAATATTTAAACATACAAACTTTCACATTTATAATACCTAAGTAAGTATACGAATGAAGTAGGATATTAAAAGCTACAAAACCTATGAATGTTTAATCAGGATAAATAAGTTACACACTCTCACATAAGATCCCCAAAAAGCAATAAATAATTTCTGTAATACAAGTCCAACCAAATACTAAGCAAAGTTCCCACGGATATTTATTGATGCTACGTTACTAGTTTGAAAACTGACAACATGCACAGGGCATAAAAACGCATTAATATTTTTCTCTAAGGAAAAAAGGTATACTGAAATGTATGTAAGTATAGGTCAAAGAGAACATAAATTGTTTGTGAAAAAATGACAAGTGCGAGAGTGTGCTGAAATGACGGCTAGAAAAAACCTAGAGGGAAATGAAATAAGGAACCCTTGCTGTTCGTAAAAAATTAAAGGAAAACTATGAAATTGGCACAAAAATAAGTTACAAGTAAAAGTCACTTGAAGGATAAACTCAGATTCAGAAGTGAAGTGAGTTTAACAATTTAATAACAAGCTGCCAATAATGAAGACAAAAGGTGTGTGTCACGATATTTGTCAATATAACAAAAATCAAGAATGTCGTAATAATATTGCGCACGATTTGTTTTTGTTAAATTGCGTTTTATTAGAAGGAATTTCTTTTAATTTTTGCCGACGCGCGAATTGAATCACGTTCGTATAGTTTCAAGTAAAAAAAATGAAAAAAATATATTCTATTATCTATTTAATAGATTTATTATACTAATTAAGTACCTATGTATTATATTTGAGTGATATTGTAATAAATATTCATAATTAGACTTCAACTGCAACACACCAACTTGGTCTATGCCGGAGTGATTCCCACTCAAGTGGATTATCGCATTCAACTACCGACTCAATGGGCCGAGGACTTGAGTCGAACCCTTGTATCAATGGATGGATTGGATAGTAGGTACCGTAATACCCACTTCAGTACAGATAAGACTAATTCTAATGTTCAGTATTATCTAACAACTGGGTATAATGATAAACTATTGTTTGAATTGTATATAGACGGTTATGGACTTCTCTCCCTCCTGGGCGACACTGAAAAACAGCGACTGATCTCTGGATCTAGGCAAATAGGCCGAGTTGTTGCCGTCTCAGCAAATTTTTTTAGTTTTTTTTTTAATTCGTTAGATTTAAAAATTTAGCGGAATAAACTTATTTTATTTCTTTCTTTCAATCTCAATCATAAAATGCTTGAAAAAAAGTCTATGTATAATTATTTCCCTGACTTACCGCCAGTTAATTATCAATCTGTGGATTTGCTTGCTGTGATAGATCTAACTACAGTAAGCAAAGCCTTATATTAAAACGGGTCATCGTAAAGGTGGGTACAGATTGGTGCAATGTAACATGTAATGTAATATTCTGCCTTACATTGCATGTTCCCTGCTGCCTTGGACGTGTGGCGCGCGCGGTACGCGCATTGACTACGAATCAGAACGAGAACACACACAACACACTGCGCGCCCCTTTGTGTTCGTACTAAAAACCGACAAATCTCGGATCAAGCCGCGCACGAGTTGTAACGCTCGGAGCGTGCGCGACCCAGGCGCAGTTCGTGCGCGCGAGGCGTCCACACTATGGGAATTCTGTTACATTAAATGATACATTGCAGCAATGTGGACCTGAAATTCTTGCATTGCATGTTGCATTACATGTTGCATTGCACCAATCTGTACCCACCTTAACAGGATTAGATTCTGTCTAACCTAACTAATTGATATTAGTCATTTTGGGTAAGGTGTAGCATGAATGTTCGTGGTTTCTTAGCCGACTTCAAAAAAAGGAGGAGGTTATCAATTCGACTCTATTCTTTTTTGTTTGTTACCTCTGAACTTTCAACTAGGTTGATTTTGATGATTCTTTTTTTATTTGAAATGAATTTGCTTCCACTTGTTTAGTTTGGAATCATCATAAATCTTCATTTTACTCATCGTAACTTTAGGCTCAAGAATACATGATGTAATTTGGTAATAACTTGTGCTAGGAATAGATTTGGCAATTAAAGCTATCACGAGCAGTCTTACGTCTTTAATATTTCAGCGAGCCGGGTCGTAACTAGCCGGAGTACCAGGGCGGCAGCAATTAACAAGAGTCAGCGAGACAATAAAATATATTCATCCAGATAGCGCGGTTTATTTACAAGTGGGTACAGTACGCGACTCTTTCAGTCAATCTAGAAAAATGGAAAACAGCGTTGCGCTGGCTTTTTTAAAGATTTTTTTTCGAATCCAGGAAATCTTGATTTATTTGAATAACGCGTTCAGTGTCCATGGCGCACGTGGCTATGTTGCGTGGATCCGTAGAGCACCGTGGTGTCTAGGCAGGTTAAAAAACATTTAGCTCTCAGGGACTAAAATAATAGTAAAGAGTAGGTATCTAATTATCTCGTTTGACATCAAAAAAAGTTAAAAAAAATAAGGAAATAGGTATTACTATGTAATGTCAAATATGTAAGCATAGCCAAAGATAGAATAGATTTTTAAGGCTGGTCGTAAATCATCATTAATTGAAGTAGGTCCTACTGAAACCATAATTTCCTAACGTGCGTTTCATGGCCGCGAACTGTATTGTATGATATCACTATTATTTGCAAATGTTTGCACAGACGTTAAGTATGGCACATCTAAAGTAATTAATGACACACTGAAACTAATTCCATGTATATAAGATGTTTTACAAACAAATATAACTGTGGAATTTATGTACCATCTGTCGTAAAACCACGTATGTTACACCGTGATGAAGCAATTAAATAAATTTATTAATGAAAGCAGAGAGGCATGAAATAGGATCACAACTGCATCCGATGCGGTATGACATTCTTACACACCTTCGCCACGCGAGCCTTTTCCTTTGATGATGATAGTCAAACAAGGAAATGGGACGATACGTTGTACCTATACATCTTTTGCAAATAGATAAATATTGTGTTCTTCAATTGGTGGCAAGCCCTAAATACCCTTTGTGATGATATCTTTCACCGTTTGGAACTCGTGTTGAAATTAAATATTTTCGTGAAAAATATACACGTCCGGGACTCACAACGAGTCCGTCCGACATGTCATGGCGCATAAATGTACATCTAAATACGAGAAATACCTGTGCATATTGGGCATTCTGCGCATATTGAGAGTCTCCAGTTTCAACATAGTGATCCGTAGTTGCGTGTCTCAATTTGAGACACGCACTTGTCCGTTTTTTAATTAAACCGACAGAAGTCGCTAAGGTTTAGTCTCCTTAATCCGTCCATTAGGTCAAACTACGAGTAACAAATATGAACATGTTGAAAATCATAAAAAGGACTCAGACAGCCACTATCCTCCACGTCTACAGAACTCGACTGGTTCTGTATTTCGACCATACCCAGTCGATTTCCTGGCTATAAAATAAGACTGGTCTAGGAGTTATTCCACCCAGACCTATAAAACCGAAGGCAATCGTAGCGAAACAAACACGGGAAATCGAAACCACGGAACTTATACCCATCACCTCTATTCCAACTGTGCAAGGTTCAAACTAACCCTTTGTGGGAATGAAGGGAGGGTGTCTAGACATGCGTAAACATAAACCCATGGAATATGCAGGAGTTATTGGCAATGCGCTAAATGCAGCAAGTTTACCTCCCGACTATTTTATGGTTGCAATGAATAGTGGATCTGTTTCATTTTTTTTTTTTTGTTTTTTTCGGACGGATTTTTATGTTAAGTGGTCTTCCGGACCTTTATAACTTCACCGGGCTTTGATCTGTTTCAAAGGCGAAAGTAGCTTTATATACTAGCTGCGCCCCGCGGTGTTACCCGCGGTGAATAGTTCCCTTTCCCGTGGGCCTATTTTATAATCCAGGGTTTAAGCAATTCTGGTACCAAATTTCATTTAAATCGTGAAGAGTTTCATTTGAGCGTGATAGAGTAAGAAAAACACTTACACACACAAACTTTTACCTTTATAATATTAGTAGGATTAGTATGTGTGTACGAAAAGGAAATGATAATATCAAATACAGGTGGCAAATATTTTTTTTTTATTAAACCGACTTTAATTTGGTAAGGAGAGAGCAACTTCCTGCACATTTGAGGTGCATTTCTGTTCATAACTTCGATGATCCTCATCAGAACCTCAAAACCATTATTTCATTAATTATAAATACCTACATATTTGTTTGTAAGTAAGTATACCTAATTAAATTACCCACCGTAAAACTGGGGGTAAAACTGGGGGTATGGTGGTACGGTGGGTGAGTGATCAAAACATGTGTTCTATGATACACATGTTTTGAACTTGTTTGTATTTTTTTTTAAGCGTAGAGTTGAATTATAGCCTAATTCAGCCTGATTACATAAATGTTAGGAAATTTACTAGAAATGGCGGCACGTGGTACCAGGAAAACATAACCCTACGAAGTTCTTTGATCATCGCATCGCGCTGACGTGCAGCTTTGATTTGTGCCTCAAATCACCCATTATCTATTTCTGTCTGTTTACTCCACACTTGCCTTTGTTTGTTGTTATAAGTTTTCTTTTTATATTCTATGCTACTTATCGTGTAAGTACTTTGAACTTATTGTTCTGAGAGCCGGTGCCCACCAAAGAAGAATACGGTAAGCTTTTGCGAGCCAACTAATAACATTAGATCAAAGGAATTTTGGATCGATTTCCTCATGTTTGTTACTTAGATTTAAACTCATCGTAGATATCTCTTAGATTTAATCTATGACTTTCCGATATACACGTCCTATTGCTATACATGGGGTTATACTTAAATGATAGAAATAGACTAAATACGAAGCGATTGTAAAATGGTTACAAACTCAGTGGAATGCTAGGTCTTTCTAGGAAATATAGTAATTGTAGGCCTCTTTTGAAATCAAAATATGGCTTACAATTTTCATAATTTCATGACACGGTCTCAAACTGTTTCCACAAGTTTGCATCTAAATGACGCTCTGTTTGCGCAGCTGCTCGCACTTGGCAAATAATTAAAATGGCGTCAATAGAAGAGCATAATTATTGTGGGTTTTCATTCGAGGACCCGTGAAGGCTGAAAAACATCAGCTGAGCAATTATAATGACGATGACTGCATTGTTTCTGGTTTAAAAATTATATTACAGATTATTTTAACCATAAATTGATTTAATACTTAGTCATTTATTTAAAAAAATCTAAAGAGGAACTGAACAGCGGTTTTAAATTTTTAAGATGTAAATATTATGTAGGTACTATTAACAAAACGTAGTTCGAAATTAAAAAAGTTAGCATCATTTCTGGCGTAAGTTTACTGGTATAATTTGATAACAATAAATATCACATAACTATAGTAATGTTAACGATATGCTAGGTATAAGTAAAACCCTTCAAAGGCTAGTCCCACAGCACCCTCCAAGCGCTCTGATTGCCATCCGTCATGTCTGCAGGCTTGGGGGTCCTCGGGTAGGCTCCCCATGAGTTGGGGCCATTTAGGATATTCCAAGCTAAGTCACCATGCTTCGAACCCAACTAGGATAAGTATAGAAAATCGTAGTATTTCTCAGATTTTAAAATGCGAACTCGTGGTCACACCAGATTGTCACACTGACACTGATGAGTTGTGACTTGTGAAGTTGTGACTAACAAAGGAAAGAAATGCCGTTTGGGCCTTCTTTTAAATTAATCCAGTCCATCTTCCTACTCGTAAGTCTATTTAGTTTTCAGTGGTTTCATTTAAAAAAGCGTAAGACTTGCAAGAACATCACCAGGAAATAAACATCTCGAAGCTAAAGAGGCGCTTGCTAACTGTCTTAAAATGCCCAAGAAAATCCTTTAATATCAGATCACGCATCCTTGATTCCGCCTTCCGGCGTGAAGCAGCAGCTTCCTGCTCATCACCAGGATCCCACGAATTATCCAGTTATGCCTTATCACGTCATTATCTTTGTAATTGAATTATTGCTAGCACGACATCTTCATCACGGATGTGGGACTTTATTTCTAACGAAAGAATACCTAGTGAGTTATTTTACTAATCGATCATTTTTTTCAACTATTCCTAGATGAAAACACATCTCAAGTTCCAACATTATGAGTACATACGAGTACTCGTACCCAAATATATCTTAATATTTCAGTTTATCTTTGGGTTCTGGAACGTGTGACGACTTCTCGTCTATTGATTGGACTTTTATTATTATTCCATTGAGGCTTTTATTAATGATAAAATTGCGTGGCCTGATGTCGCTCTGCCCCTCGACGGTTGATGGTATACAATATCTTTACTACCTTGATAAGTAGGTACCTACCACTTAAGTCGGCCAAGTGTAGCGTGTGATGCCAGACAACATTTTGTTGAGGTGTTATCTTGTTAACTTTACAATTACTTCTACTTTCTTTGACATGCCTTACTTTGTTCGACTGGCTTCCCACTGAAGCTTGACTATTTAGATTATTTTAGATTGTTAAGGAATCGCTTTTAAAAAAAAGCTAGGCCCACACCACCAGGTTCTTGCCTGATTCTTTCCCTGGTGTAGGGAGTCGCGTTGGAACAGGCATTAGAATCACCTAGCATGTAAAACGAAACTTAAGTGATCCTTGAGGTCCTACAAGAATAAATGATTTTTCTTTCTTTCTTTCTTTCTTTCTCACAGCTTAATCATCTGAGGATAAGATTTTCAGATTCGTCACTCTTGCAATCAAATCATCATCATCATCTAGTTAAATTCTATAATAAACCGGTGTGCATTTTATATCCTCTGGCATAAATCTGTGCAAAACTTATGGATTCATGTTGAGTTTACGTCTTTGCGTTTACCTGACAGATAGTCGGAGTTATCCAGGGATTAGCAAAGATCCCCCTTAGTCCCCATGTTACTTGATGTATTTTGGGATTTGCTGAATAAATAGCTTTCTCGCTCTTAGCGACGTTTCGAACCATCCTATTAATTAGGCTTCACTTATTAGAGGCGCATATGATTAGAACAGGAATTCGCTATTAATTTACAAGGTATTGAGGGATTATAATATTTTTTTCGTTTTGTTATTTGAACGAAGAGTATTGTTATCATTCGGCAGTTAAAACTTGAAAATATGAAAGCTTTTCATTTAAATAAATACTTTCGAAAACTTTATGTGCATTTCATTATAAATGAAAAATCTTACTAAAAGTTAAAGGCTCTACGCAGGTTCGAATCCTGCCGGAGCCTTTAACTTTTAGTAAGATTTTTCATTTATAATGAAATTTCCAATACCTAAGTGTGGTTTAACACTGTAAAATAATAAATAAATTATAGAATTAGCGTAGCGACATCTCTGGTCATTTGTGTTGAATGCAACTTCAATCAATGAGCAGGTGATATTCTAATATCCCTGTAGATGGCGCTCATCGGTGCTTTAACCGATACAAAAATCATCTTACTAATAGTTTCAGGCCTCGGCTTAGAGGGTCCGTAGCCTAGTGGTCAGGCAGCTCGGCTTAAGAGCGATCGCTTGTATCTACGCAGGTTCGAATCCTGCCGGAGCCTTTAACTTTTAGTAAGATTTTTCATTTATAATGAAATTTCCAATACCTAAGTGTGGTTTAACACTGTAAAATAATAAATAAATTATAGAATTAGCGTAGCGACATCTCTGGTCATTTGTGTTGAATGCAACTTCAATCAATGAGCAGGTGATATTCTAATATCCCTGTAGATGGCGCTCATCGGTGCTTTAACCGATACAAAAATCATCTTACTAATAGTTTCAGGCCTCGGCTTAGAGGGTCCGTAGCCTAGTGGTCAGGCAGCTCGGCTTAAGAGCGATCGCTTGTATCTACGCAGGTTCGAATCCTGCCGGAGCCTTTAACTTTTAGTAAGATTTTTCATTTATAATGAAATTTCCAATACCTAAGTGTGGTTTAACACTGTAAAATAATAAATAAATTTATGTGCATTGATAAACTAGAAAATCACGATTCTTCATTCTAAAATAGAACAAACCACAAACGTGCCTATAACAATTTTAGCACTTTTAACTGCATTTGGGTGGTCGCTCCAACGTGCCGTCAACATAAACAAGGGCAGCTTTGCCGGCTCTGAAGTGGTCGTCATATTCCACTTCCTAGCCATAACTCGCAGGATGCGGGTAAGTGCTCTGTAGGACCCTTGTTATTGATAAACCACTTAGTATTGTTTGGGCTATGAATAGTTTCCTTTCCAATAACCTAACGAGGGTTAATGTGCTTACCGTCTAATTATAGTGCATCGATTTTGCAGATTTTGGAATTTTTACTCAATCTTGGAACATTTTATGGTCTCTAAGGTTAAGTGTTTGTAATTTTTTGTTCGAATTTGGAATCATTGAGTTTCGTTTTTACGGAAAAAAACAGCAGCATTGATTTAAACTGATAATTTACACAGTCAACCTACTGAATCTTCTTTGTGAATAAAAATAGGCAAAAGCATCCTCATTATCATAGATGTAAGGATGCGCGATATCATCAACATGCTAATGAAGCCGTAGATGCATATCTACAATCTCGCGAGACATTATAAGAAATATTCTATTTCTGCTCCCTGAGTAACTCCGGAGAGGAAGTGCGCTTGGGACAAAAATATAAATATTTGTTTCGCTGTCCATCTCACCGCCAAATGCATCAAGTCACTGGAAGTTTCATGATTTCAAAGAGCTGTTCAACAGATTATATCTCTGTATGTGTATTTATTGCAAGGAGTGGCTACTTTAAATTTCGAAAACCTTTTAAGCCGACTTATCTGCATTTTAACATTTCATTTCCTCTTTGAATAAGCAGGTACTTTAACTTAGCATAAGTTAGGCCGTGACAATTTATTTTCTATTAGAGAAGTTAGTAATTTCATTATAAACCACTCACGTAAAAAGTAAAGATCCAAACGCGTTGAAAAAGAACTGGCCCCATCATAATACCTTGCGAAATTCACTTTCAACTTCAAACATTTTCCGCGTGTTATAAAGTTAACAGTATTATGTTTATTACAAAAAGTAGTAAAATACCGTAAGCATTGTAATGTTTTGTAATGCGGTCTAGATAAGATTCTCCGGTTTACCTTATCTAAAAGCACGTGCTTACCAATGTCAAATGCCAAAGTGCAAACAAAATATTTCTTGCTATCAGAGACCAGGGATTGTCTGGACTGGATTGTCGTGTACCGTTTCTTTTAGTGCCCAGTTTAGATCTAAAGATGGGGGTTACAAAAATCTTGTTTTAACTAGGATGAGTTTCATCGTTTCTGTTGATTGATTGACTTGCTTACTTTTCACTTGTCCTATTTCAAGTCCGCTTCAGTTAGGTTTTCATTTGTAGGCGTGGTGGGTACGAGCGGGAATAACCCAATATTAGTACATATATTTTATCATTGATTCATACAAACCATGTGTAGGTATGTGTAATGCGTATGCCTTAACCACAATCATATAACTAAATTTACCTTCTTTATGAAATAGAATTATTACTAAACAGTACCATTACGCCATTTCAAACATCTTTGATAAGGCTATCTGTCTATGTATGTAGTGTAGGTGATATATAATGTGTGTACCTGTCATTATCAATCATTAATAAACCATTAAAAAATTAAAAATTAAATATTTTTATAACAATACAATGTACTTACCTAATTCTAAAATGATAAAAGAAGAATTACCAGGTAGAGTGCACGCATAGCGGTTTGTGCGTATCCGCCCGGACCGGTCTCGTGCGCGTGCGCAGACGCACCTCCATACTATGGATACACATCGCAGACACTCGTTTGACGAGCTCCCACAAATCTTATTGTGCGAAAGATCTTTTGTCAGATAGACCTTGCTCGAAGATGTCATTCAGACCAGGGCCTTTGTCCGGATCAACGAAAACGAAGTTTCGTGACAATTTTCGGGTTCCAATTATGTTGTGAACTAAGTATTACGAATTCAGTATCCACCAACATAAGCTGACCCCGAAAATTGTCACGAAACTTCGCTTTCGTTGATCCGGACTCCGGAGTAAGGCCCCAGTCGCGAGATTATTATAGAGTAGGTACCTAAAGCCTCTATGTAATTGATAGAGACCTCATTTGAATTGTCATGACTAATGAGCAAAACATTGAACAGTTAGTTACCTACCGTTACATGATTGATTCTTTTGTGCAATAATTCAATGAGTAGTCGTATTTGAATTTCATTGTCCAGTTCGCTTTGCCCAGTAATAACTGGCAGTCTTCTAAATTGGATAAGCAATTGTCCAGTGGCCCAGTTCCGTGGCCAGCGGCCGTGTCGCCATTATAGATTGCGGCCAACTCGTAAGTGTCGGGAATTCACGTTTTTGCATATTTGCATGCAACTATTGCATCATGGTACGGTTCAATGGACGATAAGATTATGAGCGATAGTAATCTCTTTATATACCTAAACAAGTACTGTGTAGGAATTAAACCTATAAGAGTTTTTTTATATTAATGTTTGAATAAGACTGAAATGTTTGAAATTAAACTCAAACCGCGTTGAATACACTATTCATGTCACTAAAGCTTTTTTGTAATAAATAATTTATAATCCTCTTCAGAATGAAATGTGTTCCTTTTCGAACATCGCAAGGAATGCTAAACCCATATTGATGAGAGTCCTTAATAATCCTGTTGCCTACGTTTACGACCGGTGGAATATAAAGCTAAGTTAAGCGACCACCAATGCGACCGACGGATGGTAAAAAAAGACTCGGTCTTCCATCTTTAGAACGGTCCGCTAGATGACAGCTTGTGAGATAAAGATTGAAAGTGTAGGAATGTGTTTGGTTCTAAATTCTAATTATGTTGTCATGGGAGAGGCTTACGACTCATTTAATTATGGAATTGATTGAGTTAATACTGAGCGGCGCGGAGTATCTCAGGGACCACTATTGGGGTTTGTATTTTCAGTAGTGTACTTAAGATCTAAAACATGGTAATAGCTAAGCCTAAATCAAAAATACTTTTGGTATTTTGTATTTATAGAAAATATAGATCTTAACT
This sequence comes from Xanthorhoe designata, assembly GCA_963582015.1. Taxonomy (NCBI): domain Eukaryota; kingdom Metazoa; phylum Arthropoda; class Insecta; order Lepidoptera; family Geometridae; genus Xanthorhoe; species Xanthorhoe designata. The sequence continues at coordinate 10,004,147 of OY757051.1, forward strand.
TTCCAAAACCAATGACCCGGAACTAAAATCCATTGCTATTGTATGCTGGGTTTTTGGTTCAGATAACAACTACCCCTATTTTCGGTTAGAGCACCGATTACCCATATTTTATTCAAAAATGATAATCTAAAGCAAACAGATATAAATAGAAAACCCCCAAGCACCAACGATGCATTCAAAGTACTTTCTTCAATAAAATTCGTCCTTTATCTAAAGAGCTGTAACGGAGAGCTAATCTCAAAAGCACTTAAAGATAACCCTCAGGTCACAGACCAGCCGTACATGGTGATAGCTATGGTGCCCTGAGGGCCATCCCACGGACGCCCACGGCCGCGTGGCTTGAATACTCGAATAGCACTACTTAAAATCAAAGTGCATACACAACAGGAGATAAATAAAAACGAAAAACTGCTAGAGATCAAACATGCCGATAGCGAGGTAAGAGATAATAATTACTCTATAAAAAGATATTAACCTTGGCTGGTTACAGGGCATGTGATAGATTTAACGTGCAAAACAGTCTGATTTGATACAGTTTCGAATTTCAACACTTATTATTACGAACATAAACTCGTACATGTAAAAAGGATATTGTTAGAGCAAAGTACCTGAATCTATTTCGCATAGAATATCCTGAATAACATTAGGTACCTACACCCAGAGCACATTGTTATAACACCTCACCTTTAAAAACCAAAACAAAAGAACGAAGTAGATAAGTTGAGTGCTACTGTGATATTATGAGTGACGAGACACCCGCTGTGACCCAAATCTGCTAATGTGGGAATAGGACAATGACCCCGCTGTCAAAAACAAACACTTTTTATAAAGGTAGGTAAATGTTTTGTATGAGTAAGAGAAACTAATGCCAGAGTTTTTAAGCTACCATTATAATCATGAAGACCAACACCTTGGAACTTTACGTTCTCTGATGGCTCTAAAAAATTGTATGAACATAAACAAACATGTAAGTAGGTAAGTAAACTCCTTATGAACAAACTAAGGAGTATAAAAATAAAAATTATATCGCCAAGATGCCTATAAAGATATATAGAAAAATAAATGTATGATAGAAAGATATAGTTTTCCATTGGGAAATGTTATAGCGCTATCGAAAGATTATAACTTCTGCATCAAGTACCCGACAAAAAGGGATAAATACGTAAGAAATAGGATAAAATCTGATAACGTATCAAAATACCCCATTGAAGATATCAAGTGGAAAGGATTTAAAATAGTAATAATGTTTTGTGAACTCATTTCCAGGGATAAGAACAGAAACATGATGATACCGGCCTCAGATAATATGAGTGGAAAAAATAATAAGTGCCAACAACATACAAATATCTCATAGACTATATTAAATCGATATTCATTATAAAAAGCCGGTTATAGCACTGACCATTTGGAGTTTACTTATCAGATGGCTACTTGAGTCGTCGACATTATGTAGTCTAAGTTACAGGCAGTACCTAAAAAAGCCTGACATCGCGGTGGTTTGAACAAACGAGATCGTACTATTGATGATGATCACACACATACACACACACGTCGTAGGTACACTTATCTCCAGCTCGGTAGACATATTCTCTGATCTTTCGGCTTTTTATGAGTCTTTGCAGTTGTCTAAGCTGGTAATTAAAGGCATGTCAAAAAACAATGATGACGAAAATCATAACATCAAGCGAGCTTCATTAAATCCATTTCCTGAAGTTTAATAGTTTTCGGAAGCGAGAGATTTCACTTATTATATTGTTGTGTTGGTGTTATTATCTGTGACATTGGACTTGCGACCTCTGATGCGTGGGAACATCATACAATGGCGTTGTTATGTGCCTGTCACCGTCACGGATTTGATGAGTTAATCAAGTTTAAAATTATTCGTTACATAAGAATGCATTCGGTGAAGATTACGCAGTCTGCGTATAGAATCTGAAATGCCAAAATTGCGCGTTTGTAGAAACATTTATTTACAAATATAATAAGAACCATTAAGGATCGTTGTAAACCATCTATAGATAGCTCAACTGATCCAATCCACTGCCAGACGGAAGCGTGCCCAGCAATACACTAGCAGCATTACCGCGCTAAATAGCAATGCTTGTCCGTTGCGACAAACAAGCGTTACCATTTTAATATGCAGTTACGAGCACCAAATGTAACCAATGTCTAGATGACAAGTAGTATTACTTACATTGTACAATTACGAGTACCTAAGTAGGTATCTTTTAGTTTAAGTGTCTCTAAGAAGTGCACGATACAGTATTTTCATTAATTTATGCCACAGTAATAGTACCTAACCATGAATGTTCTCAGCAAAAAATTCGCTTAGTTGCGGATTATAGATTTTGGTTTCCGACTTTCTATATCTCCTCATTTACTAAACACATAATGACTTTATGTAAAGCAACCCGTTTATTAGGTACCTACCTATTTTATAGTAAGTAACTTATTGTTTTCTAGTCGAATTATTAACTATTCAGTTTGTTAGTTTTGTTTTTTCGTGCATAATATGATAATTTGGTTCTCGTCCCAGTGTCGGCGGAAATCGTTTAGAACTGTGATGTCGCGCATTATAATGGCAAGCGCGAGTCGGCTCGCAGGCACGTTCCGTGAGTCAGCGTGTTCCACTTCTACCGAGTGACTACTTACGATGCCACATTTTTACATCATATTTGTTGTTTAGCCACGTTTACTATTTCTATCACATCACAACACAAACCACAGAAATTGGTCATCCTCTAACTTGTACCTAAGTACTTAAACTTGATTGATACTTTTTTAATTAAATTGTACTTGATTTGTACTTTTATAATTGAAAGCCATGCCTATTTTTACATCTCAGTATCTAATCATTTTTGTAATTAAATCTTTATTCGTCAGATATTTAAGTACCTACTTACCTATATTTTTTGTTAGTACCTAAACTAAAAAGTGGGACTCAAAAGTACCTAGTAATAAAAAAGACAGCATTCTAGGTACTTATTAACAAGTAGGGGAGAGGGGGGCACCTTCGAACACTTTTTAGGTTTTAAATTATATCTCTCTTATGGCGATATAAATCAGGATGTATTGTATTTTATAGATAAGTATGGGGTTTTTACTTAATAATAAAAATTATATTTACTTATTTTGACCCATAGAAATCCAACAATTTCCATTTTAAAAAAATACTTTTTTGTTCAAAAGTGCCCCTTCCGCGGGGCACATTTGAAACCCCTAGGGGCAGTTTTGAAAACCGAGTATAAAATAAAATCCAAGTAACTTAAAATATAATAAACACTATATTTAAGTTAATTGCATTATACGTTATCATCGCGCATTGCACTCTTATTCCTACACTAATAATTAGTTACAAAAATTAATAAAACTCGAAATAGTCTGGGGCAGTCTTGAACAAGATCAACTTTATTTATTTTTATTCGTTATAACATAGAGCAAAATGAATATTGCAAAACAATCATATAAAATAATCTTTATGATACCAAATCTATAAAAATATAACAAAACAGTTTTAGAAACGTACTTTAAATGCTTTAACTATAAAATAAAAAATAAAATAGCCTCAATGGCTTTCAAAACATTTTATTCAAAAGTGCCCCAGTATTTTATTTCAAATCTGCCCCAATACCATATTTCATAAATAATCATCTCTAGATAAAAAACTTGCTTGAGATTAAATTAATTTTCATTCTATATACACAGGCTATAATATATACAACACTATTAAATAATAACACATTGAAAAATATACCTACGTTGTCACTAATTTGCTTACAATTTTTAAAAATATTCTTTATCACTGACCATGTAAACCAACCGTTGAATTATTTTCAAAATTACACTGTCTTTGACGTTAGTTGGTAACTGACAGATGTGAAGTTCGGTGTTAGGAGTATTTCTAAGATTTCGAAGGTTAAGAAAGATAAAGGATGCATTCATAAAACCACTAATTCAAAACTGCCTCTGTTCGAAGGTGCCCCCCTCTCCCCTACTTAGGTAGGTCACTAAATAGACTATTTACTTAATAAATTAAATTAAAAAGTGTAAGTAGATAAAAAGATTGGAGTCCTAGGTAATGTAAAAGTACAATCTGACTCTTATTCGTCATCAAGATGGTATACCTAGACTACTTCTTTCTATTGAACAATTTGATTGGACATCGAATTCAGCTTCGTATTTATTCCAAATTATTCTTCAAATTGTCAGTTCATCAAAGCAACAGGTGCCAAGGCATATGGTCACATTATATCACCGGTGTTCACAAAAACCAGTCGCGGTCGCGGGGGCGGCGTGGGTGCTGCTTAGATAATATGAGGTAGTGAGGCGGTCCATCGTCATAAATGTTTATTTTCTACCACTTGGAAACCTTTTCTGGGTGTGCCGTGATGGAACAGGCAATATGTAAGACTACCTATGTTGACCCTCAAGGGTCAAAAAACAAAAATTTTGACTCTAATAAATGAATAAATATTATTACTTAGTATTATTTATTGGGTAAAAGTATTTAAACCTGCTTCAGACTAGGTACTATAACGCCTTAGGTATGGTCGAATTTGGAATGATCAGAGATCCTGGCCTGATGTAAATGTCTGTCTATGATTTTTATTTGATGATTTTTAGGGAGTGATATAAAAATGTCAGTATATGAATGTCTGTCGAGATCCTGTTTCGTTCCATTATCTTACGTGAATGAACAGAATAACCAACAAATAATGAAAATAATGAGCAGTATTTTAATAAATAATATAATATGTATATAAATAATAATAATAATCAAATTATTTAATTAGTATAATTTTCGTGAAAAAAATGCGTGAATGTGAGTCGTTCTTTCTCAAGATCTGAATCATGTTTGCTATGATTTACGATCGCATTGTAAACAGAACGCAATAATTAAATAAGTATTAATTTCTTTACGGAAAAGATATAAATGTCTATTTTATTATTAATTTTCTCTTTGTAATTGAAACAAAAGCATTTGATTTATAGCATATGTTTTTGTCCATTAAACCAACATTTATTTATGACTGGTTGCAGTAAAAACGGGTATCCTAGACGGCTACTAGTTTTTACAAATACAAAACTCTGCCAGGAAGCCGAAAATATGCAGGTACTTAATTATAATGTACAAAAACTTGAGGTGCTTAAACTTAATTACTTAGCTCATGTTCTCATGTTTTGGCAGCAAAAACATGTTTGCGCAGACGCATGCCAATCGATCTGGACAACGGTTGGGCCGATAGGTATATCAAAGTGTCTTACGGTCACTTTAATTATATGTTTCGCTTTTTATATACTTAATTTTTATATTTAGAATTAGTTGTAAGTAAGTACCTAGGTTGGTACTAGAATTGGCAAGTTGTTATACACGCAACAGATTTCGGCCAACAGCCATTGTATGGTGGATAGATTGTTTTGAGGGAAAGAAACTCAATCACTTTATTTATTAGACGTGCATAGTATCCCCTTAGAAGTTAGATATTTACAAATGAAATTGAATTTTTATTATGAAGTGGTAAAGTTGGTTTGTTTTGGGGTAATCTCCGAAACTACTCATCCGATTTCAGTTCTTTCACCGATGTAATGTAGCATGGACTTTCCGAATAGAATAGAATAGAAAAAGTTTTTATTTTCCATCAACATAAACATGGGTAACAGAACTGAAAAATACTTATTGAATTAAGATACAAGGTATCACGCGAGCGAAGCCGCGGGCGAGTAAGCTAGTATTCTATAAAATCATTGGCCTATTAGGTATACAAAACAACAACCGTGGTCGCGGGCGAACAGCAACACAGCCGAAACATCGGGAAATAAAAAAAAGTAAATAACGCGATAAAATCCTGTATTTAAAAGTATGAATTGTGATCGCGAAAGTTTAAGAAAGACTATTATTCAAAACAAGCTAGCCGTGTGAAACAAAATTTTCCGATATTTGTCTATTTTGTAAGCCTATCAAAATAGACAAACAAAATAGACTTTGTTTCTGGTTGAGTTTGCGAAGTTTCACGTCACTTCCTTAACGTGCTGACAATACAGGTTTCCATACAAAAAACCATAAATGCAGACATCAAGAAAAAGACGCATGGCGTGTTAATTGATTTTAAATGTAATCTGCAAGTACAATGGAGCAGGAAGATTCAATTTGTTCAGGTTCTTAAGTACCAGCCCACCTACCTATTATATACCTACCTATAGGTTCTATGTTGACTATAAAATATATTTGATAAACTTCAGCAATGAATGCGTAAAGCCTCTAGGTATACTATAACATCAAAGTGGTTGTTATGATTTTGGATTCGCTTGATATTTTCAATATCGAAGAATCTCCCTCTATTGTTTATGAATAGTGTATTGTACTTTGTTTATTACAGGTAAATCAATTTATTAATAATAATTTATGTATTAGGTACCTACGCCTTAGAATAATAATTTCTGGTACTTATGTGATATCTAAATATACACCTACTTATATAAATAAATAAATAAAGGTATGGCCGCGCCGGCCGAGGAACGTGCGCCCGAAGTAATGGCCGCTTTTCCCTATTTACGGCCTTTCCTTTCGCAGCGCGTCTTTATTGCTTTACTGTTTTATTTTATTTCCAACTGAACTGATTTATTTGAACCACATCTCTGGAAGCCATAATACTTAGTTTTGTTTTAATTTAAACTATTAAAAGTCACATTGCGAATTTGCGATTATTATGTATATAAGTAGGTAGGTACCTACATGTATATTTACCTAATATACATAGACGGTTAGTGATATTTCGTGAAAAAATAATATTTTTCTCGACCAACTGGCACACTAAATTCGGAAAATCTTACTAAAAGTTTTACGGCTTCGACGGGATTCGAACCCGCGAGATACAAGCGATCACCCTGCCTTACCACTCGGACTTCGTGTCCGAGTGGTAAGGCAGTCCGGCTTGACGCTGAAGACGAAACTATCAGTAACATGATATTTCGGTTAAAGCTAATCAGTGAACAGACCGAACAGAAAGAATTAGCTTACAAAAATGTTTAAAAAGTTCCCAAAAATTACGTACATAAGAGTAAATTAGCAAGGAGTATTATTATAATGTTAACTTTCTTATTAGGCATGCTAAGAGCGTGATGGATTTTAGTTTTTTCTTAACATTTTTAAGTCTTGCTTCAAGCCTTTCGTAAACCATTCCGAAATGTAGTCATGTAAAAGTTACAATACAATACCTTTGCAAAACCGAAACTTGTTATTTACATCTGAAAGTCACGTCTCGCATCTTCTTTACATAAAATATTCGGTAGGTTAGGTACCTACAATCCGAAAAAAAGTATCGACACGAAAAGACTTCTTCAACAACCAAACCGAGAAAGACATGAAAATAGGGAATGTACGAGTATCTAGGTAATGCTGCGTTTACACGCTTGCCGAACCTTGACAAGCCTCCGCAATCGCAAGCGTGTAAAGAGGGTGATTGTGTTGGTTTGCGTGAGCTTGTAGACGCTTGTATCCGATCGGGTCTAGTGTCGGTTTTTGAACACAAATCAAAGGGCGATTGCGGCAATCGATTGCGTCGCGTTTACACGTTATGCTGCGTTTACACGCTTGCGAAGGATTGGCAAACCTTCACAAACCACAAGCGTCCACAATTCTCGCTTGGAATTTGGAAGGCGTTTACACGCTTGTGACTGCGTCAGTGTTCTACGTACATCCAAGCATGGCGGACGTCGATCTTGTATCGGCTGTTACCTTTGGTTTAACCTACTTTTAATTTTTTTTCCAGGTTTTTTTTAAATAAATAAATAAATATCCCTGGACATTCCACACAGCGTCATCTAGTCCCAAGCTAAGCATTTTAATGCTTGTGTATGGTAACCAGATGACTGATATAAGTAGGTACTACATAGATATATTTTTTTTTGTAAATAGGTACATAAGTAGGTAGGTACATATTATACGTAGAAAACAACCAGACACGAAACAAATATTTGCAGATCATACAAACATTTGTCCCGTAGCGGGGATCGAACCCGCAATCTCTGCACCTCAGGCGGGCTTTCGCCCACTGTGCCACAGAGGTCCTCAGAAAAATGTTTTCGAAAAGTTGTCATCAATATTTATTTTTTGGATTTTAATTCCTTTACTGGCTTTCCCATTAACTTGGCAAGACGACTTCAAGCATCTGCAACTTTTTTGATATTTTTGGTAATTTTTCAAAAACGATAAACTCTCTTCGTTCGACCAGCCACTCATTTTGAAGTCAGAACTAGACGTGCGTTCGCCACGAGATCACAGCGGCTACTAAGCGCGCGCCAGCGTGTAAACGCGACGCAATCGATTGCCGCAATCGCCCTTTGATTTGTGTTCAAAAACCGACACTAGACCCGATCGGATACAAGCGTCTACAAGCTCACGCAAACCAACACAAACACCCTCTTTACACGCTTGCGATTGCGGAGGCTTGCCAAGGCTCGGCAAGCGTGTAAACGCAGCATTACACGTTGGCGCGCGCTTAGTAGCCGCTGTGATCTCGTGGCGAACGCACGTCTAGTTCTGACTTCAAAATGAGTGGCTGGTCGAACGAAGAGAGTTTATCGTTTTTGAAAAATTACCAAAAATATCAAAAAAGTTGCAGATGCTTGAAGTCGTCTTGCCCAGTTAATGGGAAAGCCAGTAAAGGAATTAAAATCCAAAAAATAAATATTGATGACAACTTTTCGAAAACATTTTTCTGAGGACCTCTGTGGCACAGTGGGCGAAAGCCCGCCTGAGGTGCAGAGATTGCGGGTTCGATCCCCGCTACGGGACAAATGTTTGTATGATCTGCAAATATTTGTTTCGTGTCTGGTTGTTTTCTACGTATAATATGTACCTACCTACTTATGTACCTATTTACAAAAAAAAATATATCTATGTAGTACCTACTTATATCAGTCATCTGGTTACCATACACAAGCAATAAAATGCTTAGCTTGGGACTAGATGACGCTGTGTGGAATGTCCAGGGATATTTATTTATTTATTTAAAAAAAACCTGGAAAAAAAATTAAAAGTAGGTTAAACCAAAGGTAACAGCCGATACAAGATCGACGTCCAATTCTCTTTTAATGGTGGCTATTCGGGATGTCGCCTAAACTAAACTAAACTAATCTGACAGCACTAAAAATGTTGCCGTCCGATGAAAGCATAGCGATCGAAATAAAAAGGATGGCATCAATTGCATCAGTGCTGTCAAATTAGTTAAGTTTAGGCTAAACTTAACTAATTTGACAGCACTTGATGACATCCCGAATAGCCACCATGTGTACCTGTAAACATTATTGACAAAACAGAGGCCCTAGCCATGTTACATTTCGACAATCGTTTTCGATTAGAAACTAAAAAAAATGTAAGAATTGACATTCGATGACGAAAACTCGAGCGATCAGAAATGTCAAATCAAAGGTGTAGCGATGATAGAAATCGAATCGCTTCATAGCGAATGCCGGTTGGTTAGGCCCTCAGGACTATTCGAGAAAACGGTAAAAGAATGACAATGCGTCTGTACCTGACTCAGAACCTGCGCACTGACAATGGAAGAAAGAAATGGATCTTACGATAATAGCTTTTATCTTAATGAGAAATTGCTCAAGTTATCTGAGATATGCTTTGTTTCTTGTTTCCAAAAGATATTGGCATTTGTACCTTTATGAGGTTTTGAAATAAGCTAACCGTGCTAACAGGTAGGTACTTAAGTATTAGTACTAGTATTCTTTTATCTGTGGTATTAGTTAACCTTAAGTGCTTAGTAGGAATTTGAAAGAACCTTGTAGGTAAACTTATTAAATAAAGGACCGAGCTTTTAAACGTCTTTAAAATGAATATGACAGTTTGACGTATTCTTATTTTATTTGTGATGGTCAAATCTCAAAATTACCTACATAAACGGTTGACAAAAAACTGCAAACAATAAATCACACAGTAGCTAATAGTAGGTACTTAGGTATGTAAGAATTCAAGGTAAATTCTACTACCGAATCATAACAAGCTGGTCTCTCCATAAACAGCTCTGAATTGCTTCATCATGCGCGTGCACCGCCGAATGTGGGTAGGCGTTTGTTTTTGTTGCGTTTTGAAGTAAATAGAGACAATTGTGTTTTTTACGACGTTAATAGTAGGTATCTTCAAATTGGATGGCTAGCCTTAAATAAGCCTAAGAAGACTCACAAAATTCTTAAATATAAAGGTATGTCTCTGTCTTTAAATATTTGTTTGTTTAAAAGATCATGCAATCCTAAAGACTGCGTTCAAAATTACATTTTAACAAAAACACCACATAGGTACCTACCTACCTAAGATGTATCATTTCAGAAAAAACTCAAGAATATCCTAGGTAATTAGTTAACTAGATTGAAGCGCTCGTGGCGACGTTCTTGATAGCAACGTTCTGAGCGGTCACAGGTACTTAGATGGGTGACCGCAAGTGGCATCATCAGCTGAGCGCTTCTGTGCTTCGGAGGGCACGTCAAATTGTCGGTCCTGGCTTTTAAAGTTTTTAAGCCATGACGGAGGCCTTTCGGCGGCCTAAAAACTCCATCACCAGAGTTGGCCACTTGCTCATACGAACGAACGAACTAGATTTCACCATCTAATGACTATGCAGATGTCGAAAAACAATCAATTATAAAAAAAAACTTTGCTAATAAAATTAATTGCCCGGAACGCTAAAAAGTAAAAACTCACCTGTATTTATTCACAAAAACTTAACTGCCATGCGCACTCTCACTAAAAATCCACAGTATTATTCAAATTACTTTCTCACTCACAAATTTTGTAACGTAAAATTCCGCGTGTATCGACGGCCGACGCTACGGAGTTGCACTATGCACACGTGCGCTCGGCGCGGCTAAGCGGTGCGCTATGGCCTGGCCTATGGCTTGGCTGTTCTGTTCGCTTGGCTCGCCGCGAGACGCTCTGCTGACCACCCTTTGCTCTCCGTGGTGAGGGCGGCAGGCAAGCCGCAGTAGGGTTAATTTAGCGATGCTATGTACCTACCTAATTATGTTTTATGCCGGTTAATTTTGTTTATTTACGTTGCAGTCTCGTAAGAATTCATTATAAATTCTACTATTAAGCTAGGTAGGTACTTAGGACTTGACTTCCAACGTCTTTGGCACTTGGATGCTGTAGACGGCAACATGCTCTTTGGTAGACGGTACCTAACTACAATAAAATTCAAGCAATAGAATTATACAAAATCCAGAGAAATTCACAAGATAAAGCTAATTAGTGCATTCTCGAGATTTCTAGCCACTTTCTCATCTGCATAATGCCCCATAAAGATGGCTGCCCGCGCCTTCTCCAAACTCGAACAATGCGGCCGACGCGTGAGACCCGCCCGATCCTGCCAGTAGCAGTACGTACTCGTATTGTCCACAATTCTGATGAAAATTCTCATTGGAGTTTGTGCGTCAGCAGACATCTTAATAATCGTTGTAAGTAGCTGGCTGCAACAGCCATCGTCGCTGGCTGATGTAGGTAAGTACCTACTGTGCTGTGCTTATTCTTATTTAGGTAGGTACCTACTTACCTAAGTATTTGGATCATAATCCCAAGCAATTAGGATTTTTTTTTCATTTCGTTTGATTTCTTCCCACTGTCACCAACCTGTCTGTCTGTTCTCTGTGATTGTGTCAATTAGAACCAGTTGAGCCACCGGATCGTTACAAATAATATATAGGTAGCTCAACTGATCCAAGCCACTGCGAGATGGAAGCGTGCCCAAAACACTGCCAGCATTGCCGCGCAGAATGGTAATGCTGATCCTGTGAGATATTAAATGCATTAAAATTTATTATTACTTATTTAAAAAAAATATAAGTACCTACCTACCTAGCTAGGTGTAAGTGTAAGTTTCCTTGTTCATTAAAAAAAAAGTTAGTGAATACTTAGTGTTTTGTTTGATAATGTACCAATAGGTAAGTTAGATATTATAATCCTAGGTTGTTATTGGTCAGAGCGACGTGGGAGCGGACGTGTAGCCACAACACGCTGGTGGCCGCGGCCGGTGCTGACATGAGAACTGCCTGAAGTCGCACAATCGGAGGCTGCGAGAACCATTACATTTATATCGATGGCGAGAACGAAACGAAAACAATCTACCTACCTGCTTGGGCATCTGATGTCGTGAGATTTAATCTTAAACAACCGTAAGGATTGCAGACTGACTCGTCATCGCCGGCTGTAAAACAAAAAATAAGTAGATACCTATCATAATAATAAAATAAAATAGGCGGCGGCTCTAGTTTGACGCATACAGACACCTTAATGAATGGGTTATCTTCGGATGGATTAGCATAGGCCTCCGCCCCTCGGGATAAGGATGCCAGCAGCATCGCCGTTGCCGCACCTCGGTGTAATTTCAATGACATTCACGTTAAAAATTGTTTGATCTTCGTATTCCTCTCGATAACAACATGAATTCATTTTTTATGTTCTGATCACGTAAAATGTATAACAATTAAGTTACCTCAAATTTCTGAGTGGTGATGCTTTCGGCAATAAACTAAAAACCTGGCTTATCTACTACTTAAGTTTAAGTATTACGATCTGGAAGAATTCTACAGTGATGAATGTACCTAAATGAGTGTTTGTAAGTTTTAGTTTTTAAGTAAGTAAGCAGGTATATAATGTTGTAAGTAATTACGTCCGAAAAAGGCAAAATGTTTGTAAATTATATCAAAAACAAACTACCATCCTTGTTACCATTCAACAGTTTTACTATAAAAAAACAAATTTGAGAAAACACTCCGTTTCACACTCCTTGGCACAGAATAATAAGTTGAGGTAAGAACCTCATTCGTATAGGTACTAGTATTCTTTTATCTGTGGTATAGGCTACCGTGTCCGCATTGGGTAGGCATGGCACGTTCCGCGGACGTCCGGTGACCACCCGTCTTTGGGGACGACGAGACGTAGGGGGACATTCCTCCTTTTTGTTCGGTTAGAAAATTATGTGAGATAAAGCCATTTTTGTTTTGTTTCACCGTATAGGTACCTACCTAGGTAGGTAATTGATTTATTCCCAAAAAACTATCGTTTATCTAAATAATCAAATCATTAATTACAATTGGTTTGATCATTTGGTTATTCGATATTTCTCCGGCTTCCGCCCTTCCAGCCACAAGCTAGGTAATTAGCCAGACTAGCCGTCTAGCAGTCTAGCCGGGCCGCACCTGTTGACTCACCCGAATAATTTTATTGCTAATACACACCTAGTCCTGCAAACATCCTACTTCACAGAACCTTATCTAAATAAATGAAAATCTAACTAAAAGTTTCGATTCCGTCCGGCGGGATTCGAACCCGCAAGGATAGAAGCTTTTGTAACATTTATTTATAATGAAATATATAAATAGGTAGGTACTTACCTAAGTTTAACACTATAGAAATAAACTTATCTGCCTAGTAATTATCTCAGTTACCTACCTACTAATTACCTTACCTATCACTGCCTTTCTTTTTTTCTTTTTTTTCTTCAATACAATAATAACGCAGCAGAGCTCTGTATTTTAAGAAAGGGTTATTAGTAGTAGGTAGTAGGTAGAAAGGGTAGGGTTTCTCATTGAGATATGATTGTGATTAAGTATGTAATTTTCCAAGTTTTCCACAACTGCGTCAATATTCCATCAAGCAAGTAAACAGACACCCACACCACCCCCGTGCCGTAGGTACCCACATAGATCTGAATACTGCGTGTTTTACATTTCAAGTTGATTTGTTTACAATAAATCATTTATTTACTTATCTGACAGGGTTATACAAACTACCATTAGTTCTTCCTATCATTTTTTTTTTTATTCACCATTATGAACTCCGATTTCTCCCTTAGGAAGCTATAGGAATCGGGTCTTGATGACCAGAGTCTTTCTAAAGCGACGTAGGACGTAACGTAGTTAAACATAATCGAAGTAAGTATCTACGTTTTATCAGTATTATTTTTAAGTAAAAATAAGAAAGACTGATTCTTTACGTTCTGAGATTTTAAATGTGGCAGCCCTAAGCTTAACAACATTGACAAGATAATTAAATTATTAATTTAAGATTAACACCTTCAATAGGTACAATTAAAAGTGACCATAGGGCTATACTTACTTATATACCTAACTACAACTACATTTTAATGAGATACCAAGTAGGTAGATGACGTGAGTTACGCCTACGCTGAAAAGGTGTAGGTAAGGTATAACCTACTAAAATTCTCCACTGCACTGCACTGCGCTGCGCAACATCCCCACATCAATGAGAACCTCCTTATTTTACTTAGAACAAGCTATAAGTACCTACTGGGGGCAATTCGGAGTGTCGCAAAAGCTAAACTAAACTAACTAAAATTATTGCCATCCTTTTTATTTCCATCGCTATGAAAGGGACGGCAACAATTTTAGTTAGCTTAGTTTAGCTTTTGCGACACTCAGAATTGCCACTACTATGTAGGTATACTAACTAGGTATGTAATTAAATACTTAAATTCTCAATACTGTTCTTTTGGGACATAGTTAGGTACAAATATCTACCAACTCAACGATCTGTAAATCATTTTTGTCTTCGTCTGCAATTCTTCAGACCGCCGATTTAGGAATTTTCTTCGCTATTCATCTAGGTACCTACTACTAGTAGGTCTTCTTTTGCTTAATGCAACCTACCTACACCTTCAGAATAACTTGAATACATCTTACAGACAGAAGCCTACTTTACTAGAATTTTCAAAGCGTAGTACTCAGCCTCCAATGTGTGGAATCCGGTCAACTCCTCAACTCTCAAAACGGAAACAGGCCAGTAGGTCCCGAGATAGCCTGCGGGAGCCTCGGTAAACATGCTCTATATTTTCCTTTGATATCCACCAACATGCCACGAAAGAACATTTAAAATTTAGGATGGCAGCGTCCGCCTGAATTGACACCATAGCCTTCGTTTAAGAAAAGTTAGCCGTAGGCGGAAATCGCCTACCTAAAATGTTCTTTGATAAGTATAGGTAGGTATTCGAGTAGATATAGGTACCTAGGTAAATATACCTACTCTAAGAACACCTCTATAAACTTTTCGTTATATCTTTCAAAATTCAATTCCATTTAGAACCGTAAAAGCACAAAAAAAGTTCCTGCAAAAAATAAATGGCAATAACTTGACAAAGCTTTGCGGAAATAATATACAGGAGCTACACCATTTCGTTCGAACGTTCGAAGTGATTTCCAGTACCACCGTACGAGTTGACTACCAAATCATCAACATTTTATGCTGCATTGCGGGAAGCGAGAGTTCTCGTTTCGGGCCTATTCAATCAAGCTTTGGAAGCGTTGGAAATCTGCCAAGCCATTACCGATATGTTGCGGATGAAGTTTTCACTGCGTTTTATAGGTAAGACCTTTACGCCTAATAAGTTTAATGTTTTCACTTGGATAAATAAAAATAGGTAGGTAGGTAGGTACGTAGCTTCCGCTACCACTATCAGCCGTAGCAAAGGTACGGGGTCCCGGGGGCCCTCGAGCTACAGGGTCCCGAACGTGTATGATGAATATAAAGATTCTATTACACTTCTGACTCAGAAGATCAGAGATCGATCCTAACCTAACCTAACCTAACCATCCTCGATCCCTCTGATCTAAATTTACTGATTGATTTGACTAAATTTAGTGATTTGATTTGATTTGATTTGATTTACTTTCAGCCAAAGAGATTAACGTAGTACTTACAGCACTCGTATCCAATCCAAATAATTAATTGACAGTCACTTGACTTGACTTATATTGGATTTCATCTGTCATTTGTCAACGTCACTTAACGTCAGCATCAGCAGTCAATCAAGTCCGGCAAGAAAGAAAACGGCGCTCGTGCTCCGCTGTGTTTATTTTGTAATTCTCCATGAAAACCTGTAACATTTTTACAAATCATTTTGTATTCAGCCGTGCCAACAATGTTCGCAAAGCCATACAAACTAAAATCAAACAATGCGTTGAAGAATTCCGAAAAGTAATCCCGCTTTTAGAATTGTTTGTATCTTAGCAATTTTTTCTAGCTGTTTTCATGAATTTGCGTCTTTGTTTTTAGGAAGCACCTTGTTCAACGTATTCAAGATGAATTCCCTTCCGTCACAGAAGAGAAAGTGAAAGAAATAGTTTCACTTAAAGGAAGTTGTACGTGTATGAAGTTGGTGCTCCATTCTGGTGATTTTGTGAACGTATACGCTTCAGACGGGGTTCCGATGCTGATAGAGTCTCCCAACGGTCTGGTCCCCACGGTCTGCGCTCTGTGGAAAGTTCCAGATCTCGTACCTGTGCTGACTATACATTCTCCAGTACTTGCTAAGGTATATTCTTTCACCTAGCCTGATTCTTGCAAATTATTATAAATGTTGTCAGCACGGCACACAAAAAAGTAGGATTAAACACAATTTTTTTCTTACTTTGCACACTAAAACACACTATTGATTGATTGAGCTAACAAAACCTCACCTGCCACTTTTAGTGATTTGGAATTTCTTTAGTTGCAATTATTATACCCCCATATTGGTTTAGTAAACTTACCAATATGGGGCTAAAACGGTTATTATATCTGTTGCTATCTTTTTTCATTGACATAAATAAATAGAGAGTAACAAGAAAATAAGACTTATATTATTACACCTATTGACAAATCTTTATTAATGAGACCGTTAGTGTACATACACTACAACTACTTAATAAATATTATTGTTTTAAACTATCTCCAACCATGGCTATTAATGAAATACAATCAACTGAGCGGAAAGCTTGGGTAAATTAAAAGTCCCATTGCAGGTTCAGAATGGAGCCCCCCTATACCTCCCGGGCGTGTCCCTGCCAGCGCAGGGCGTGGGGTTCCCTCTGTTCGGGTGCGGCGCGGTGCTGGGCGCGCGCACGGAGGACAACGCCGCCGCCTGCCTCGTCGGCCGCGCCGCCATGTCCAGCGCAGACATGCTCCTGAGGGCCTCGTGAGTTACAGTGTTACAAATTGCCTCAACCAGTTTATTGTGATAAAGAAACTCATAGAACTGATTCATTAAGGAATCTCTTAGCATATTAGACATTGCACATTGAGATACACCTTCACACACATGGTGTACTTCCTGATAGCTGTGCTTATAGAAGGGCAGGGACATTGGCATCACATTTATTTTAAGTGTATAACCTAAACCCAATTTCTTTTCACCATTCTCAATCAAGCTCGTAAAAACATATCTTTATTTCGAATTAGAAGCAATTGTGGAACAATTAAATAACAGAACATGAATGATAAAATTTACATTACTAATTTCATTGGCCATTGGAGACTCAACAAGTGTCAGACTCAATATCTACATTCTAACTTTTAAATTCATTAAAATACCTAAGATCCTTTGAAAGTGTAAGTACCAGTATTGCTGTTGATTCCAGAGGTGTTTGTCTGGACACCCTGCATGTGTACGGAGATGCGCTGTGCAAGGACCAGAAGTTCAACAGAATTGAGCGACCCAAGCTGGCCAGCCCCCAGACCTCCGGCATCCCTGTCAACTTGGCAGGAAGCTTCCAGCAAGTATGTCCTATTAGTTTTATGCCCAAATACTGAAACAATCCTACTAATATTATAAAGGTGAAAGTTTGTGTGTGTGTTGTTACTCTTTCACGCGAAAACTACTGAACGGATTTGGCTTAAACTTGGAATATACATAGTTTAACACATAGGCTACTTTTGATTCCGGTATTCACACGGAAACGGAAACTAGCGCGGGTAACACCGCGAGGCGCAGCTAGTACTAAAATATTATAATAGCACACGGGAAATTACTCACATAAAATTATCGTTGATTTAGATGCTTGGGACTAGATGACGCTGTGTAAAAAAAAAACCTGTATATTATAAAATTCCACGTGTAATTAATAATTGTATTTTTAACATCATCCTGCATTTTAAAACATGCTAGCTTTGAAAGATGTAATGTTTTCTGAGAATATTATTGTTTTCAGATTAGTCTTCAAGCACCCAAAGAGGAATGGCCGTCACTTGGTCCCCGCCCCGTCGCCCCCTCCCCCGCGCCCCCGCCCCCCGCCCCCGCGCTCAACCAGCCTCAGATAATACCAGACGGAGAGATAGGAGACCTGGATGAAGCCAATGATACCATGCTCACAGGTACTTAGTACAAAACGTGGTTGCACTCAAGTGAAGGTGTACATTTCCTTGCGGTTTTTAGCAATTTGCCAGTCAATGTCAAGTTGTTTTTCCCTTATATTAATGGTTAAATTTTTAGACAAGAACGGTGATCACGCTAAGGTCAAGATTGCGGTAGACGCGCGCAATCCCACCATTTTCTCCGGTCCTGTACCAGTCGCATCCACGGTTTGCCATAAACCTGTTCATGGTCATCAGACCATGTTTGTATCTGGTGGTCTACCAGGTCTGAATCTAGGGGGGAGCACAACAGGGGCGCCAAAATCGTAGTTGAAGAGAAGAAGTTTACTTTGTAAACCAGGGCCCTTACTCTCGAACAGTCCCCCTGGAATGCAGCCTGGCAGCTTTGGCGTTACTCCTAAGTTTTTGCCCCGGTTCAAAATCGTAGATCCGGTGCTGTGGTCTACCAACCCAACTGGGACCTCTACGGGGCCGCTGCTTGGTTGCTGGCTTTGTCCATCTTCATTTTAAATCATAACCGTATCTATTTTGTGATTATCTCAGATTCGTCTATGATGGAAGCAGACATCCCAGCAGACATGGAGGGGTTGCTGCGCTGGTGTCTGCTGAGCTTCCTCAAGCTCCAGGCTAAAGACGTGACTCTGCCGCTGAAGACCAACTTACTCTATAAGTAAGTATGGAAAGCGTATGTTCACAATGTGCAAACTCCTGTAACTAAAACCCTACTGTTTACTACCATATGAATAAGTGATAAATACATAAATATCTAGCACTCAATTAGCTTAACCGATTTTCTCACGGCAGAAATTACAGTTTTTTACATTAACAGTTAACATTACTAAAGGCATTGTATATTTTTTAGGTATCTGTTTCTATGGTTCAGTCTACGTAGTCTCAAAATCGTTGGGTGCCCGTTTTAGCACGCAGGGATAATTGAGCTCGTCTATGCCTTCAACACTTATTTTTTTGATTACTACGATTCATATTATTATAGATTATTATTAATGATTATTATATAGTGCTGTGCATGCCTGTAATGGGTACACATAATCATAGTATTTTTATATGAATGTTTTTTATAAAGTGAAATTATGTGTACTGTTGGCGATGCCATAATAAATAAATAAATAAATAAATAAATAAACACGATAAACTGTCTGTTTCGATTGACTTAAGTAAATAAGCCATGACTATTGTTGGACCAGGTCTGATGAAATGAAATATGATCAATGTGTATCCCAGGAAGCGGTAGACATTTCTTTCAGATCTTTTAGGCAATTTTTAGATACTTTTGAAGATGTTAATGGGGGTAGTCAGAGGTAAGTCCAAATACATATTTGGTACATGTACCAGGTCTGATGTGATCGTCATGTCTCCAGGAACCACCTGCAGGCGCTGTGTCCCCCCGGCCGGACGCTGGACGTCAAGAAGTCCTCCTACAAGAAGCTGAGCAAGTTCCTAGAGGCCATGCAAGAGGTAATGGCATTTACTTTTAAATATATATCCTATGAGCCCAAAGTTTCATCCTCCTTCCTTTCTCCCATTGTTCAATTGCAATTTCAGTGTTTACTTCATTGGTTTATTGAATGTATTATCTTTGTCTTCCAAGCTTGTAAGCTATTGTGTTGAAGGAAGGCCTGGTGGAGGTGCGCGAGGTGGAGCGCGGGGTGTGGGCGCTCACCGGCGTGGCGCGGCAACATGACGCGCTCCGGGGACACACGGTGCCGGACGCGGTGAGGGAACAGGTGAGGAGCGCGGGGTGTGGGCGCTCACCGGCGTGGCGCGGCAACATGACGCGCTCCGGGGACACACGGTGCCGGACGCGGTGAGGGAACAGGTGAGGAGCGCGGGGTGTGGGCGCTCACCGGCGTGGCGCGGCAACATGACGCGCTCCGGGGACACACGGTGCCGGACGCGGTGAGGGAACAGGTGAGGAGCGCGGGGTGTGGGCGCTCACCGGCGTGGCGCGGCAACATGACGCGCTCCGGGGACACACGGTGCCGGACGCGGTGAGGGAACAGGTGAGGAGCGCGGGGTGTGGGCGCTCACCGGCGTGGCGCGGCAACATGACGCGCTCCGGGGACACACGGTGCCGGACGCGGTGAGGGAACAGGTGAGGAGCGCGGGGTGTGGGCGCTCACCGGCGTGGCGCGGCAACATGACGCGCTCCGGGGACACACGGTGCCGGACGCGGTGAGGGAACAGGTGAGGAGCGCGGGGTGTGGGCGCTCACCGGCGTGGCGCGGCAACATGACGCGCTCCGGGGACACACGGTGCCGGACGCGGTGAGGGAACAGGTGAGGAGCGCGGGGTGTGGGCGCTCACCGGCGTGGCGCGGCAACATGACGCGCTCCGGGGACACACGGTGCCGGACGCGGTGAGGGAACAGGTGAGGAGCGCGGGGTGTGGGCGCTCACCGGCGTGGCGCGGCAACATGACGCGCTCCGGGGACACACGGTGCCGGACGCGGTGAGGGAACAGGTGAGGAGCGCGGGGTGTGGGCGCTCACCGGCGTGGCGCGGCAACATGACGCGCTCCGGGGACACACGGTGCCGGACGCGGTGAGGGAACAGGTGAGGAGCGCGGGGTGTGGGCGCTCACCGGCGTGGCGCGGCAACATGACGCGCTCCGGGGACACACGGTGCCGGACGCGGTGAGGGAACAGGTGAGGAGCGCGGGGTGTGGGCGCTCACCGGCGTGGCGCGGCAACATGACGCGCTCCGGGGACACACGGTGCCGGACGCGGTGAGGGAACAGGTGAGAACGCTACACATGTTTGAAAAACGCTAATTATAAAAGTAACTTCATTCTCCTGCCCTTATTCCACACTATGGGTCGACCGGCACATGTTTTTATCATTCGACAACTCTGAATTCTCTTCTCGTACATTTACATCCTCTTTGTTGATGTGATCCTTGAGGATCTACCAAAATAAACGGTTTTTATTTCTTTTACAAAAAAAGTAACTGTAAACTATTCTTCCACGCAGACAGCTAAGCCCGTGGAGGAGAAGGAGTACAGTCCCCCCGTGGTGCGGGAGATGTACTGCGTGACGGCGGCCGTGCAGCCCCTGTTCCCCGGACTCAGGTCGGTGCCTGTGCTTGCTCCGCCTGGTATTCTCAATGCCCCAGGCCCGGATCTACGACTTTTTTGAACCGGGGCAAAATCTTAATAATCGCGACACGAGGGGGGCATGTGCCCCAATTCCTGCTCCTCTCCCTCCCCTAGATCCGGGCCTGTATCGTTCTTTTTGTAAATACAAATATAATTATAGACTACCCGCCCGCGGCTTCACTCGGATGTGGTACCTACCTTGATGAAATATAGACTATGTTCATTCTGAAAGTCATGCTACACATTGGTGAAAGAAGTTTTGAAATCGGATGAGTGGTTTCGGAGATTACCCCAAACCAAACAAACCAACTTTACCTCATAATAATATTAGTATAGATATAGATAGAAAAACAACCAAACCCGGAACAAATATCTGTAGAATATAACATTTTGTTGGAACCCGCAACCTCTGCGTCTCTCAGGCGGGCTTTCCCACTGGGCCTTCGTCGTTTATAGTGTGTGCTGTAGATAAATAAGTATATGATGTGAAAGTGTCTTTGTTGAATTGTTCTGTCATGTTGTAGTTATTATACAATTGTATAAATCTTTTCTTCTTATGGTGCCTCTCCGACTGGCGAAGGTTGGCAGTCAATATGGCATATTGTTCACGGTCCTTAGCGAGGCGAAATAGTTCGGCAGCGCTCGCTATCCCCGTCCACTCCCTGATGTTCCTCAACCAGGATTTCTTCCTCCTTCCTTCCTCTTTAATTATATAAATAAAGAATTAGAATGTGTTATCAGGAAGGGCACGGCGGTGAGCGGCGCGGAGGTGCGGGCCGCGCTCACGGAGCACGTGCGGGCCCGAGGCCTCCAGGCGGCGCGCGGGGGAGGAGGCCTCGCGCTCGACGCCACGCTCGCCAAGCTGCTGGACAGGACGGAACAGGTGCTATAACTCGCGCTACGAAACAATTAAGATGGAAGTGGCGGATGTATGTTTGCATGTTTGCAGGCTGTTTCTATTGATTCGTCTGCGAGTGAACACAGGCGTGTTCACTCGCAGACGAACCGATAGTACTCGCTAGATCAATGGTATGAAGTGCGCCGCAACACCTCTCCACCGATCATCGACCACGGAGCAGTTCGACAGCCAGCGCTCTTTTTACGTGGCGCGAGCTGTACTCATGTGATGACCTCGTGTGATACTACACAGAAACCGCCGGTAACCCTACTATTCTCTGGTGTGACACAGAGGCACAGTAGAAACAGGTTCCTAAACTAAAACTTCTATAAAACATCCTAACTATTAATACCGACTTAAAAAAAGCAGTTTGTATTTCTAAGTGGCACTGTATGTATTTTGTTATGTGTTCACCGATTATTTTCCTCAATAGTGGATAAACAAGGACTTGTTGTTCCCAGGAAGTAGTGAAGTGGGACGCGCTGATGTCTGGCGCTCTCGGCAAGATGACGGCGAGCACGGAGATGCGCTTCGCTGACGGCTCCGTCTCGCTCTCCAAGACCAAGCTGGAGCCCGTCAAGATGAGCGTCGCCGTGCGCAGCGGGAACAAGAAGGTACGCCGCCTGCTCTTATCCAGCGCCTCTACTACTAGTTCTTTCAAAGGTTGCCTGGAAGAGATCGCTTCTTAGCGATAAGGCCGCCCGTTGTACATTGTTAGGTACTTACTTAGTTTTTTCACAAGTTGGTTGATGTATTTTTCTCAACTGGGGCAGAAACTTGAAGTGGCCCGGGGGGGGGGAATTTACAGGGCGCCAGGGGTAATCGGGCTACATTCCAGGGGGACTGTTCAAGAGTAAGGGTTGCCCACTTGCTGACAAACTTACTTTAGAAATCCGTAGATGGCTCGATTGGTTCTATTTGTATTTTGTAATGTTATTAAAATGAATGCAATCCAAATTGTTAAAACATGTCCTTAAATTCCAGGTGACCCTAGTGTCGAACCTGGAGTCGTTTGGATTCAATCTGGTTGCGCTGGCGCACGTCTGCCAGCGCGGCATCGCGGGGAGCTGCGGGGTCACCCGGGCGCCGGGGGCCAAGAGCGACCAGCTCATGCTGCAGGGGGATCAGGTAGGCCCCACCTGTCTACTCTAGCTGGATCCTTATAGGTCGCGCCGCGTAAAAAGAGCGCGGTCGGGGAAGTAGCGGGGGTATGCTTGCGCCTTTATAAATCACTATTATGTCAATGAAAAGAGATCATCAGATTTAGCAGCCATAGCTAGGAAGCCAGTCAATTAAAAAAAATAAAGGGAATCTAGAAGAGCTGACTCCATATTGTTACAGAACTCATTCTAGGAATGACATCTCATGAACCAATAGTTGATCAATAAATATTTTAGATTTTGTACTTAGTTTGCAAATTAAGAATAACCAACCATTTCTCTTTTCCAGACATCTTTCATGGCCAAACTACTCGTAGAAAAGTATGAATTGCCCAAGAAATTCGTGGAAGGAGCCGACAAGGCGCTCAACAAGAAGAAATGAATACAACATCTGTGAAACAGTTGGGACTGTGCTAATGCAAGTGATAAGTGATGTGATTGTTCAATAAAAACTCAAGTTGGTTTCTATATTAATTTTATTACTAAATTAACCCTAAACATAAACTTATATTTATACAAATATGGCAAAAACATTAAAAAATTGTTGTAAGTACATAAGACTAATTTGAGATAAAAGATTTATTATAGTAATTTATTTTGAGATATTTATTAAGCTTATAATTTATGCGGAAGACTATTAAGACTAAACATGTTCAACTTAATTTAATTTTGTTATGCTAGTTAGTAACTTACTGACATTGATTGCAAGTTACTTAAAATATATCCTACATTTGTTTTATGATTACAATATAATAACATCCATAGACAAATATTTTCATGGATAGTTAAATAATTATTTGTAACCTTTTGGGAATGCAATATAAAATATAAAAATTCTCTCTTAAATTCTATAGTTTTTATATCTAGGATTAGGGTGGGTTGCTGTCCGTATTTCATTCAACATAATAACACAAAAATTATAATAATACAGTTCAATTTTGAACACAAATTGAAGAAGACAATACAATGTACAACTAAATACTTATCTTTAAAACCACAACCATTTACAAATAAAATGCTTACACTAATAATAATGTAACTGTCACATCAAGTCTTATGTTCTAAGACTTTGTAGAATACATGAATTTAAATGGAGTTTTGAAAGGAATCAAAGACTTCCTGGATTTTTTCTTAACATCAGGTGGGGCCACCGGGGTCTGTACTAGGGACTGTCGCTGTGAGCGGGTCCTCTCAAACACTCCGCTGTCACTCACCTTGCTGATGCTGGACTCCACGCTCCAGTGGCTCCGGGCCGACATCATGGAGAGCCTGGACGAGTTTGAGTTGAGGCTGCTCTTGGAAGGCGTCTTCCTAATACTGCTCTGATTAGATATATCACTGAACACACTTTTACAAATCTTGGCTTGTTTCGATGGTGAGGAGTGACTCCAGTTTATGGCAGATCGTTTCTCACTACATATCTTTTCCATATCCAGATATTTGAATTTGTTTATATCTTTCTGATTTTGTGAAGCAATTTTGGGAACTTGATAGCCATCTTTATCCACATTGTCCAACTCGTAAAATGTAAGTGTGACACTGTCATCACTCTCCACGAAGGGGTTGGCAGCTGTGAAGTGAACCTTCTTGGTGGTGACTTCAGGGAAGATGTTCCGACGCGGCATGTTGTCTTTAGTGAACTTGGTAGCTGTTATAACCATGCTGCTATCTCCATTATCAGCTGAGAGTGAGCTGTCAAGTTCTTCATAACCATAGCTCTTTCTGCGCCCTCGCGAGCGCACGGAGCCCGAGCGCCGCTGCCGCCGCCGCGACACCCACTCCCGCTTCTCTCCCGGGGCCTGAGCCATCATCGGAGGCAGTGTTATACCATTGCTATCACTCTCCAGGAAATCTTGCGAATCATTCAGAGGAATCACTTTCACATTGGGGCTATTGATAATCTCCTTTGCGATGATGTCCCTTTCCCTCTGATTGAGCGACTCCTCGCGCTGTCGCAGCGCCACCAGACGCGAAATCCACTCCTTGCTGAAGGTCTCCTCCGACACGAGCTGAGGGCGACTGTAGCGCTCCAAGGCGTCACAGTAGGGTCTCCTGCTTCGAGGCACATAGCCAGGCAGCTCCAGCGCCAGCGCAGCTAGCGTTGGAGACAGGGAGTTTTTATTGAATAATTCACTTTTCTCGGAATCCAAGTTTCTTTTTGGACTAACATTGCCATAAATAGGGCTCTGTCCAACATTGAAAATAGTTCTGGGTAAAGGCTGAATAGCTCTGCACATTTCACCTGCCTTTTCAGAGTCACACTTGTTCACTTCAGATGTGAGAATGTGGTAATCCGCTGATATCAAGATGTCACTCATAGTCTTGGGCTCTGAGAGCGTTTCCAAGTTGGTGAGCACTGTAGGGTGATAGAGCACGACGTCGGGGCGAAGCGCGGTGCTCCGCTCCTCGGTGAGGAAGCCCAGCACATCCTGCAGGTCGTCGCTGTAGGGGCACTCCTCGCTGGCCGGAGCGCGGGGCGCGCGCGCGTGGCACAGCGAGTGCACCAGCTCACCGACCTGGTGCATGAGATCGGCGGGCGCCGCGCCCTGCGTCCAATCGAAACAATTGACGCGGAACTCGCCATTCTCGCGGACAAAGACCGAGGACGCTGTCATGCATTTCCGCAGCACGCGGACGCCGAGCGGCGCAGCGGCCTGGCAGGCGCGCGCCAGCTCGTGCAAGAGCAGCCAGAGGAAGCTCTCGGCGAAGCGCTTATCGGATCTCTTACATTCTTGCACCAGGTC